>CM065592.1:308411843-308829895 GCA_033119425.1 Bufotes viridis
TTATGTTGGCATTGTTTTTTTTTTTTTTTAAGGACGTTTTTTTTTTCAAGTTTTCATTATCAATCATGTTAATGCTCTGTGTCACTGCTGTCCAGTGCGGGGCTTGGCTGTCATTCACGCTGCAGATAACACGCATGGCATCCGCTCGTGTGAAACAGCCCTTAGGGTCTCATTTTTTTGTGGGATGAGATGGCGTTTTCATTGGTACCATTTTGGGGTAGATAAGACTTTTTAACCTCTTTAGGACGTAGGGTGTACCTGTACGCCCTTGTGTCCTGGTACTTAAGGACGCAGGGCGTACATGTACACCCTGCGAATATCCGATCACCGCTGCGCACATGGCGGTGATCGGAACATGGTGCCTGCTAAAATCATTTAGCAGGCACCTTGGCACAATGCCCAGGGGGGTCCTGTGACCCCCCTATGTCGGCGATCGCAGCAAACCACAGGTCAATTCAGGCCTGCGGTTTGCTGCGCTTTCTGTAGTCTCTGTCACAGACCGCGGGGATCAGAGACTAAAAATTATACATTTTAACCCCTCCTGCACCCCGCCATATTAGTGTCCCCCCGGGCGGTGCAGGGGGGGGAATTGCGGGCGGGCGGCGCGGGAGGCAATTGCGATCCCCCGCCCGCCTCCTTTCAAATGATTTCCCTGGTGTCTAGTGGGTATAACAGGGGGTCAGCACATTGCTGACCCCCAGCTATAAACTGCTGACATCTGTGCTGCAGATGTCAGCAGTTTAACCCCTTCCATACCGCAGTCCGTACGGACTGCCATATGGAAGTGGTTAACAGGGAGGGAGCTCCCTCACTCTCCCATTGGGGGCTGCTGTGCCTTTACAGCCCCCCCAACAGGATGGGATAGCAGAGGGAGGGAGCTCCCCTCCTTTCCCATCACCCGCTGCTCTGTTTTGGCAGCGGGTGATGGTTGCCATGGGAGCAAGACGCTTTCAGAAGCGTCTTGCTCTGTCCATGGTACTGAAACTCTGAATAGGCTTTTGCTAAAGGCAAAAACCTATTCAGACTTTGTAAAGTAAAAAATACAGTAAGTACACTATATAGTGCACTTACTGTATTATATAGACACCAGATCCACTGGTTCTACAAGAACCAAGTGGGTCTGGGTAAAAAAATATGTAAAAAAAGTGAAAAAATAAGTATCACTGAATAAAAATAAAAAAAATATAAAAACACTACACATATTAGGTATTGCAGCCCGTGTAAAAATCTGCTCTATAAAATATCACATGACCTAACCCCTCACGCAAATACCGTAAAAAAACACAAAAAAAATGGTGTAAAAAAGCAATTTTTTTGTCACCTTGCATCAGAAAAAGTGTAATACCAAGTGATCAAAAAAGCGAATACCTCCCAAAACAGTACCAATAAAACCGCCATCTCATCCCTCAAAAAATGAGTCCTTACATAGGACAATTGCCCCAAAAAATTAAAAAATATGGCTCTCAGACTATGGAGACACTAAAACATAATTTTTTTTTCTAAAATGCTATTGTGTTGAAGTAAAATAAATTTAAAAAAGTATACATATAATGTATCGCCGCGTCCGTAAAAACTTGCTCTATAAAAATATCACATGATCTAACACATCAGGTAAATACTGTTAAATAGAATAAAAACAATGTAAAAAAAACATTTTTGTCACCTCACACATCAAAAACTGTAATAGCAAGCGATCAAAAAGTTATATGCACCCAAAAATAGTGCCAATCAAACCGTCATCTAATGCCACAAAAAATGATATCCCACATAGGACAATCGCCCCCAAAAAATAAAAAAAATATGGCGCTCAGACTATGGAGACACTAAAACATGATTTTAATTGTTTTGAAAAATTATAATATTGTGTAAAACTTAAATAAATAAGTAAAAAGTATACATATAATGTATCGCCGCGTCCATCACAACCTGCTCTATAAAATTAACACATGACCAAATCCCTCAGGTGAACACAACAAAAAAATAAAAAAAAAAATACGGTGTTAAAAGCCATTTTTGTCACCTTACATCACAAAAAGTGTAATAGCAAACGACCAAAATTTCATATGCACCCCAAGATAGTGCCAATCAAACCGACATCTCATCCCGCAAAAAATGAGCCCCTACATAAGACAGTCGCCCCAAAAATAACAAATAAATATGGCTTTCAGAATGTGGAGACACTAAAAAATATTTTTTTTCAAAAATGCTTTATTATGTAAAACTGAAACAAACCACCCAAAAAGTAGCCATATTTTGTATTGTCGTGTCCGTAGCAACCTGCTCTATAGAAATAGCACACAATCTAACCTGTCAGTTCAACAATGTAAATAACAAAAAATAAAAACGGTCCGAAAACAGCTATTTTTTTGCAAATTTTCCATTTTAATCCATTCTTCCAGTAACAAAGCAAGGGTTAACAGCCAAACAAAACTCAATATTTATTGCCCTGATTCTCTCGTTTGCAGAAACACCCTATATATGGTTGTAAACTGCTGTATGGCCAAACGGCAGGCCGTAGAACGAAGGGAACGCCATATGGTTTTTGGAAGGCAGATTTTGCTGGACTGTTTTTTTTTTTACACCATGTCCCATTTGAAGCCCCCCTACAGAAGAAACTCCAAAAAAGTGACCCTATTTTGGAAGCTACGGGATAAGGTGGCAGTTTTGTTTGTATTATTTTAGGGTAAATATGATTTTTGGTTGCTCTATATTACACTTTTTTTGAGGCAAGGTACAAAAAATAGAAATTCTGAACTTTCATCTCCATTTACCAATAACTCTTGTGGAACACCAAAAGGGTTAACAAAGTTTGTAAAATCGGCTTTGAATATATTCAGGGGTGTAGCTTCTTAGATGGAGTCACTTTTTTCGAGTTTCATCGGGGGTTTTTAAATGGGACATGGTGTCAAAAATCCAGTCCAGCAAAATCCGCCTTCCAAAAACCATATGGTGTTCCTTTCTTTCTATGCCCTGCCGTTTGGCCATACAGCAGTTTATGACCACATATGGGGTGTTACTGCAAACTACGGAATCGGGGCAATAAATATTGAGTTTTGTTTGGCTGTCAACCCTTTCTTTGTTACTGGAAAAAATTTATTAAAATGGAAAATCTTCAAAAAAATCGAAATTCTGAAATTTTATCTCCATTTGCCATTAACCCTTGTGGAAAGCCTAAAGGGTTAATGACGTTTGTAAAATCAGTATTGAATACCTTGAGGGGTGTAGTTTCTAGAATGGGGTCATTTTTGGGTGGTTTCTTTTATGTAAGCCTCACAAAGTGACTTCAGACATGAACTGGTCCCTAAAAAGTGTGTTTTTGAAAATTTCTGAAGAAAGATTTGCTTCTAAACTTCTAAGCCTTGTAACGTCCCCAAAAGAGGAAATGGCATTCTCGAAATGTTCGATACCTGAAGTAGACATATGGGGAATGTAAATCAATAAATTTTGTTGGCGGTATTACTATGTATTATAGAAGTAGAGAAATTGAAACTTGTAAAATTGCAGTTTTTTCCAAATTTTTGGTAAATTTGGTATTTTTTTTTTAAATAAAAATGAAATTTTTCGACTTCATTTTACCACTGTCATGAAGTACAATATGTGACGAAAAAACTATCTCAGAATGGCCTGGATAAGAAAAAGCATTTTAAAGTTATCGCCAAATAAAGTGACACTGGTCAGATATGCAAAAAATGGCCAGGTCCTTAACTACTACAGGACCGCCTAACGCAGGGATGCGTCCTGCGGGCGGTCCTGTAGTTCTGTGTGGACGCATCGGCGCGTCATCTCGCGAGAGGCGAGATTTCCTGTGAACGCGCGCGCGTTCACAGGGAAGCGCGGCACAGCAGTTCGGCTACAGCCTGCCAGCGATGATCCATCGCTGGCAGGCTGTAGATGCGAATAAAATCGCATCAAACTGCTATATCAGACGCTGTTTTATGAACAGCGTCTGATATAGCTGCTACCTGGTCCTCTGGTGGTCCCATTTGCTGGGATCGACCACCAGAGGACCAGGTAACACAGTAAAGTTGCACCAAACACTACACTAACCAATCCCCCACCCCCACCCCCTCACCTATTAACCCCTTGATCACCCCATGTAGACCCCTGATCACCCCCTGTCATTGATCACACCCTTGTAAGGCTCCATTCAGACGCCCATATGTGTTTTGCGGATCCGTGGATTCACGGATCCGTGGATTCACGGATCCGCGGATCCGATCCGCAGATCCGATCCGCAGATCCGATCCGCAGATCCGATCCGCAGATCCTCAAAACACGGACACCGGCAATGTGCTTTCCGCATTTTGCAGATCCGCACATTGCCAGAACTATATAGAAAATGCTTTTTCTTGTCCGCAACTGCGGACAAGAATAGGACATGTTCTATATTTTTGCAGAACGGAAGTGCAGACTCGAAGCGCTGATCCGTAATTCCGATCCGAGCGGGACAAAGTCTGTCCCCATAGAAATGAATGGGTCCGCACTCCATTCCGCAAAACAGAATTTCGGACGGTGAATGGGGCATAAGGGTCCCTTTACCGCCAGTTACCTGGCTACTTGTTAGGTAGCTAGCGCCCAGCCCACCGCACCGCAGTCACTGATTTGGCAGAGATTTTTCATCCACATTGACCGATGCGAATGAAAAAATCTGTGCCAGTATTCGCTGAGGGGCATAATGAGTCCATGAAAATTAAACTTTTTGTCAAAAGTTAGCGGAAAGGGAGACTTTGTGAGAAAAACAATAAAAATCAATTTCCACTAACTTGTGCCAAAAAAATCTTCTATGAACTCGCCATGCCCCTCATGGAATACCTTGGGGTGTCTTCTTCCAAAATGGGGTCACATGTGGGGTATTTATACTGCCCTGGCATTTTAGGGGCCCTAAAGCGTGAGAAGAAAAATGCGTAAAAATGCCCTCCTAAAAGGTACTCATTGGAATTTGGGCCCTTTATGCATCTTGGCTGCAAAAGTCACACATGGTATCGCCAGATTCAGGAGAAGTAGGGCAGTGTTTGGGTGTATTTACATATACCATACTGGGTGAGAGAAATATCTCTGTAAATTGACAACTTTGAATAAAAAATTTAAAAAGTTGTCGCTTACAGCGATATTTCTCACACGCAGCATGGGTATATGTAAAAATACACCCCAAAACCACATTGCCCTACTTCTCCTGAGTACGGCGATACCACATGAGTGACACTTTTTGCAGCCTGGTGCGCAAAGGGCCCTAAAACCAATGAGTACCTTTAGGATTTCACAGGCCATTTTTATGCATTTGATTCTCACACTTTAGGGGCCCCTAAAATGCCAGGTGAGTATAAATACCCCACATGTGACCCCATTTTGGAAAGAAGACACCCCTAGGTATTCTGTGAGGGGCATGGTGAGTCCACAGAATTTTTATTTTTTGGCACAAGTCAGCGGAAATTGTTTTTTTTTTTTTTGTTTTTTACAAAGTCTCATATTCCACTAACTTGTGACAAAAATAAAATTTTACATGAACTCACCATACCCCTCACAGAATACCTTGGGGTGTCTTCTTTCCAAAATGGGGTCACATGTGGGGTATTTATACTGTCCTGGCATTTTAGGGGCCCCTAAAGCGTGAGAAGAAGTCTGAATCCAAATGCGTAAAATGCCCTGTGAAATCCTAAAGGTACTCATTGGTTTTAGGGCCCTTTGCGACTCAAGCTGCAAAAGTGAGACATGTGGTATCGCAGCCAGGAGAAGTAGGGCATAGCTTGGGGTGTATTTTTATATATACCCATACTTTGTGTGAAAATATCTCTGTAAATCCACAACTTTTAAAAATTTTATACAAAGTTGACAATTTACAGAGATATTTCTCTCACCCAACATGGGTATATGTAAAAATACACCCCAAAACACATTGCCCTACTTCTCCTGAGTACGGCGATACCACATGAGTGACACTTTTTGCAGCCTGGGTGCAAAGGGGCCCAAATTCCAACGAGTACCTTTAGGTTTTACATGGCGGCTCACATTTAGCCTCCGCCCAAAATGCCAGAACAGTAAACACACCCCACAAATGACCCCATTTCGAAAGTAGACACCCCAAGGTATTCACTGAGGGGCATAGTGAGTCCGTCTGAGATTTTTTTTTTTGCCAGAAGTTATCAGAAATTGAAACTTTTTTTTTTTTTCAGAAAGTGTCATTTTCCGCTAACTTGTGAAAAAAAATGAAATGATACATGAACTCACCAAGCCCCTCCGCGAATACTTTGGGGTGTCTTCTTTCTAAAATGGTGTGATTTGGGGGGTATTTATACTATTCTGACATTCTAGCATCTGAAGAAACATGACAGGTGCTCAGAAAGTCAGAGCTGCTTCAAAATGCCCAAATTCACTTTTTTGCACCATAGTTTGTAAACGCTATAACTTTTACCCAAACCAATAAATATACACTTATTGGACTTTTTTTTAATCAAAGACATGTAGAACAATAAATTTAGAGAAAAATTTATATAGAAATGTAGTTTTTTTTGAAAAATTTTACAACAGAAAGGGAAAAATGTCATTTTTTTGCAAAAATTTCGGTCATTTTTGATTAATAGCAAAAAAAGTAAAGATGTCAGCAGCAATGAAATACCACCAAATGAAAGCTCTATTAGTGAGAAGAAAAGGAGGTAAAATTCATTTGGGTGGTAAGTTGCATGACGGAGCAATAAACGGTGAAAGTAGTGTAGTGCGGAATTGTAAAAAGTGGCCTGGTCATTAAGGGTGTTTAAGCTAGGGGGGCTGATGTGGTTAAGGTGAAATAGGGCTGAGTCCTTAAGGGGTTAATCGCTTGGTATTACACTTTTTGTGAGGCAAGGTGAAAACGATGGCTGTTTTGGCATAGTTTTTTTTTTTTTTACAGCATTCACCTGAGGGGGCATATAATGTGATATTTTTATAAAGCAGGTTGTTACTGACACGGCGATACATAATATGTCTATCTTTTTTATTTTTATTAAGTTTTACATAGTGAAAGCATTTTGGAACAGAATAAAATCTTGTTTTTGTGTTGCCATTTTCTGAGAGCCCTATCTTTTAATTTTTTGGGCGATTGTCCAAGGTAGGGTCTAATTTTTTGCGGAATGAGATGACAGTTTGATTGGTACCATTTTAGGGTACATAAGACTTTTTGATCGCTTAGTGTTATACTTTTTGTGAGGCAAGGTTTTTTTTTTTTTACAGCATTCACCTGAGGGGCCATCTCATGTGATATTTTAATAGAGCAGGTTGTTACGGACACGGCGATAACCAAAGAGTCTACTTAATTTTTTTTTACATCTGGGACTTCAACTTTTGAGGGTCTTATCCCCTTTACAATGCATTATAATACATCTGTATTGTAATGCATTGGCTGTAAGTGTATTAATGAGTGTAATACACTTACAGCCTGCTTCCTGTGCGATCCAGGGGGCTGGATCTCACAGGCTCACACGGATGGCAGCCAAAATGCCTAAGCAAGGCATCGGCTGCAGTCCAAGCCATCGGGTCCCCGTCACAGCAGAGGGGGGACCGGTGGATCTCCTAGGGCCTTTAGCAGGCACGATACATGGGATCGCCCCTATCGGGGCAGCTATTCCGTTTGTAGGTAGGGTTTACATTGCAGAGTAAGCATTAAGGAGAGGTTTCCAGTATCATCATTGGATTTCCTGGCCTACCCTGCACATACCCTCCCATACGGAATAGTACATCTCCTTTTCATTTCTTTCTTTATTTTGATATATATGTGGGGCTACTTTTATAATATATAATTGAATACAAGTTATGTTTTAGATAGTGGACCTCGGTGATTCCCATATTGAGGATAGGTCAACATTATCAGATCAGTGGGACCTATCTGTAGTTACTAGCATGTGATTTTATTTGCTAAATATTCAAAGTTATTTAATTGCACTTTTCAGTGATAGTTTTTTTTTCTTGTAATGTCATTATTAACTTCATAATTATCAAATGAATCAAATTATAGTTGTTTTACTATTTATTTTCCACATTCAGTTCCCAGAATGTGAATTCTTGAGATGATGTTGGCACCTAAGTTTGTAATGTTGGTTTGTAACATGTGGTTCTCACTTATCCACTGACCTAATAATCCCCATCATCCATTTCTCGACCCACCGATATTTTCTGACCTCTCTCTATCCTATCTACCACTTCACTTTCTGCCTTACCCCCCTCCTCCATAGTAGAAAAGCAAAAGGTTGTTTTCCAGCTCACCTTCCAATTTTTGTAGCCCCATGTACAGGTATTGGAAAGAGAATTAACCTCCTTGTATGATGCGCGACTCCACTGGGATATAAACACAATTTCCTTTTTATCGCAGAGTCACAAACAAAGAGCAGCCTTATCCGAACCAATATGAGGGATACAATAATTAAGATGGCAGACAAGGGGGGGAGTGTGGTGGTGATGAATAAATTAGACTATCAACAACAGATGATGGAGTTGCTGGGTGATGAAACTGTATACGAAAACTTAGTGGTGATGCCCTAATCAGGTTTCGTAAAGTGTACAATGACCTGGTAGCCAAAGGTACAAATAGGGAAATATTCACACAGAGACAATTTGAGTTTTTGGACATAGAATCACCAGTAGAGATGGCCCGAACTATCCGCCGGCGAACAGTTCCCGGCGAACATAGCTTGTTCGCGTTCGCCGCAGCGGGCGAATACATGCGATGTTCGGTCCGCCCCCTATACATCTTCATTGAGCAAACTTTGACCCTGTACCTCACAGTCAGCAGACACATTCCAGCCAATCAGCAGCATACCCTCCCTCCCAGACCCTCCCATCTCCTGAACAGCATCCATTTTAGATTTATTTGGAATTTGCAGTCTTAGTGAGAGGAGGGAGAGTGTAGTTGCTGCTGATTTAATAGGGAAATCGATAGCTAGGCTAGTGAATTCACTGTCCACTCCAGTCGTGAAAGACTCATCTGATCTCTGCTGTTAGGACAGCGTCCTGACAGCACCCCAAAAAGCCCTTTTTAGGGCTGCAACATTAGTCTGCTTTTTTTTTTCTCCATATACATATTGCAGTGGCCTGGCCTGCCTGTGTGTGAGGAGCTGCAGGCCCACAGACTGTAGTGTGCCCACTGCCAGTGCCCACCCCTGTCATCCCATATGGCACAAGACTTTGCATCAAAAAAAGGCATTTCATTTTTACACTTTAATCTAAGGTTAGTTGCCTGCCAGTGTGTGTCAGGCTGATTTCCACTGACTGTAGTGTGCCCACTGCCAGTGCTCACCACTCATACCAGCTGGCACAGGACTTTGCATAAAAAAAGGCATTTAATTTTTACACTTTAGTGTAATTTCAGTTGCTTGCCTGCTGCTAGTGTGTGTCAGGCCGACTTCCACTGACTGTAGTGTGCCCACTGCCAGTGCCAACCACTGATACCGGGTGGCACAGTAGCTTGCCGATAAATAAGGCATTTAATTTTTACACAGTCTAATTTCAGTTGCTTGCCTGCTGCCAGTGCTGAGGGGATTCAGTTGATGTGCAGCCAGACGCCGCAGCAGAAGAGGACTCAGCCGAGGAGGATATCGAAGAGGATGCCTGCTGCTAGTGTGTGTCAGGCCGACTTCCACTGACTGTAGTGTGCCCACGGCCAGTGCCAACCACTGATACCGGGTGGCACAGTAGCTTGCCGATAAATAAGGCATTTAATTTTTACACAGTCTAATTTCAGTTGCTTGCCTGCTGCCAGTGTGTGTCAGGCCCACTTCCACAGACTGTAGTGTGCCCACTGCCAGTGCCAACCACTGATACCGGGTGGCACAGTAGCTTGCCGATAAATAAGGTATTTAATTTTTACACAGTCTAATTTCAGTTGCTTGCCTGCTGCCAGTGTGTGTCAGGCCCACTTCCACAGACTGTAGTGTGCCCACTGCCAGTGCCAACCACTGATACCGGGTGGCACAGTAGCTTGCCGATAAATAAGGCATTTAATTTTTACACAGTCTAATTTCAGTTGCTTGCCTGCTGCCAGTGTGTGTCAGGCCCACTTCCACAGACTGTAGTGTGCCCACCACTGATACCGGGTGGCACAGTACCTAGCACGCGTAGTACCACTTATCTAAAAAAAATGACAGGCAGAGGCAGGCCACCCCGCAGGGGCCGTCGTGCTGTGATTTCCACTGTCCCTGGAATAATGCCTAGTGTTCAGAGGCCACGTACCCTGAACCCGAAAAATTCTGAGGAGATAGTTGACTGGCTTAGACAGGACACCCAATCTTCAACAGCTTCCGCTAAGAACCTTGACGCACCATCCTCCTCCAGCTCAGCTTCGGTCACCTGCTCTCAAGTTACCACGCACCCGCCTGCCGCCACCACCACCACCACAGCCGCTTCACTTGATCCATCAGAGGAGTTATTTACACATCAGTTGGATGCAATTAGTGATGCGCAACCATTATTGCCAGATGGTGTAGATTACAGGGATATGTCTCAGTCAGGCAGGATTACACACATGGGCGTACAGTGTGATGATGATAATGATGTTGTACCCAAGAATAAACAATCTTAGAACACCATATAAAACAACCGCACATCCTATAAAGTCAGATCAATTTATTGAAACACAAAAAATGACATGAACCATCGTAGACAAATTGTTAAAAATGGATCCACCACACTGGCCCTATCAGGGACAATAAGAATAAAAAACTACACAACTAACCAGGAAGCATAAATTCAACATAGATAAATAGTGATCAAGAATAAACTTCCTCAAAATATGGAAATCAAAAGAATATCAATACCACAATCATTATAGCCTCACATAGCAGCGTGTAGTTAGGGTAGAGCCCCTAAGGGAAAAACCTGACGCGTATCGCCATTCCTGGCTTCCTCAGAAGTTCTGGTGAACTGGTTCAACAGTGTTCCTTTTAAATGTTACATAGTTGTAGATAATTAGTAGGCACCTGATACATATAAAGTTAAAAACCAAAGAATAGGGGGCTAACCTGTAAGAGAGTTGCGATTTTTCATGATATAAGTCAAACATGCGGTCTACATGAGGCGCGGTGTCCCATTCAATCCACTGCGCAGACGCCAATAACATCGCCGGTGGAAAAGGAGCAATTGCGCTCCAACCAACCGGATATGCGTGTCAAGAACCCGGAAGTCAGGGAGGTCATATGCGCTCCAAACACCGGAAGAGCTGAACACGGCAGTGGGAATATTAATATTCAAGAGCGAGAACCGCCCCATCATTAACCACAATGCCGCGATAAGCTCCCGATGTTTGAACTTTGGACATGATACATGGAACACAGTAGGATACCAACAATATTGTGATATACTCGTGGCAAATACAAATTGTGATACATAAAAAATAATAAAAATGTGTAAAAAAGTTTGCTGAATAACACGTGATCATTAAAACCTTAAATAATATCACTCTTGGTCAAGACTGTGCAACCATCATTCAAAAAGATTTTTTTTTTTTTTTTTTTAGCCCTTCAATAACCATTATTATTTGTGTATTGCCAAATCTAGTTATCAATTTAATAAAAATTCATATATAATATTACAATTAATTAATTTTTTGTTATTTATTTTTTACTATTTTTTATTTTTTATAATTTTATAAAGGTTTTATATTAATTATTTTTATATTTAATTCTTTTTTTTATTATTATTTTATTATTTTTTATTTGTTATTTTTATATATTATTTATAGTTTTATTTATAAATTATAATTCATAATTTACATAACTTACAATAACTTATAGTTTATATTATTATTATTTAATCTATGATTATTATTTATAGCTATTAATTTACTTCGTTTTACAAATATTTTACAAATATCAATAAACAATTCATGATTAGGCAATTTCATAATCAGTATGTCATTTACAGAATAATCTATTGCTTATTCCTGTAATGAAAATGATTGCACAAATTGATCAAGAAAAAAAAAAAAAAAAAAAAAAAAAACACATAATGTGACAATAAACACCAAGATATCATGAGTAAATTAAATAGTTAGGTGAGGTCTTCATCTGTGTAACGAATCCCCAATCTTCAAGTGAGATGTCTTCAAATTTCGTGTAGTGATAAGAGTCAAAACAAACTGTGCTCATCAAACTCTGAAAAAAACAAAAACAGTGAATAAACGTGCTAAATTAAGTATAAAATCCTGTGAAAGTGAGTTCTTCGTTAAGTCCATGCGGTGTCATGGTACCCAAATTAAAAATCCACCTAGCTTCTAATTGAAGCAATCTATTTGATACTTTTGTGCCCCTAATATCTGATTTAACATGCTCCAGGCCAATGACCTGAAGACCATGATAACGACCCCCATGAGATTCTAGGAAATGAGCAGAAACACTGGTGAGAGGCTTCTCACCTTTTTCTTTATCCCGTGCCGCCAATCGTATGTTCGAGATGTGTTGCTGAATCCTCTTCCTTAGTTCCTGAGACGTCTGTCCAACATATAGTTTCAAGCATGGACAAATCAATGCATAAATGACATTTCTAGTACGACAGTTGACATAGTGTTATAGACGAATCCTTGTATCCTGTGAACATTCAAAGCTATCAGTATTACTCATGAATTGACATATATTGCACTGACCACAAGAATAAGACCCCTGTAGTGACCCCCTGCCCCCCGTGCGTACAGATTTTGTCTGTCTTTGAAAGTGGCTACGAACCAATTTATCCTTTAAATTTGGTGCTCTACGCGCAATTATTTTTGGTTCCACATCGATGTACGGTGCCAATCTCTCATCCATCTGTAAAAGGAACCAATGTGTTTTTAATATTTTGTATAAATCGGGCCATTGGTTGTTATAGCAAGTAATCAGACGTACTTTCTTCTGGTGATTAGGTCTCGGCTGTGGTTTCAGTAGTTCTTTTCGATCCGAATCCTTTGCCCTTTGAAAAGCTTGTGAAACAATCTTTTTTGGATAGCCCCTTCCACGTAGACGGCAAGTGAGGTCCTGTGAGGCTGCCCGAAAGTCATCCATGTTAGTACAATTGCGACAAAGTCGCAGAAATTGTCCCGTCGGTAAACCTTTTCTCACATGGAATGGATGAAAACTCCCAAAGTGTAACAGACTGTTTGTGGCAGTATTTTTCCGAAATAATGATGTAATAATCCGTGATCCTTGCAGACTTAATTTCAAATCCAAGAAATCAACTTCTTCACTTGAAATATTATGCGTCAAGAATATTTTGTTGGTATTGCAGTTAAGCTCCTTGATAAACATCTCACATGACTCTCGTGAGCCCTGCCAAAAGAAGAGTATGTCATCAATAAATCTGTACCAGCCCACCACATGTTCCTTAAATGCCGCCATGGGGTAAACCCTCGTGGCCTCCCACCAACCTAAAAATAGGTTGGCATATGAAGGCGCACATCGGGCCCCCATGGCGGTCCCTGATACCTTTTTATAAAATGTTCTGTCAAATACAAAATAATTATGAGTCAGTATGAATCTTAGTAAACTTACCAGGAACGTGTGGTGGGCTGGGTCCCCTGAGGCTGAGTCAGAAAGGAAAAATTGAACCGCTGACATGCCATCTTCATGAATGATATTTGAGTACAAAGACTCTACATCGCACGTAACCAAAAACGTGCCAGGTGGTATTAGAACATCTTGTAAATTTTGAATCAGATGTATGGAATCACGAATATACGATTTCAAACCCAAAACATAGGTCTGTAGAAAAAAATCAAGATAAATACATGATTGATCACAAAGTCCACCAATGCCTGCCACAATAGGGCGACCAGGTGGTTTAAACAAATCCTTGTGGACTTTAGGTAGCATATAGAACGTGGGAACCAAAGGATGGCTTACCTTTAAGAAGTCAAATTCACGTTTTGAAATGATCCTCATATTTAATGCCCGTTCCAATAATTGATCTAATTGTTTCTTAAAGACCATAGTCGGGTCTGAAGGCATAGGGGTATAGAGCTCTCTATTACTTAGTTGTCGTTTGGCTTCTTCAACATATAATTTTTTATCCCAAAGGACCACATTGCCACCTTTGTCCACTTCTTTGATTATAAAGCTGTCATTATGTTGTAAATTGCAAAGGGCCTTAGACTCTCGACTATCAAGATTTCTCCCTTTAGTCGTGTTGATCTTTAATTGCTGCATTTCTCGTACAATTGCTTGAAAGAACATATTTATGTTGGGGAACATGCCCAGGGATGGTGTCACAGTGGAGGGTCTACGCAGAGTAAATTGTCTTCTCCCCACTTCAGAATCATTTTCCTTAAGCAAATCTAATAAATCGACAAAGACGGCCCTTTCATCCTCCATCAACCCTTGTATGATATTTGGCTGATCATACAGTAGTTTAAAACAAAGTTGCCTACAAAATAAATACATATCTTTTACAAATGTGAATTTATCCAAGACATTCATAGGCACAAAAGTCAGACCTCTCTGTAATACCGACATTTCAATTTCCGACAACCGATAGTCCGTAAGGTTAATGATCTGAAGTGAGTCCGAGGAACCGCGTTTTATTGTCTCCGAGTTGGTTTCTTTTTGGGACCCGCCGGGCCATTCTCCTTCCGGAAATATGGTCCTCTTTTTTTGGGATTTCCGTAGCCCTCTCCTTGTTCGCTGTCTTCGCTTAGATCGGATAAAAAATCATCGCTCGTACCACCATATGCAGGTTGATCATCCGATTTTTCCACATTGTTACTATGCCCACCTCTCCAAGGGCCCCGGTCATTTCCATTATGCTTCCATCTGAAAATCTGTTTTCTCTCAAAATCCAACTTGTCCCTTTGGAATTTAGACTTCTTACCCAACATGATCTCTTTATCAAACTTTTCCATAATCTCTTTTAATTTTATATTAAACTGTCCCACTTTTTCCTGTTCAAACTTGGACAATTTTGATTCCATATCCATCAGTTTAGATTTGGTTTGCAGAAGAAGACGTCTATCATGGTCCAATAGCATGCCAATCAATATTTTTGAACATTGTAATAATCCCTGTTCCCATGTGGCTTTGAATTCGCCAGAGACCTCCCATGCCGGGAACTTTTGGATCCGCAGACCCCTGGGTACAATTGAACACTTCAAATACTCTTCCAAGCTTCTAATATTCCACCAAATACGAGTATACAGTTTATGGGAATCAATGATATCATTAGTCAACTGTCTGAAATCTCCTCCCAAATCAATATCACCACTCTCATGAAAAACCGCTGAGACCTGTGAATTCCAGGTAGCCTCCCTGGATTCTAAATTGAAGGCCATACTAAGTATCAGATGACTAAGGGTGCCTCACCCCAGAACGTGCAGGCAAAAAAGCAACCTGAACACACTAGAGCAACAAATGAATTAGTGAATAGGGGGCACACCTAATGTATAGCAGGAGTGCTGGCCAAGGTGAAAATGAATAACCAAGAAAAAACAACCTTAGAACACCATATAAAACAACCGCACATCCTATAAAGTCAGATCAATTTATTGAAACACAAAAAATGACATGAACCATCGTAGACAAATTGTTAAAAATGGATCCACCACACTGGCCCTATCAGGGACAATAAGAATAAAAAAAAAATTGTTTATTGATATTGATTTGTAAAACGAAGTAAATTAATAGCTATAAATAATGATCATAGATTAAATAATAATAATAATAATAAACTATAAGTTATTGTAAGTTATATAAATTATGAATTATAAATTATAAATAAAACTATAAATAATATATAAAAATAACAAATAAAAAATAATAAAATAATAATAAAAAAAGAATTAAATATAAAAATAATTAATATAAAACCTTTATAAAATTATAAAAAATAAAAAATAGTAAAAATAAAAATAAATAACAAAAATTAATTAATTGTAATATTATATATGAATTTTTATTAAATTGATAACTAGATTTGGCAATACACAAATAATAATGGTTATTGAAGGGCTAAAAAAAAAAAAAAAAAAATCCTTTTTGAATGATGGTTGCACAGTCTTGACCAAGAGTGATATTATTTAAGGTTTTAATGATCACGTGTTATTCAGCAAACTTTTTTACACATTTTTATTATTTTTTATGTATCACAATTTGTATTTGCCACGAGTATATCACAATATTGTTGGTATCCTACTGTGTTCCATGTATCATGTCCAAAGTTCAAACATCGGGAGCTTATCGCGGCATTGTGGTTAATGATGGGGCGGTTCTCGCTCTTGAATATTAATATTCCCACTGCCGTGTTCAGCTCTTCCGGTGTTTGGAACGCATATGACCTCCCTGACTTCCGGGTTCTTGACACGCATATCCGGTTGGTTGGAGCGCAATTGCTCCTTTTCCACCGGCGATGTTATTGGCGTCTGCGCAGTGGATTGAATGGGACACCACGCCTCATGTAGACCGCATGTTTGACTTATATCATGAAAAATCGCAACTCTCTTACAGGTTAGCCCCCTATTCTTTGGTTTTTAACTTTATATGTATCAGGTGCCTACTAATTATCTACAACTATGTAACATTTAAAAGGAACACTGTTGAACCAGTTCACCAGAACTTCTGAGGAAGCCAGGAATGGCGATACGCGTCAGGTTTTTCCCTTAGAGGCTCTACCCTAACTACACGCTGCTATGTGAGGCTATAATGATTGTGGTATTGATATTCTTTTGATTTCCATATTTTGAGGAAGTTTATTCTTGATCACTATTTATCTATGTTGAATTTATGCTTCCTGGTTAGTTGTGTAGTTTTTTATTCTTATTGTCCCTGATAGGGCCAGTGTGGTGGATCCATTTTTAACAATTTGTCTACGATGGTTCATGTCATTTTTTGTGTTTCAATAAATTGATCTGACTTTATAGGATGTGCGGTTGTTTTATATGGTGTTCTAAGGTTGTTTTTTCTTGGTTATTCATTTTCACCTTGACCAGCACTCCTGCTATACATTAGATGTGCCCCCTATTCACTAATTCAAATGATGTTGTACCCGCTGCTGCTTCCTTTGCTGAGGTGTCAGATACAAGTGAAGCGGTTGATGATGACGATGTGTCCACGGATGCCACGTGGGTGCCTGCTCGAAGAGAAGAAGAGGGGGAAAGTTCAGAAGGGGAGACAGAGAGAATGAGGAGACGAGTTGGAAGCAGGGGGAGGTCGTCGCAAGGAGTTAGTGGCACAGTCAGACAGCATGTATCGGCACCTGGGGTCAGCCAGACAGCACGCCAGTCAATGCATGCTGTTGCCACCACCAGAATGCCGTCATTGCAAAGCTCAGCAGTGTGGCATTTTTTTTGTGTGTCTGCCTCTGATAACAGCAATGCCATTTGCAACCTGTGCCAAAAGAAACTGAGTCGTGGGAAGTCCAACACCCACCTTGGTACAACTGCTTTGCGGTGGTCCAGCATCTTCAGCCACGTCAACCACTGCTGTCCTCCCTGCCCCCTCTCAACCACCCGCCACTCCTCCTCTCACCTTCAGCAGTTCCTGCTCATCTGCCCACAGTCAGGTGTCTGTCAAGGACATGTTTGAGCTTAAAAAGCCAATGTCACAGAATCACCCCCTTGCCCGGCGACTGACAGCTGGCTTGACGGAACTCTTAGCCCGCCAGCTTTTACCATACCAGCTGGTGGAGTCTGAGGCCTTCAAAAAATTTGTCGCTATTGGGACACCACAGTGGAAGGTACCTGGACGGAATTTTTTTTTGAAAAAAAGGCAATCCCAAACCTCTACCATGTCATTTAAAAGGAAGTCATGGCATCTCTGGCATACAGTGTTGGGGCAAGGGTCCATCTGACCACTGATACCTGGTCTGCAAAGCACGGTCAGGGCAGGTATATCACGTACACTGCGCATTGGGTCAACCTGCTGACGGCTGACAAGCATGGAATGCGTGGCTCCGCAGCGGAGTTGGTGACACGACCACGACTTGCAGGCAGACCTACTGCCACCTCCTCTACTCCTACTCCATCCTCTTCGATATCCTCCTCGGCTGAGTCCTCTTCTGCTGCGGCGTTTGGCTGCACATCAACTGAATCCCCTCAGCTCCCCAGGGGTTATTCCACATCCCGGATACGACAGTGTCACGCTGTCTTGGGGTTGACTTGCCTGAAAGCAGAGAGCCACACAGGACCAGCACTCCTGTCCGCCCTGAACGCACAGGTGGATCAGTGGCTGACCCCGCACCAACTGGAGATTGGCAAAATGGTGTGTGACAATGGAACAAATTTGTTGTCGGCATTGAATTGGGGAAAGTTGTCACATGTGCCGTGCATGGCACATGTGTTGAATCTCATCGTACAACATTTTGTGTCTAAGTACCCAGGCTTACAGGACGTCCTCAAGCAGGACAGGAAGGTGTGTGGCCATTTCAGGCGTTCCTTTTCCGATATTCAGCGGCGAAACAACATGCTAGTGAGGTGCTTGATATGCGACAGCCCGACACGTTGGAATTCAACACTCCTAATGTTCGACCGCCTGCTTGGTATCCAACTTTGTGCAAATGGGGAGTTTGCGGTTGTGCAAATGGACTGTTTGCGGTTGTTTGCGGTGCATTAAAAGGGGAATTTGGTCTGTCAATGTCTGTGAAGCAGGCGTAACCCTTACACTACCTGATCGATACAACATCATACCTGATCGTATACACACACTGGATGTTTTAAAGCATGTTATTCCAAACAAGGGCACCAACCCTCCGCCCTAAAATATCAGGGATAGGTTCGCTGAATGAAATATTGGGGGAATGGCTGGGTACAATTTTGCAGTCTCTTGTGAAAAGGCTCCCAGGGTATATTCATGGTATCTCTGATGTTTTGAAAAGTTTTTTCGATTTAAAAATGGCATAGTAACTATGTATGGTTGACATGTGATGTCACTTTTATATCCCTCGATACCACATAGGATAGCAATGCTGGCATTAGAATACCATATGTATAAGTATAGCAGATATTCGGAGGAATTCATAGATTAAATAATATAAGTAACAGAATATTTGCTTACTCATAACTATTTCTCCTTCAATGGTCTCTTCTATTTGCAGAAAAAAGGAGTTTCAATGGGGGCAAAATTTTCCCCATCACTAGCAAATTTAGTGATGTCCTATTGGGAGGAGATATATATATTCTGATACCAATCCATACTGGACTTCATACAGTATTTTAATGACAACTCATACAATTTGATATTCGTTACGATTAATTTTTTGGATCTAAAATTAACTGGAGAAGTGCAGGAAATCATACAAACTCAAACATAATAAAAAGAAGTCACTGGGAACACCATATTAAGAGCAAATAGTGGACATATAGTGCATGGCCCATAACAGGAACCAGTGTTAGGGACCACTCATGAAGGCGACCTTGACGTGGTGAGTGGCTTATTACACTTTGGCCAAAATATACACTAATGCCTTATTCAACATCCAGCATGGAGGCAGGGCAGAGTGCTGGTTGCAGAGTGCCATTGCATTTTTGTTTTTACGTTTGTATGTGTATTTCGCCATAAAAATGTGCACCTGCATATATGGTTGTGCTAACTGAACCCCCCACCTTTTATTTTCTTTGTAGTAGGGTTGTTTAGAAACCAAAATTTTGATTCGGTATCGATACCATAAAAAAGTATTGCGATACTGGATACCATTCCATACCACGCGAAAAAATAAAATAAAAAAGCCTTTTGATTATTTAAACTTAAAACGTTTATTGAATTAAACAGAAAAACCTCACTTACTATTAATGTGAGGCACATGGGGTCCAGTCCAAAAGTTATGGCTACACTGCAACTTTTTGTAGCTGCACTCCAAATGACTGTGTTCAGTTAAATGCAATCTTATAGACTGCAGCTGTCATTCAATAGTTAAAATCAATCAGTTGCGCTACAAAAAGTCTTGGTGTAGCCCTAGCCTAATACTCTTGCACTGCTCACATATACACAATGCAGCCACTGTCACCTATACACAATATACACTATGCATTCACTGCCCCACACCCCCTGTCACATAAATACACTATGCAGCCACTGTCACATATACACAATGTACACTATGCAGTCACTGTTCCACACCCCCAGTCACATATACACAATATATACTATGCAGTCACCACCCCCGACTGTCACATATACACAATGTACACTTTGTAGTCACTGCCCCCACTGTCACATATACACAATGTACACTATGTAGTCACTACCCCCACTGTCACATATACACAATGTACACTATGCAGTCACTGCCCTCACTGTCACATATACACAATGTACACTATGCAGTCACCACCCCCAGTCACATATACACAATATACACTATGCAATCATCGCCCCCACACCCCCACTGTCACATACACAATGTACACTATGTAGTCACTGCCCCCACATCCCCACTGTCACATACACAATGTACACCATGCAGTCACTGTCCCCACTGTCATATACACACTATACACTATGCAGTCACTGCCCCCATACACACAATGCAGTGTCCCCCACCTTCCTCTACCTGGGAAACCTAAGAGCCCGGGCAGAAGCACATGTTTTTACTCTGTCTCCGGAATAAACTGCAGAGAGGGCGGGTCTTTCATCTGATTGGCTGTCCTGACACGCCTTCTCTCTTTTATTGGCTGGGCTGCTCTCTTCATTCCTGCTCCAGGATCAGAGAAATACAGCGAGTGGCAGTGCTTGGGTAACTCTTTCCCTTCCAGATCAGAGCTGTCCTGTTAACTCTGAGTGCAACCCAGGAGCTTCTAGTAACCTGTTTTGCACAGTCCTATCTGCCCTGGAGTGCTGCGCTGTCACTATCATACGCTGTGTATGGTAATGACAGCCCTGCTGTGCTATTGTTATGATAATAAGAGCGCAGCCTGCGATGTGTATTACAGACTGCAGCACACAGGGCAGGGCTATTATTATTATATAATAGTGCAGTACGGCAGGCAGCTCACTGCATAGTAATAGCCCACGTCCCACCTCCTGTATTAATTAGCCGCCCATTCATTGGGCTCAGCGGCCACCACATCATAGGAGGGATAGATTCCCTTCCTCTGTCTCTCCCTCCTTCTCCACTGTGGGAGAAAACAGAGCAGCGCGCCGAGCGCCATGATCTCTCATGAGAGGCGACACTAGACTGCGCAGTAGCGCACTCTAGTACCGAAAAAATTAACATCCCGGTACGAAACTGGTATAAAAGTATCGATTGGGTCTCGAAATTTCGATACCCGAAACAACCCTACTTTGTAGTATATATTGGAGGCGTGGCGATCTCCATGCAGTCGTGCACACCTGACTCATGGAGGTGACCTTGACGTGGTGAGTGGCTTATTACGCTTTGGCCAAAATGTACATTAATGCCTCATTCAACATTTAGCATGGAGGCAGGGCAGAGCGCTGGTTGCAGAGTGACATTGCATTTTTGTTTTTACGTTTGTATGTGTATTTCGCCATAGCAATGTGCACCTGCATATATGGTTGTGCTGACTGAACCCCCCACCTTTTTTTTTTATATATAGTGCATACTATTAAAGGAATACTGGTAGGCAAACTAATAAGGGCTCGACGCAATTGCAGCTCATACCAGGCGTTTGTTGAGGAGAGGATGATGGTTATTATGACTAGATTGCGGAAAAGAGGGTATCCAGAATGGATGCTAGAACATGCGGTCAAAATAGCCAAAAATAAGGACAGGAAGGATCTTCTATTTAAAACCAGTTCCCAAAAAAATTATAATAACAGACAAATATATGCACATAAAGAAAAGAAACCAGTCCTAGTATTGACATAGTTGCCAATTTGAGAAAATAAAAAATACAGTACTGGAATGTCTTCCAATATTGTACAAAGACCCCACCCACCCTTTGCACTATATTAAAAAATGGATGTAATATAATCCCTAGAAGAGCATGAACTTTGGGTAATATGCTTTCACCATCAATGTTCTCTGCTGCACCCAAGGGTCCCCCCAAAACATGGCTGACATATTAGGGGTTTTATAGATATGAAAGTCAGCGTTGTAAAACCTGTGATTATGTAATTCCTACAAAAAGTTTAGGATTCAGAACAAAAAAATTTGTATAATATCAAAAGCTACATTAATTGCAACTCTTCAGGAGTAGTACATATTCTTCAGGAGTCATACACCACAGTATGTACGGTGTGCAATTTTAATGCAGTACGTCATGCCGCTTCAAAACCCGGATATTACAACACATTAATTATGTTAATAATTCCACACAACCGCAGCTTGAAACATTTGAAAACATTTGCAATAGAAAAGGTCACTCCACTACCAAGAGGTAAAAACTTGAAAAAAGCTATTTTATTAAGTGAGGTTTTCTGGATTTTCTGTTTAGATACAAGATTCCCTAAAGGATTAAATATAAGAAGGGCGCTTATGTATTTTTACTAAGACAACCGATCTGTACCCAACATATAACCATTGTTACTGATTTTAGTCATTTTGCAATGCATAATCATGAATAGTGATGTCGCGAACATAAAATTTTCCGTTCGCGAACAGCGAACGCGAAATACCGCAAATGTTCGCGAACGGGCGAACCGCCATAGACTTCAATTGGCAGGCGAATTTTAAAACCCACAGGGACTCTTTCTGTCCACAATAGTGATGGGAAAGTTGTTTCGAGGGGTCTAACACCTGGACTGTGGCATGCCCATGGAAAATTACGTAGTGGACGCAGAGTCGGGTTTTAATCCGTGAAGAGCATAAATCAACTAACCTTCCTAAATTGTTTGGAATAACATGCTTTAAAACATCCAGTGTGTGTATACGATCAGGTATGATGTTGTATCGATCAGGTAGTGTAAGGGTTACGCCCACTTTACAGACATTGACAGACCAAACTCCCCTTTTAATGCACCGCAAACAACCGCAAACAGTTCATTTGCACAACCGCAAACTCCCCATTTGCACAAGGTTGGATACCAAGCTAGCCACGTCCCGGTCATGTCATTAAAGGTTTCTTCCTCCACCCAGCCACGTACAACACCAAGGGTCCCCAAAAGGTGAATTGAATAGATTTTTCGAACGGGGAGATGGTTAAAAAACGCTGGCTCCCTCCACTCTGTTTTAATCCACGGTCACTGCGTCTGCGCCGTGCAATTTACTGTCACACCCGATATGAGTGGTATTTTCTGTAGTACTATTCTCATCAGTTTAATCCCTCTAACGTCCCCAATCTGGGGGCCATTTATTAAATAGATTTTTCGAACGGGGAGATGGTTAAAAAACCGCTGGCTCCCTACACTCTGTTTTAATCCACAGTGACTGCATCTGCGCCGTGCAATTTACTGTCACACCCCATATGAGTGGTGGGCACTGGCAGTGGGCACACTACAGTCAGTGGAAGTGGGCCTGACACACACTGGCAGCAGGCAAGCAACTGAATTTAGACTACTGTCTAAAAATAAAATGCCTTATTTATCGGCAAGCTACTGTGCCACCCGGTATCAGTGGTTGGCACTGGCAGTGGGCACACTACAGTCAGTGGAAGTGGGCCTGACACACACTGGCAGCAGGCAAGCAACTGAATTTAGACTACTGTCTAAAAATTAAATGCCTTATTTATCGGCAAGCTACTGTGCCACCCGGTATCAGTGGTTGGCAGTGGGCACACTACAGTCAGTGGAAGTGGGCCTGACACACACTGGCAGCAGGCAAGCAACTGAAATTAGACTGTGTAAAAATTGCCTTATTTATCGGCAAGCTACTGTGCCACCCGGTATCAGTGGTTGGCACTGGCAGTGGGCACACTACAGTCTGTGGAAGTGGGCCTGACACACAATGGCAGCAGGCAAGCAACTGAATTTAGACCACTGTCTAAAAATGAAATGCCTTATTTATCGGCAAGCTACTGTGCCACCCAGTATCAGTGGTTGGCACTGGCAGTGGGCACACTACAGTCTGTGGAAGTCGGCCTGACACACACTAGCAGAAGGCAAGCAGCTGAAATTACACTAAAGTGTAAAAATGAAATGCCTTTTTTTGATACAAAGTCCTGTGCCACACGGGATGACAGGGGTGGGCACTGGCAGTGGGCACACTACAGTCAGTGGAAGTCGGCCTGACACACACTAGCAGCAGGCAAGCAGCTGAAATTACACTAAAGTGTAAAAATGAAATGCCTTTTTTGATACAAAGTCCTGTGCCACACGGGATGACAGGGGTGGGCACTGGCAGTGGGCACACTACAGTCAGTGGAAGTCGGCCTGACACACACTAGCAGCAGGCAAGCAGCTGAAATTACACTAAAGTGTAAAAATTAAAAGCCTTTTTTTATGCAAAGTCCTGTGCCAGCCAGTATGAGTGGTGGGCACTGGCAGTGGGCACACTACAGTCAGTGGAAGTCAGCC
Source organism: Bufotes viridis (assembly GCA_033119425.1). NCBI lineage: Eukaryota > Metazoa > Chordata > Amphibia > Anura > Bufonidae > Bufotes > Bufotes viridis. The sequence continues at coordinate 308,436,170 of CM065592.1, forward strand.
TGACACACACTGGCAGGCAACTAACCTTAGATTAAAGTGTAAAAATGAAATGCCTTTTTTTGATGCAAAGTCCTGTGCCACATGGGATGACAGGGGTGAGCACTGGCAGTGGGCACACTACAGTCTGTGGGCCTGCAGCTCCTCACACACAGGCAGGCCAGGCAACTGCAATATGTATATGGAGAGAAAAAAAGCAGACTAATGTTGCAGCCCTAAAAAGGGCTTTTTGGGGTGCTGTCAGGACGCTGTCCTTACAGCAGAGATCAGATGAGTCTTTCAGGACTGGAGTGGACACTGAATTCACTAGCCTAGCTATCGATTTCCCTAATAAATCAACAGCAACTACACTCTACCTCCTCTCACTAAGACTGCAAATTCCGAATGAATCTAAAATGGATGCTGTTCAGGAGATGGGAGGGTCTGGGAGGCAGGGTATGCTGCTGATTGGCTGGAATGTGTCTGCTGACTGTGAGGTACAGGGTCAAAGTTTGCTCAATGATGATGTATAGGGGGCGGACCGAACATCGCATGTGTTCGCCGGCTGCGGCGAACGCGAACAAGCTATGTTCGCCGGGAACTGTTCGCCGGCGGATAGTTCGGGCCATCTCTAATCATGAATTGTTTATTTGCAGTAAATATTACAATGGTAGTTTAGGTTGGTGTTCACACTGTGCGTTTTTTGCAAATGTCTGATAAGTCATATATCTTGTCAGCAACAGCAACAACCAAAAGGAGGGAACTCAAGATAACATGGATTCAACTGAGAGGTTTATGCACAGTGTGAACAACCATCACCATTGCTGTTTTTAAAAGTTAGTTTTATTTATGTTTGTGATTCAGCAACACATGGGTTAATAATGATTTAGTTCAGTCTGTGCAGAGCAAGACCAGTTAACAAACATGCCTTGCAGTGGGGAGGGAGGGGGAGGTTTCAATTCCTTCATCTCTCACTTCCCCTTTTTAAAGGATGTGTTCAGATTGCACTTTAGTTTTGAAAAAGAACGACTGTTCGAAACGCGTCACTGTGCTTGCTACTGCTTGTTTGGATAATTAAAAAATAAAGTACAAATACATTGGAACCGTGCTGGAGTACACTTACTTCAATTTGTTACCCCCCTCTTTCTCTAAATCGTACGCAAAGAGCAGCTTCTCCGAATGATCCAGGTTCAATTTGGTGGTGAACAATGCTTTTTCTAACATGATGAAGCACCCTGTCACAAGGAAAAGTGATAACTAAGTCGGTCGGTGAACAAAACATTGAAATTTGGATCCATGGCCAGGAAACTCCGCAGATGTCAATCCCATTGAGCACCTGTGATCAATCCTCAAAAAGTGGGTGTCCAGTAGCTGATATCCTGCATGCCAGGACAAATCACAGAAGTTTCGAAAAAGGGTCAACACTGTAAATATTGAGTCTTTGTTTAAACTCTATGTATTTGTCAAAAATGTTAGTTATGGACAGCTTTGTTCAGTAAAAATCAATAATCCCATATCTTACTGTAATGCAGCACATAATAAATTTGCACTTGTTAGTTTACTGGTATCAGCTTTGCTTCACATGCACTCAGAAATGCTCTGATATGAGATTCACTCACTGTTCTCATCTGCTCTGAGAATCCGTGGGCTCTGCTGCCCAACCCTCATATCCTGTTGCAGAGCACGGCTATCAGCCACTCTTATGCTACAGCCTGTAATAAGCAGATCTATTTATCACTTTCCATTCTGTAGAAACTCCACTATTTGTAGACAGCAATAGATATTTCTGCTGATAGCGTTAGTGCAGTGATCTACAGTCACAACCATGGTGTTATAAGCAGGATATAGATCTCATTACTGACAGCTCTCACCACACCTCTTCTGAACACACTATTTTGTGCAGTCCGCACAGTGAGCTGTCACTTGTCCCACACAGATTAGTACAGTGTGACGATACACAATGCTATGTACAGCAGTGGGCACCATGTGGCAGTGCTGTGTGTGTACAATGGGTACCATGCGGCAGAGCTGTGTGTGCAGTGGGCAACCATGTGGCAGTGCTGTGTGTCAATGGGTACCATGTAGCAGAGCTGTGTGTGCAGTGGGTACTATGTAGCAGTGCTGTGTGTGTAGTGGGCACCAAGTGACAGTTGTGTGTGTAGTGGACACCATGCAGCAGTGCTGTGCGTGTAGTGGGCACCATGCGGCAGAGCTGTGTGTACAATGGGTACCATGCGGCAGAGCTGTGTGCGCAGTGGGCACCATGTGGCAGAACTGTGTGTCAATGGGCACCATGTAACAAAGCTGTGTGTGCAGTAAGCTCCATGTTGCAGTGCTAAGTGTGTGTGTAGTGGTCACCATGTAGCAGAGCTGTGTGTGCAGTAGTCACCATGTAGCAGAGCTGTGTATGTAGTGGGCACCATGTGGAGAGCTGTGTGTGTAGTGGGCACCATGCGTTTGTGCTGTGCGTGTAGTGGGAACCATGCGGCAGTGCTGTGTGTAGTGGGCACCATGTGGCAGAGCTGTATACCCCAGGCCTATGTATCCCCCTGCTCTATATATAACCCCCAGCTCTGTTCTGTGTGTGTATGTGTATACCCCCACCTTTCTCTCTCTCTCTCTCTCTGTCTGTCCCTGTCTCTCTCTGTCTGTCTCTCTCTGTCTGTCTCTCTCTGTCTGTCTCTCTCCCTCCCTCTCCCTCCTCATGCCCAGAACGTTTTTGCAGGCATGAGCCAGAGGGGCGCAGGCACATAACTGAAAAAGCCAGCGGTGTGTGCCGCTCCTCTTTACTGCTGTGCTGCTTTTCCTGTCTGCCTGGTCTTCAGGAACTTGGTGAGCATAGTGGCCTGCCAGTACTGTTCTCTAGATGGTAGCACGTGGCAGGCATTGGCTGCTGAATCATGGGGGTAGAGTGGGTGGCCTTCTTTTATTGATTGTGTGGGATAAACAAGGGGCAGGGAGCGGTCCCCCTATGTGACCGCACTGTATGTGAAGGGGGGGGGGGGGGATCGGGGGCACTGACATATGACATGCCAGAGCACTGTCATTATCATACAATGGGTATGCTAATGATAGCACTGGCCTGGAATGTGTTTTACAGCCCCTAATAGACATGGCAAAGTGCTGACGCCTGGGATGTGTATTGAGAGCTGTAAAACGCATCGCAGACTGGGGATGTCATTAGCAGGGAAAAAGAGACCGTGCCAGATGACGGGTTCTCTTTAAATCCACTGATAGCAGCCTGCGAAGAACAGCAGGCTTTAGCAGGAAAGCGAAAAAAGAAATATAAACACAACCAATTGGAGAAGTGATTTTCTCCACAAAATAAATGAGTATACCAAAAAAGTTCTAAAAACGGTGAAGCAGCAACCTTTATGAAAAACGAATTTGTCTCATGCTCAAACCTTTTGACTACAACTGTACTCCATATCCTATCCATACATTCAGACACACACAATATTTTGTAAGCTAGAGCAATCTTAAATATCTGAAAGTAAACCCACACACATTTTTTATTTGCTATTGATTGCAGCCGTTACAATAGAAAAGATTTCCTTGACAGAGTATTCTGCATATTTACATTTTAGCAACATGTGTGTGAATGGTGATTTCTGTTCCCCTGTTAGGCCATTTGTGAAGGGAAATGGTGCAGGTTTTGAAGGTAGCAGAAATTCAGAACACGCTAATGTTTTTTTGTCTATGCAGTATAGGTAACATATATTTGAAGAGGTCCCCCCAACATGTCTGAAATTACTTATCTGCTTGGACCCCACAATCACGAGAATGGGGTTCTTGAATCTCTGCAATAAATTGTGCAATAATCATGTAATTGTGCTTCAGCTCCATTCTTCTCTAAAGAACTGTTGGATATAACATGGTTCTGTACTTTGTTTCTCTTTGGCAGTTTCATATAGGTAAAAGCAGCGGCACTCGTGATTGTGGGGGTCCCAGTGGATGGACCTCAGTGTTCAGAAACATCACCCGTGCTGTTGATAATGTTAGTATGGTGGAACAACCTGCTTCAAGTGTCTTTAACCCCTTCCTGATGCATGATGTAGATGTTCGGCGCTGCAAGATTAAGTTCCCGGCACTCACCATACATGTACAGCATGCTGATCGGGCAGGCACAAGTTTGCTGCCTGATCAGGAAAAGGGCCTGGCAACTACTTACGGCCAGGCCTTTGCTGTATCTTTAGTCATCGCTGAAAACTCAGATACGGGCGGATTAACATCTTAGATGCTGTGGTCAATGCTGACTGCTGTATCTAGGGGGGTTTACAGAGGGAGAGGCTTCCTCTTTCAACCCATTGGCTTTAGGCTCTCAGAATATGGCAAAACAAAAAATTATTCTCTTTCAAAATTGCTTTTATTGTGTGAAATTTAAAAATATACAAAAATACACTTATTTGCTATTGACACATCTGCAACAACCTGCTCTATAAAAAATATTGCATAATAAAAAAATATATATATCTATCTATCTATATATATATTTATTTATAAACCATGCCAGAATAGCCATTTTTTATTACCTCGCCTTGCAAAAAGCATATCAAGCAATGAAAAAATCTTATGTACCCCAATATGGTACGAATGAAAACGTCAATTCATCTCACAAAAAAAGGCCTCACACAAGATCATTGCCAGAAAAAATAAAAAAAAATTAAAATGGCTTTCATAAAATGGTGACACAAAAACATTTTTTTAAAAATGCTTTAATTGTGTAAACTAGTAAAACTTAAAAATAAACTATATACAATGTTTATCTCTGTAATTGTACTGACCAGCAGAATAAATCTAAAGGAATTATTCAGGAAAAGATATCAATGACCTATCCTCAGGATTGTTTATCAGTATCAGGTCTTCGGGGTCCTACACCCAAGACCCCTGCCAATTAGCTGTTAAAAGAGGCCTGGCGCTCCGTGAGCCCCTCAACCTCTACCTAGGCAAGTGATGTCACTGTACATCAGTCACGTGGCCTAGTTTTAGGTCAACCCTATTCAAGCCAATGGGGCTGAGCTGCAATACTGAACACAGCTGTTATACAATGCCCGATGCTGTTCTTGGTAAGCTGCTGATAGGCCACACTGCTCATCGTAGCACCTGTTAGCAATACAGCATCATGAAACAGGTGCCAGGACTCGGATCTCCTGCCAATGTGATAATGATGACCTATCCTTTTCCAGGATAACTTCATTAATGTCATCTTTTCCACATGGTGTACGCCGCAATAACAAAACCCAAAAAGCAATGGTAGAATCGCTGCCTTTTATTTATACCGCTTCTCAAAAAATCATATGTACCGCAAAATAGTACCAATGATAATGACAACTGATCCCACAAAAACTAACCTTTCACAGAGCTCCATTGAGAGAAAAATAAAAAAAAACTACGATTGTCAGAAAATAGCTGTATTGGTAAGGGTTCAGCTAATCGAGCTTCGGATCATAGATCCAAAGTCCGTTTGTTAAAAAAACTTTGTAATGCTGTTTCCATGTACAGCATAAAAATGTATGTAGGAAAATTTAGTTTTGGTTGAAGTTGCACGAGAATTCGGTAAATGACTTTGGTATTCCTATCTGTGTATTTAAAAACATTTTAAAATAGGAATTTGAAGTCTGCTTCGGTACCAAGGTACCCGCCAGTAACAAAGCCAACTTTGGATTCCTATTTTGAAATGTTTTTAAATACGAAGATATAAATACTGAAATCATTTACTGAAGTCTTGTGCAACTTTGGCCGAGACAAAGTTTTCCTACATGGAGCAAATACATTTTAATACTGTACGGAAACAGCATTACAAATTAAGGTTATTTCACAAATCGACTTTAAATCTATTTTCCGAAGCTTGATTCGCTAAACCCTAGTATTAGTACCCCAGGCTGATCGAAAGCAGCATGGCACCTGTAAACCAATTCATCAAAAATCTATGCTGCAAAAGCCCAAAAATGTTCTTTCCCTTCTAAACCCTGCAGCATACCCAAACAGCAGGTAACGTCCATATTTATGGCGTTTTCTGTACCCAGTAGAACCCACTAGAGTTGTTTCGGTACCGAAATTTTGATTCGGTATCGATACCATAAAAAAGTATTGCGATATTCGATGCCACGCGACAAAAATAAAAACGCCCATAAAATCCCCGTGCATTCCACATTTTATGGAACCTCCGGCTCATAATACAACAGTCCTATCCTACTTTTTTGTGGGGACAAGGTAACTAAAAGAAAATGGCGAATCGTGCATTCTTTCTTTTCTTTCTTTTTCTTTTACGGAAAGAAAACCTGAGGGGTTAATTGCCTCTGATTGCAGTGCTGGGTCACAGGCAGGTGCAGGCAGCATGTGTCTTCTGCCTGCATTTATATATAAAACGTTACTAGGCATTGGAAAATGAAAGGTGGAATCTGTTTGATTGCTATGGGCAACTCAGCCAGTTCTATTTTACACCAGTTTGACGAAACATCAGTTTTAGAATCACCTGGATACCTAAAAGCATTCCAGAATTATGATTTAAAGTCTGTGGCATCTATAGGGTATATGCATTACTTATTTGGCATCTTTATCATGAGTTATTTTTATTTTTTTCTTAAGGAATCTTGTGAAACCTATTGCTGTTCAATCAAAAGACAAAGAAGACCGATATATAAATAATTACAAGGTATGTAGTACAAATTGTAACATTTCTATTATTTAAGCATATCTTCAGTCAAAATCAATTTTTTTTGTTTGTGTGCAGTTGATATCAATGCCCCCTTCCCAGTGTCATATTTAAAGAAGTGCTCTAGCAAACTATTTTTTAACCTGTATGGTAGGATGGGGCCACATGGCTAAAAATTAAAATAGATAACAAATAAGATTTTAAGTCCTTTATTCAAATAAAACAAGTACAGCAAAATGTGTCATATACACCAATGGTAAGAAATAGACAGCTGTCATTTTACAACAGAAAAGTGTTACAAAAGTAAAACTCTGATGTACCATGGACAATGCAGTTGCGCTATAGTTATGGTGTCATTATGTTGCCCTTCCCCTCACTTCACTGCTCCATCTCTCCAGCTCCAATCGCCTGCTTCAGTGTTCCCAGAGTCTCTTCACTTTCCGTGTCCAGCTTCTCAACTAACATATGACGTTTCAGATGCATAGTGTGGGTGGGAAACTCAGGGACAACCAGTGTTGTGGAGAGCCTGCTTCTCTGGCAGCAAAAAAATGTGGTCTAAAGGTGACATATGGTCACCTTAGACAATATACCAACTAGTCCCTTGGGATGTAAAGTGGTGTATCCTACAGATATATGGACATATAGTAAAAGATTACGCACAGTGGCCCACCCCCTCAACAGTGACGTTCACTGAGCCCCCCTTACAGTGACCTCTACAGTACTCCACCCCCTTAACATTGACCTCCACAGTACCGGGCCCCATTAACACTGACCATCACAGTGGCCCGCAACCTTTACAGTGACCCCCCCCCCCACAGTGGCCTGCCCCCTTAACAGTGACCTCCACAGTATTCCTCCCTCTGAACAGTGACCTCAACACCGGCCCGTGCCCTTAACATTGACCTCCACAAGCCCCCTCCCCTGTAAAAGTGACCTCCCCACTGTGCCACGTATAAGACCTCCACAGAACCCTGCCCCCCTAAAATGTGACCTCCACAGGACCACTCCCCCTTAAGAGTGACCTCTAACAGTGAAGTAAAATGGCTGAGTTGTTATTAAACCCGGATGGAACTGTGTTTGTGGTCGGGGCTTAAACATGAAGGAATGACCCCTACCTACTGGATACCTAAAAGCGGTTAGAATTATGCCGGAACCGTGACGCTGAAGGGACGCCTGAAGGGGGGCATCCCCTGGTGTGAGATAGTGAAAGTAAGGGTGGGTAGGGTGGGTACGCTGGAGACGACATTCACTGTGGGAGGGGACGCCCAGCCAGATATAGTCATCATCGCCCCTCCCACAAATACAGGCCAATAAATCGGCCTTAACACTTGTGGTCGGGGCTTAAACATGAAGGAATGACCCATACCTACTGGATACCTAAAAGCGGTTAGAATTATGCCGGAACCGCGACTCTGAAGGGACGCCTGAAGGGGGCCAAAAAGGACAACAAACTCGATCAAAGCGCTTTATTACAACCTCCAATTGCGATTTCGCTACCAATGAGCGAGCTGCAGCCAGGGTAATGGGATCGGAAGTAGTGAAACGTACCGATGCATTGTGGCACCGTAGACGTCCGCTTCGGGAAACTTGTGAAAGAGAATTAGCTCGGGACAGTGCACCGGCTGCTATATTTTGGATTTGGGTACATGAATGTGTGTAATGAATTTGGTGTAGTAACAAGCGAAGCACCTGACGCCTAACAAAAGATATCAGTTGGACCAAGCCGTTAATCAAATCTCCATGACCGCGACATTGACATAAACATACACCATGTAACCAGCCCATGCCAACCCCCTGAATGCACAGCCGCCATTATAGGATAAAGTTCAACCAACGCTGAAATCTGTGGAACCCGGGATCAACCAACCTCACTCGTCCACCCACCAGCTAGCCAGTGGGGGCCAAAAAAAAGGGGCAGCAAAACCTGAGTTTGACGTGGCCTCAGGAAACTAGGAGAATTACTGTATACCTCTGGAATAAAAGAGAAATACCATACCAATGCCTGAGAAAGTGGTCCCACATGGAAAGTCAGCAATCGCCTGAACATCATCAAGGCATATATAAACACTTGATCCTGGAGAGATAAACGCAAGAAACCCTTTAGTCTTTACCAATGCCACTAACGTGGTATCATGGTGAACTGATGAAATAATGAGTCGAATACATATGCATAAAAACGTGCGTCAATCGTAACCCTATTCGGAATCTGGCGCCGAATCCGCAGTGCGGACCAACATCCTAACAGTGCCCCTATATATATATATATATATATATATATGTATATATATATATATATATACATAAATTTAAACTAAACACACATATATATGTTTTTTTTTTTTTTTTGTGAAAACTAACTGGAGCCTGAACTCACACTCTACCCTGCGCTCCCAGTTGTGGCCGCATAGAGGGCGCCAGAGCCACAACTATGCGTGTCTGTGGAACCCAGCCAGCAGATCAGAGCGAGGGGCAGAGGTGAGTGCATGCCTAAATAGTGCGGGAAGAGAGACTGACTAAAACAGACACCGTGCATCCTATGCCCCCCACCTTACTAGTAGCTCTGCGTGAGGAACTATATTTAGGAAAACACATGACAGCCAGCTGCAGAGCAGAGCTGAAAACATGGTCGAGTGACCCCTGTAAGCGACTCCTGTGACATGCTTTCCACATAGTGTAATCTCACACTAAAGCCATATTAAGAAGCCTGACATACCCTGACTAGAACACTAGACTCAATGTCCCTTCCCCATAATAAATGTATATTTTTTGTTTTTTTCTTCTCCGACATTTCATTTATTTTCTACCACACCCTCTCTTTTTTTTTTTTTTTAAACACACACCCTTCCTGAACCTTACTACTCCCCCTTGCTGAGTGAATTCACCCCCTGGATAGAAACAACATGCTGAAGCCTAATTTGTCCGCCCCTCCCCCCTGCCTGTCTAACAGCACAGCGGCCTGTGCAATACTTTATCGAGCGGGCACACGCTGTGCCCTGCACCCTACGTGTCATGCCGCGTGGGGAGAAGAGCGTGTCTCCCTCGCAGACCACTCCGGTGAGGTGCTGCTCCCCCTTACCCAGGGAGCCGACACACCGCCGGCCGGACTTAAAGCAACGATGCTGCTGGATGAGGCAGCTACTTATCTGGACCGTAGAAAGTTGGGGCCTGGAACTGCCGTGTAGCGCTGCACCCTTGTTGCTCCCTGAGGACGGTATGTAGAGCTCCCAGACCATATGCTGGAGACGACGTTCACTGTGGGAGGGGACGCCTGGCCAGATATAGTCATCATCGCCCCTCCCACAAATACAGGCCAATAAATCGGCCTTAACACATATCACGACTGGCCCTGCAAGTTTCTTTTGGATAATAGGGTACAATTGACCTACATTTCTTGAGGGTAAATGCAGACATATTGGTACATTGATACATGCGTTACACGTCAGGTACAGCAACAGACAAATCAATCCTGGGAAAGACTCTTACATCAAACACTACTGAGTACTATCATAATTGATCAATAAAGAGCAATGGTGATGCAAATAAGTGCAAAATGATACCGATTCGCCACTGAAGGCAACCAGAGAGAAAATGACTAGACAAGCAAGTCCAGATTATTCTGACACACTAAATAAATTAGATAGGTAGCCTTGACTGAAGTGCAGCCGGCGAGTACTGAGTAAGTGGGGAGAAGCGCAAAGTTCCCCACACCTTTTCAAATTTAGATTCGCAGTTCCTATGTTTATAAACAATGTTTTCATATGGAATAATATTGATTACGTTCTTCCATTGAGAGATCGAAGGGCTCCTATCTTCCATCCACCTTATCGCAATAGCCTTCCTGGCCAAAAATAGTGTTTCGTGCAGGAAGACCCTAACATGATGCGTGTAAACCTCCTCATCTAGGATTCCAAACAGGGTCCCTTGGGACCGGTATATGAAGCAGATCCGATAGGATGTTAGTCAACTGCGTCCAGAAAGACTCAATATAGGGGCATATCCATATGAGATGCCAGAAGTCAGCCTGGTCTCTGGCACACCTATGGCATTCAGATATTATTGGAATACCTGGGAATTGAGTGTTACGGGCATGCCTGAACTGCAGATACCTATAAAAAACTGTGTGCGATAATTGTAGTCTCGACTGGAGGCTAGAAATGACTCCACCACACCATCCTGGTAAATATCACCAACATGCATAATGTCGTGGCTCCTCCAGAATCCCGAGTCATGATAATCTAGGTCTGAAAAAATAGGGTTATCCCACAGTGGAAGCTCTGCCTTGATATCTTGAAAAGCAAGAAGCTTTTTGGAAGCTGTCCAGACTTGGACTGCTACTCTATGGAGGGGTAATATTTGGCGTGGGAACATCTGGGGTTTCTCCAGCACCGGCCATAGGTACTGAAGGTTTAAGAAAGAGGCCAAGTGTGCTTCAGAGTTAGGCATTTGATTTCTAGGGAGAAGCCAATGTTTTAAATACCTCAATTGCCCTGCCAAGTAGTAAAGATGGACGTTGGACAACGCCATGCCCCCACTGGTTCTAGGACGGAACAGCGTAGTAATAGATAGCTTGGGTCTACCGGAGCCCCATATAAATGCAGAGAATAGAGCTTGTAACTGTCGGAAAAAGCTGTTGTGCACTAGGTACGGGGCGTGCTCCAGTATATATAGACATTTGGGCATCACTATCATCTTAATCAAGTTTATATGGCCTGCTGCTGAGAGGGGGAGGGTACTCCAAAGTTTGAATTTGTCTTTACAGTGGGACATTATTGGCTGTATATTCATGGAGTGAAACGTGCCAGAGTCCTTGGTGATGAATATGCCCAGATATTTAAAATGCTGAACAACAGGTAGTTCTAAAATAGAAGTTCTAACCTCGTCCCCATACAATGGAGGGAAGGATGACTTCGACCAGTTAATGCGTAATCCAGAATAACTGCCAAAGTCATTAATTATACCCATTACCCGAGGCAGAGTGTGTTGAACCTCGGACATGAAGAGTACCATATCGTCTGCATATAGACCCAGTCTATCCTTCCTGTCCCCCACCACAATGCCGCAAAATATATTGTCCTGTCGTATACAGGCTGCCAAAGGTTCAATAGCCAATGCAAATAATAAAGGTGACAACGGACAGCCTTGACGTGTGCCCCTGCCAAGTGTGAAGTAGGGAGAGGTTGTACCATTTACAGTGACATTGGACCTCGGGTGCCTGTACAGTATGGAAATCCATTTGACAAATGAGGGGCCAAAGCCAAAATATCTGAGTTGTAAGGAGATTTGACCATTCAACAGAGTCAAAGGCATTAGCTGCGTCAAGGGACGCAAGAGCCCGTCTCTGTTTCTGCCGTATGCCTATTTGCACTAACACTTGGACTCTCCTAATGTTCTGCGATGTCGATTTCCCAGGCATGAATCCTGATTGATCAGGGTGGATAATACTTAGAATACACTTATTAAGCCTAATCGCGAGAATTTTTGTTAAGATCTTGTAATTAAGATTGAGCAGTGAGATCGGCCTATACGATCCACAGTCCAGCAGGTTCTTATCAGGCTTAAGAATAACAACTATGGTCGCATCATATAATGATGGAGGTAGGGCACCTTTTGTGAAGGCTGCTGAGTACGTTTGATTAAGAGGTTCGACTAGGAGGTCAGAGTATCTAGTATATACTTCTAGAGGAATGCCATCTGGACCCGGCAACTTCCCGTTGGCCAGGGATGTTATCGCTAGGCAGATCTCCTCAACCGTAATCTGGGCATCTAAAAGCTCTCTATCCAGCAGTGAGAGCTGGGGTAGCGTCAAGTCATCAAAAAAGGTATTCTAAAGGGACTTGCAATTTGGATTGGTACAGTTCCTGGTAGAAATCATGAAAGCGGTGGGCTATTGCATCCACGTCCACCAGTACCGAACCATTTGCATCTGCAATCTTCAACACTGCGGGGGACCTGTTATTTTGTGCACCAAGTGAGCCAATAGCTTACTAGATTGGTTACCTAACTCAAAGTAAGACTGTTTGGTGAAAAAAAGCTTCCGCTGAGCCTTCTCATTCAAAAGTTGGAGATATCGACAACCCTGGAAGAGCCACGCAGGTCTGTTAGAATCGGTGGGATCCGCCACATATGAAGCCTCCAGCCTACCACATTCTGCAGCCATTTCGGTTTCCTGGCAGGCTGAGGTTCGCTTAACATATGCGATGGAAGACTTCAGACAACCTCGAAGGTACGTCTTCAGGGTGTCCCAAATCAAATTTGGGTCCTCAGCTGAATCATGACTCGCCAGGAACACAGATAATCGGTCTGGAATACGATCATGGGGTGCGAGCAAAGATAACCAAAAGGGGTGAACTCTCATATTGACAGGTGGCCGCTGAGTTAGCACTGAGACAGTAATATGTAAAGGGGAGTGGTCTGATAGCTCTCTCACTCCGTATGTAGCTTGTGTAACCCGGGACAAGAAACTTGGATTACAGAAAGCGTAATCAATGCGAGAGGGGGACCGGTGGGCAGAGGAATGTCAAGAGTAGATACGCTCCTGCGGGTGTCTATGTCTCCACAAATCTATCCAGCCCATCTCTCGCATCAGACACGCCAGTGGAGAAGGGAAGGCAGAGGGAGAATCCGCCACCGCCTTTGAGTTGAATTTATCCAACATTGGGTCGAGAACCTTGTTGTAATCCCCCATACAGATTGTCAAAGCGGTAAATTTGCCGCTGCCATATTAAGCCCTGTCATATTTGCCGGGGGAGGAATATAAACCCCTATGAGAGCATAGTGTACACAATTTAATAAATGTTGAAACAAAAATATAGCGACCCTTATGATCTATCACAATACTCTCCACATCCCATCGAAGTGACTTGTGAATTAGCAAGGAAACCCCTCTGGAATGTGTAGTGTGACAGGCGTGCTGCGCCCATTGTACCCAAGGCTTCTGGAGCCTTCTAGAGATGTCTCTTGTAGACATACAATCTGAGGATTATACTGCCTAATGTGGGAGAACACGAGTGTCCTTTTCACAGGTGATCCGAGACCCCTCACATTCCAGGAGAGAATGCTAAACTCAGCCATAGTATAGGCAAACCTTACTGTGCAGGGTTATCCGCCCACGTGATATCATAATCTCACAAGCGTCCTAATCTCTAATCCCAGGACTGTCTAATGTACCGCATGTAGTTGCCTTTTGCAAGAGATCAATAAGCCGCACAAACAGCCTTCCCCCATTGCCCAACATTTGGGGATTTGCAGCTGAAAAGGTGTATTAAGGGAAGTATAAGCAGAACAATGGGTTCCAAGCAACAGGCTGAGGAACCAACACTCGTGGCCTCAAAGAAATGGAGAGTGCAGGTAGCTTACTTCAGCGTCCGCACGAACTGTGCCACGTAAATGAAACAGTGATCTAAGAGTGAACATTGGCTCTACAAATACAGCTATACCGCCACATCTACAGCACAAATATGGAGGGTAAACGAAATAGGAGAAAGAGAATAGGAGTGACCGGGGATTAAGATGAACGGAGTAAAGACAGGGGAGTCAGAACAGAGCAGGAATATAGTGGTGAAATACGGAGGGGGCTGGGGAGGACAGAGGATAAGAGATCAGGAGGGGGAACGGGCCAGGTAGCACTAACAGACGTAGGCAGAAGGGCCACCCATAGCCCGCACTGGCACGAAGAGAGAGCCATGCGGCGTCCCGCTGAGTACATGAAGAGCTGTGTATAACATATAATACACCGAAGATGCTACAATGATACTGTCGTTGACTACATAATAATAATGCGGACAATTTGAGTGCTAACTTCCGGTAGTAAAGGCGGTTAGGCACCAGGGCCCTCAATAGGCATTATAAGCAGACATAAGCAAGTCTCCGATCTAGAGGTCATATGTATGTATCGTACAGGTTGCGATGGATTGTTCTGGGTTATCCAGCTCTCAAGCGGACCTCCCGAAGTGTATCAAATACCCCTAGCTGTTAGAGGAGACACAACGCCTGCACTAGAGCGCAGTCGCGCAGTCAAGCACTAACTATGCGATTAACAATTGACCTCATGTGCTCTTATGATATTTGATCTCACGTGTCCATGTACTGTAGGCGAGAAGACATCTTATCGTTATATCGGCCAAGATGGGCGTTCCACGTCGGATATGTTCTGGCGGCTTCGGCCTTCTAGCCATGCCGAAGCCTCGGCTGGAGTATTGAAGAATCTGGTGTGCTCACCGTCGATGACTCGAAGTCTCGCCGGGGACGCCATGGAGTAGGGAAGCTTTAGGTCTGGTAGGCGTCGTTTAACACTGATGAAGGTAGCTCTTCTCTTTTGAAGTCCTGCAGAGAAATCAGGGAACAGCATTACGGAGGTGTTTTCGAACCATATTTCTGCTTTTTCCCAGGCCAGTTGCAGGATCAGATCCCTGTTGTCAGAATTAAGTTTTCTAGCCTAGAGGGTGCACCCGGTGAAGGCGGTTTGGCGGGAACACGATGTGCCCGCTCAACAGCAAATGCCGTAGAGAATGCAGTCTCTGGGAAAGTGTCACGGAGCCATTTTGAAATAAACTCCCCAGGGTTCGAGCCTTCTGCCCATTCAGGTAGCCCAATGATCCACAGATTATTGCGGCGTAGATGGTTTTCATAATCATCACACCTGTGCTGCCAGAAATCCACTTTAGCTTCCAGAGCAGAGAGTTGAGCTGGCAATGGAGAAGTGCGATCTTTCAGGTCCGAGACCTGCGTCTCCGTGACTCTGTCTCTGAGCGCCTGCATGTCATGGCGCAGCAGCCCCAAATCGACCTTCACCTCCTCCAGCTTGCCCGAGAAAGTAGATTTGCAGGTCGTGATGGCTTGCAATAACTTATCTGTCACTTGCGCCAGCGTGGGCTCCTCATCTTGCTCAGAAGTTCCCGCCGCTCCGTCCTCTGCTTCCGGGGACGCAGGCCTTGTGGAGAACTTGGCGCTATCTTGCTCACTCGTTCTGGCAAAGGCTTTTAGCTTGTCGGCGGCTGAAAGAGCCTTGTTTTTTGCCATTCTGTGTCCTCAGGGTCTCCCCGATCTCCTCTCCTTTGGCTGGGAAATTGTGGTGGTGTGGTAAGTTCAGGATAAATTATAAAAGAGCCTAGCTGGAGCGGAGCTCACTCAGACGCGTCTGTTCATGTCCGCGGCCAGCCACGCCCCCCCAGAAATGTATTTTTATATATATTTCATTTTGCTATTTTAAAGTTATGTTTTAATGTGCCAGGTCACAAACAGGATTCATATAGCTCTCAGCTATTTAGTCTTTTTCCTTTTTAATATAATCCTGGGCTAAATTTTGGTTCTATTATTTGTAACACTATGAAGTATATTAGCCTTCGTTATTCTGTATCCGTTCCAGTCCCTTGTTAAACTTTGTATTGCATTGTATAATTCAATATTGTCTAGCATACAGGGTGTCAGGATAATGACTACTGTCACACGCAAACAGGGATAGTGCAGCCCTAAACTGCCTAGACCCACTATCCCCATCTAAATATGATACCAAACACCAGAAGCCGAAAACTTAGTCACAAAGTCAAATGCAGAAAGTCACAGCCAGGGGAGTCTTTAAAAATTGCTAGGAACAGTAGGGGAAGCCAGATCACAAGAAATTCACCTGCATGCTGTAGGTGCCGGCCTTTATACTCAGAGATCCCCAACGCACTTCCTCTTTGTTCCGGGGCTCCGACGTTAGTGAGGACCGGGCCGCACTCCTGGTGTCATTTTGGAGAAGGATTTCAGTGCAACAGTGAGCCTGGTGACATTGAAATGGTTCAAGTTGTCCTCCTCCAGTTTCACAACATCACTTATGTCACAATGAACCATGCCTGGATCCAGGGGAATTTTCACACTCCTCCAGTTGAGCCCAATGATTAGATCTGTCCTTGCTAGCAGTGCCTCATCTTGCCACTGCTGCTGTCTGCCTGGCTGCCTACTGTCATGTTCCATACGGCTGCTGCTATCATGCCACTGCCACTGTCTGCCAACGTGTACGAAATGGCTGCTGCTGTCACCTGGGTGTGCTAATTCCCTCCTTCCACCACTATTAATGCTACGCAGCCTTCACTAGTACGACTACTGCCAAGGGCGGATTATGAATTAAAAGTGGCCCTGGAAAAAATTAAATAAAAATTAGCACAATGTTGTGTGCAAATCTGGAATGAGAGAAGGTGGGGCCAACATGAGTAGGTGGGGCCAGAAATACCATAGAGGAAGCAGTATATCATGCCGCAATTTTTTATTTGGTTCAGTTCAGAACAATATACTGCTCCAGATGAACAATAACCTCTCTATAAGCTGCCCCTCTGTGGTGGCCAGTGCCAACTGCCATGTCCTGTCCTCCTCCTCCACTTGTATATATTCTCCTTCAAGGGGATAAAAAGTTAAAACACAGGCAACAGCACAGAGCTAGCCCTACCTTCAGCATTCTGACTGGTCTTTCAGCGTTACCATACATACAGGGGAATGCAGCGTCACATACCTGTCACATCCAGTGACACCTCCTCTGATGTAGACATTCTCTTTCCTCATCTTCTTCGTTAGGACCGGACAACGCATAATGACATCTTCTAGCCGTGTTTTATCTCTGCAGAGTTTGACACACAGACATCTTAGAGTCCTCGAATTTCCATCATCCTCCCCACCAAATAATATACTGTCCCCAAATGATACACTGTAAAAATAATAATGCCCCTATAGTATCCCCAATGACACAGGATGTATTGTAATGCATTGCAGAAGGTGGCTGACCCCCAGAAGTTGAAGTCCCAGAGTGGGACAAAAAAAAGTGAAAAAATAAAGTTTCAAGTAAAAAAAGGCCATTATCCCATAATAAAACAGACATAAAATTTAAAAAATAAAAACCAACATAATGGGTATTAGCAGTTTTATTTATTTATTTTTTTAGCCGGTCATTACTGACAAGGCAATTTCCCTATAAGCGAAAACATAAAATTCAAAAGGAATGGAAGAAATCAGACAAAAAGTTCTTCATTCCTAAAAACGTTCAGAGGAAATACCCCTTTCATGAAGGAGAATGTTCTACCTGCGATAGACCTCCTAAAATAGATGCCCCCATTGCCAAGATGTCCAAAAGATCGGTCTTACCATTCGAAGATTTAGGTTTTTTAAAGGATCCGATGGATAGGAGAGGGGGGGTGTACCTTAAAAATGCTTGGGAGGTATCTACTCAACCATTTAAACCTAATATCGCCGCTACATCTACGGCGAAGTCCCTTAACCTCTTAGGGACATAAGGCGTACAGGTACGTCCTGATGTCCCGGTACTTAAGGACACAGGGCAGGGCATACATGTACGCCCTGTGTAGTTCCGGTCACTGCCGTGCGGGGTAATTGGGACAGAGTGCCTGTCGAAATAATTCGGCAGGCACGCTGGGACAATGCCAAGGAGGGTCCCGTGACCCCCCGGTATCGGTGATCGCAGCAAACCGCAGGTCAATTCAGTCCTGCGGTTCGCTGCGTTCCTGGGTTATTCTGCTCTCTAGTGACCCGATAACCCGGTACAGGATGATGATCGGTGGTGTGATAATACACCACCAATCAACATCCTTCGACCCTGTGAGGTGATGGTGACATCACCTCACAGGATCACTTCCTATTGGCTGCACAGGTGGGCTCCCCCTGATCTCCTCCTCCATTCTGTGTCCGGAACAAGGAGAGAGAGCAGCCTGCATCTTCTGCGCCCAACACCCAGCAGCCCAGTCCCCTCCTGTGACCCTCCAAACTGCCATCTGGCACTATCAGGTAGGTTAGGGAAATCTTAGGGAAAGGTTTAGGTCAGGCAGGGAGACATAGGGAGAGTTTAGAGTAAATATTATTTTTTTTTTTTAGCTGTTGCATCACTCTCTTTGGATGTCTGAGGTCCACAGCACAGCTGTGTGACCCTAGACCTCCCCCCAGGGGTGCTGCAGCTTTCCCCCATCTATCAATGATGATGAGCCCCCAAGTTGGCGGAGACGCCGCCCGGTGGAGCAAGGGGACCGCCATACTAGGGACCCTGTGGCCCACCCTAGTACGAGCAGCTCTCTTGCTCATACTAGTTTTCCGGCCCACTAGATAAGTTCACCTGAGCCCCCTACCGGTGAACTTGCATGGTGTACCCCAGATGATTTTCAGCCCATGATTCCTGATTTTGGTCAACCAGGAATCCAGATTCCCACAGTAGGCTTCACTGAATACGACTATTTTAGTCTTTTTTTCATTGACCACTTTGTGAATCTGATGGTGGAGCAAACGAATCTGTACGCCCAACAGTTCATTGCTCAACACCCAGTCTCTTTTTTGGCTTGGGCCGGTGGCTGGACACCTGTCAGTGAAGCCGAGATAAGAACGTTTTGGGGCCTCGTGCTGCACATGGGCCTAGTCAAAAAACCCAGTGTTAGACATTACTGGAGTGGGGATGTCCACTACCAGACCCCACTTTACAGTACAGCCATGACACGCTCACGGTTTGAGGCAATGCGGAAATGCCTGGATTATGCAGATAATGCAGCATGTCCCCCCCCCCCCCCTGAGGTGATCCTGCCTATGACCGCCTGTACAAAATCAGGCCGGTCATCGATCACTTTGGGGCCAAATTTGCGCAGGCCTATGTACCTGGAAGGGAGGTCGCGGTTGATGAGTCTCTCATTGCTTTCAAGGGAGACTCATTTTCCGCCAGTATGTTCCCTCAAAGCGGGCAAGGTATGGCGTGAAGCTGTACAAAATTTGAGAGTACCTCAGGGTACACTTACAAGTTTCGTGTGTACGAGGGGCAAGATTCCCATATTCAACCCCCAGAATTTGGTGGGACTGAACTTGTGTGGGACCTTATGCACCCACTACTAGATAAGGGTTACCACCTGTATGTGGATAACTTTTATACTAGTATCCCCTTGCTCCAGTCCCTCGCTGCCAGATCCACGTCCGCTTGTGGGACCGTGCGGAGAAATCAACGTGGCCTCCCTACCTACCTCTTCCAGGTATCTATCCCCAGGGATGAGATCCGTGCCCTTACTAATGGAAACCTGTTGCTGGTCAGATATAAGGACAAGAGGGATGTCCTTGTACTTACCACAATTCACGGTAACAGCATAACCCCTGTCGCTCTGCGAGGTGCCGGGGCAACGGTCCTCAAGTCAGATTGTATCGTCAACTACAATCGGTATATGGGAGGAGTTGATCTTTCTGATCAAGTCCTCAAGCCATATAACTGCATGCGCCAAACCCCGGCAAGGTACAAAAAAGTTGCGGTCTACTTGGTGCAGATTTGCCTGTACAACTCTTTTGTACTGTTCCAATGCGCTGGCAGCACAGGAAAATTCCTTCAGTTCTATGACGCAGTCCTCAAGGACCTGATCTTTTCTGACCGGGAAAGAACAGGGTGGAGTACCTTGGGAACTGGAGGCGCCCGGATCGTCCCTGGCCAACACTTTCCAAGTTTGGTCCCCCATACTGGAAAGAAGGGATGGTCCTAAAAAAAAATGCAGTGTGTATAACAGGAGGGGGATACGGAAGGACACCACCACTCAGTGTGACACGTGCCCCGATCATCCGGGCCTCTGCATTTACTGTTGCTTCAGGGAGTACCACACTTCCATGGAGTACTAAATTTATAATCCCCTTTTCCATTTAGCCACTGACAATCGGGTAATAACTACGGTTCTCAGACTTGAGACACCCCAAATTTTTTTTTTTTTAAATGATAGTTTGTAAATCTAAAAATATTTAAAAAATTATTAAATAAGTAGACAAATTAGGTATTGCCGCATAATAATAATCTGCTCTATAAAAATACCCCATGACCTAACCCTTTAGATTAACAGGGTAAAAAAAAAAGGTGCAAAAATAAAAGGGGGTGGGGGTTAGCTATGGCAGGGCACGGCAGTGATGGACTAAAAAGTCGGACCTGCAGTACTTTTAGTCCAGCGATCTCCGACCATGCACTGCTGTGCTGCGCCGTAGCTCCGCCCCCCTGCCCCATTATAGTTAATGAGGACGGAGCGGCAGCACATGGGTACTTGCGGCATGGCGAAACAGCCTGCCAGATAGCCATGCCGTAAGTGTGAAAGTACCCTAAAAACTTAAAAAACCTAACTCTTAGACTGTGTAGATACAAAAAAGTTTATTTTGTTTCAAATAGGATAATATAGTGTTAAACCTAAATAAATAAACAAAAGTAGACAAATTAGGTATCGCCGCATTTGTAATAATCTGCTCTATAAAAATACCCCATGACCTAACCCCTCAGATTAACACTGTAAAAAATAAAATAAAAAACAGTGCAAAAAAAGGAATTTTTTGTTACCTTACATAACAAAAAGTGTAATAGCAAGCGTTCAAAAAGTCAACTGCCCCCCCAAAATAGTGCCAATAAAACCGTCCTCTCATCTTGCAAAAAATGAGCCCCCTACCTAAGACAATCGGATAAAAACTGAAAAAAAAACCCGACTCTTAGACCGTGTAGATACTAAAATTTTTTATTTTGTTTCAAATAGGATAATATAGTGTTAAACCTAAATAAATTATAAAAGTAGAAAAATTAGGTATCGCCGTGTCCATAATAATCTGCTCTATAAAAATACCCTATGACATAACCCCTCAGATTAACATGGTCCAAAAAAATAAAATAGAAAACGGTGCCAAAACAGCTATTTGTTGTCAAATTTTCCATTTTAATCCATTTTTTCCAGTAACAAAGCAAGAGTTAACAGCCAAATAAAACTTAAAATGTATTGCCCTGATTCTGCAGTTTACGGAAACACCCCATATGTGGTGGTAAACTGCTGTACGGGCACACGACAGGGCGCAGAAGGAAAGGAACGTCATATGGTTCCTGGAATGCAGATTTTGATGGCCTTTTTTTTGACACCATGCCACATTTGAAGAACCTCTGATGCACCCCTAGAGTAGAAACTCCACAAAAGTGACCCCATCTAATAAACTACACCTCTCAAGGTGTTCAAAACTTATTTTACAAACTTTGTAACCCTTCAGGTGTTCCTCAAGAGTTTATGGCAAATGGAGATGAAATTTCAGAATTTCTATTTTTGGTAACCTTGCATCACAAAAATGTAATATAAAGCAACCAAACATCATATGTACCCTAAAAATAGTCTCAACAAAACTGCCTCCTTATTCCGTAGTTTCCAAAATGGGGTCCGTTTTATGGATGTTCTACCCCAGGGGGGGCATCAGGCGGGCTTCAAATGGGACATGGTGTAGATAAACTAGTCCATCAAAATCTGCCTTCCAAAAACCACACGGCGCTCCTTTCCCTCTACGCCCTGCCACGTGGCCATACAGTAGTTTACGACCACGTATGGGGTGTTTCTGTAAACTACAGAATCAGGGCAATACATATTGGATTTTGTTTGGCTGTTAACCCTTGCTTAGTTACTGGATAAAATTTATTAAAATGGAAAATTTGACAAAAAATTGCAATTCTGAAATTTCATCTCCATTTGCTAATAACTCTTGTGAAACACCTTTAGTTTTAACCACGTTTGTAAAATCAGTTTTAAATACGTTGAGGGGTGTAGTTTCTTAGATGGGGGGTCACTTTTACGGATTTTCTACCCCAAGGGGGTAGCTTTAAATGGGACATGGTGTAGATAAACCAGTCCAGCAAAATCTGCCTTCCAAATACCACATGGTGCTCCTTTCCCTCTACACCCTGCCATGTGGCCATACAGCAGTTTATGACCACATATGGGGTGTTTCTGCAAACTACAGAATCAGGGCAATAAATGTTGGGTTTTGTTTGGCTGTTAACCCTTGCTTAGTTACTGGAAAAAATTGAAAATTTGCCAAAAAATGCAATTCAGAAATTTCATATCCATTTGCCAATAACTCTTGTGAAACACCTAAAGGGTTAACAATGTTTGTAAAATCAGTTTTGAATACCTTGAGGGGTCTAGTTTTTAAAATGGGGTCATTAATGGGTGGTTTCTATTGTGTAAGCCTTAGAAAGTGACTTGAAACCTGAACTGGTCCCTGAAAAGTGGATTTTTTACAATTTCTGAAAATTTTCAAGATTTGCTTCTAAACTTCTTCTAAGCCTTGTAACATCCCCAAAAAATAAAAAGGCATTCCCAAAATGATCCAAAGATAAAGTAGATATATGGGGAATGTAAATGAATTACTTTTTTGGCAGTATTTACTATGTATTATAGAAGTAGAGGAATTGAAACTTGGAAAATTGCAAATTTTTCCAAATTTTTGGTAAATTTTGTATTTTTTTTATCAAGAAAAATGATTTTTTTTAAAAATCAATTTTACCAGTGTCATGAAGTACAATATGTGACGAAAAAACAGTCTCAGAATGGCCTGGATAAGTAAAAGTGTTTTAAAGTTATTCACACATAAAGTGACTGGTCATATTTGCAAAAAATGGCCTGGACCTTAAGGTGGAAATGAGCCCGGTCCTTATGGGGTTAAAGGGAACCTGTCAACAGGAAATTCACTGACAAACTAGACATGCTGCCTTGTAGGGCTCACTCTGCTGAATATAATGATACCTTTCACTTGGTGAGCTGTTGCTTTATTGTGGAGAAAAAGTACTTTTAATACATATGCTAATGAGCTGATTTGAGTTCAGTAATTGATGGAAGTAGGTGATTGGACCATGTGACCCAGTGACGTCACTGAAGGTCCTTCATCCCCCTCCTGCTGAAGACAGAACAGAACACCGGCAGCTACGCGATCAAATGGAAGAGGTGAGTTTTTTTTTTTTTTTTTTTAACCCTCTATTGCCCTTTTTACTTTGCATTCTCTATTGAGAATGCTATTATTTTCCTTTATAACTATGTAATAAGGAAAAATAATAAAGATCGATGCGATTTTCCCGCAGCCCCATTCACTTCTATGAGGCCTGCGTTGCGTGAAAAACACAGAATATAGAACATGCTGCGATTTTCACGCAACGCAAAAATGATGCGGGAAAATCACCGCTCATGTACACAGCCCCATAGAAATGAATGTGTCCGGATTCAGTGCGGGTGCAATGCGTTCACCTCACGCATTGCACCCGTGCGGAAATCACGCCCATGTGAAAGGGGCCTTGGAGTCCCATATAGAAAACAAAACTCCAAGAGAGCAGTTATTAGAAGTATTTCCTACTATTCTGAAAGCAGTCAACTCTATCTCCGACGCTTCCGCGGATGCTTTAAAATTAAATGCCAGATCTGCCGCTTTAGCTATTTCCGCAAGAAGGGCCATCTGGCTAAAAGGTTGGACGGGAGATACAGGGTCAAAAAATAAACTATGTACCATCCCATGTCAAGGTGATTTTTTGTTTGGGTCAGTCTCAGACGACCTTTTAGAAGGTTTTGTTTCAGTGAGGGGAAGGCTATCTCTTTTTCCTCAAGTTTGACAGAATTCTGCAAGTCCGTGGATTTTGGGAGTTATAAGAGATGGGTTCCGTCTAGAGTTCACCTCTCCTCCACCAGAAAGAATGAAGGTTCCAAAAAACAGGTTTTAAAACGAGATTTTTTTTCTCTTTTAAAAAAGAAAAGTTTTGATTCAGGTACCAGTTTCAGAAAGAGGAAAAGGTTTTTATTCATCCCTTTTTATGGTTCCCAAGCTGTTTACAAAGCTGATGGCAGAAGTGATGGCTCATGTGAGAGAAGTAGACATTCTAACAATACCCTATTTGGACGATATCCTAGTGGTAGCAGAATCAGAAAACTCTTTGTCTTCCCATCTCTCAGAAATAATCAAAATATTGGAAGAGTTAGGTTATCAGATAAATTGGGAAAAATCTAACTTGACTCCAAAGAGATACCCCTTTCTAGTTCTAATCCTGGACTCGGTGAAGCAGTGTTGTTTCCTTCCTCAGAACAAAATCTCCCGAATATTGGAAGAAGTGCAGTCCCTAACTATATCAAAACACAGAACCATCAGGCAAGGAATGGCGGTGTTAGGCAGGATGACTTCCATAATTCTTGCAGTCAATTGGGCTTTGTTGCATCCACTGAAGCTTTAGTGGCAGATTCTGCGAGAATGGCAGGGGTCACTTTCCCCTTTGGATGCTCCACTTCCTCTTCCATCCCAGGTCATACAACCCCTGCAGTGGTGGTTAAACCCATCCAATCTGTCACAGGGCCTACCCTAGGATCTGCAGGAGAAAATCTCAATTACCATGCAAGTCCAACAGGTTGGGGTAGCATACTGTCAAGAGGAAGTCGTTCAGGGAGAATGGAGCTCACAAGAAATACGGGACTCTCAAAATGTAAGAGAGCTGAGAGCAGTGCTGCTTGCTCTAACAGTATTTCTACCAAAAATAAATGGGAAGATAATAAAGGTTTTATCGCACAACACCATGGTAGTATCTTATTTAAACAGACAAGGTCGGAACAATGTCAGACGATCTTATGTCTCTTACAGACAAGATTTTTTACCTAATTGTTCCCTCGGTCTCTTTTGTAAAAGCAGTTCACTTAAAAGGGACAGAAAACAAAAAAGCAGAAACCGTTTAGATCAAGGGGAGCGGTGTTTAAATTAAACGGTCTTCAGGCAGATAGTCCATCTATGGGGCGATACTCAGATAGACATATTTGCAAACAGGCAAAATCGGACATGTCATTTCCTCTTCTCTCTAAATCTAGAGGATTCACCAACAGGAATAGATGCCTTCTCTCTCCCATAGCCGGACTGTCTCCTTTATGCCTTTCCACCTGTAAGATTGATTCCAAGAGTTCTGCAGAAGTTGAGGCAACACAAGACAAAGCTAATTCTAATTGCACCATTTTGGCCAAGCAGGTCATGGTTCACTTGGCTACGAAAACTATCGATAACAGAACCCTGGATTTTTCCAGACAGACATGACCTGTTGTCTCAGGGGCCAATTGATCATTCAGAAGTAACACACCTCCACCTAGCAGCTTGGTATCTGAGAGTTCTATATTAGAAAAAAGGCGACTATCAGAAGAAGTGATTGTTACCCTTCTGTCATGTAGGAAAGACATTACATCTATGATATATCTGAGAATATGGAAAAGCTGTTTGAATTTTTCCAGGTTTCCCAGTAGATCCATTAGGTCCTCCTCCGGTGCCGGTGATTTTGGATTTTCTGCAGATTGGCCTAGATAAAAAACTAAGAATCAGCACACTTAAGGTACAAGTTTCAGCTCTTAGTGTATATTTTGACTTTGCCACAGCCAATCATCCTTGGATTAGGAGATTTTTTTAAAGCGGTCAGCCAAACCAGACCGATATCCAGATCTCTTGCTCCTCTGTGGGATCTCAACCTAGTGTTATCCAGGATGATGGAACCTCCTTTTGAACCTCTGCAGGATTTACAGATAAAAATACTATCTTTTAAAACTGCCTTTCTGGTCGCTATCACCTCTGCCAGGCAGGTAAGTGAGATTCCTGCCCTTTCTACCTCTCCTCCCTATACTAACATCTTGGATGACAGAGTTATAATCAAGCCGGATCCTTCTTTTCTCCCAAATTGGGTTTCTTTTTCAACAGATCACAAAACATTGTCCTACTTTCCTTATGCCAATTTCCTAACAATGATAAAGAAAAGAAGTTGCATTGTCTTGCT
This sequence comes from Bufotes viridis, assembly GCA_033119425.1. Taxonomy (NCBI): domain Eukaryota; kingdom Metazoa; phylum Chordata; class Amphibia; order Anura; family Bufonidae; genus Bufotes; species Bufotes viridis. The sequence continues at coordinate 308,462,356 of CM065592.1, forward strand.
GTGAGGAGATATCTTCTAAAGTATCTAGAAATGACTGGACCCTGGAGGAAGTCCTCTAGACTTTTCATACAATTTGCTTGGAAGAACAGAGGTGATAGCGTTACATCTAAGACACTAGATGGATAGTTGCAGCCTATTCCTCAGCAGGAGAACCTTGTCCCTTGGGATTTGGGGCTCATTTAAACAGATCCATTTCTACCTCTTGGGCAGAGAGAGCTGATGCTTCCCTGGAACAGATCTGTAGGGCCGCTACTTGGAAATCTCCATGTACCTTTTTTCACCACTACAAGCTAGATCTGGACTCCAAAGATAATTTAACGTTTGGCAGGAAGGACTTAAAAGCAGTTATCCCCCCCCCCCCCCCAGACTGTTTCTATTCTAGTCTTCTCTCAAGGGTGCTGTCATGTGCATAAGGGATATATAAGATTACACTCACCGGTAATCACTTTTCCATGAGCCCATGACAGCACCCGCTACTTTTTCCCTTCCAAAATAAATAAATAAATAAATCATAAAAAAAAAAAAAAAAAAGAGAGAATATAGTTGTTTGTATATATTGAGTGTATTAGATATGTTTCAGGACATGGTCTCGCAAATAACTAGTGGATAGAGGCTGGGTCCCTCCTTAAGAAGCTCTCCACGAAAGTTCCTGTTTCCTGTCCTGGATTGAGGCGGGCTCTCTCAAGGGTGCTGTCATGGGCTCATGGAAAAGTGATTACTGGTGAGTGTAATCTTATATTTTTTGCATCTTACATCACAAAAAGTGTAATACCAAATGATAGTCATATGTACCCCAAAATAGTACCAATCAAACCGTCATCTCATCCTGCAAAAAATGAGCCCCTACATTAGACAATCGCCCAAAAAATAAAAAAAACATGACTTTCAGAGTCTGGAGACTAGAGATGAGCGAATTTCTAAAAAATTCGATTCGGCAGATTCGCCAAATTTTCTGAAAAAATTTGCTTTGCAGCGAATCACTATAAAAAAATGCTATTTCCGGGCTGCATAGAGCCTTTATATAGGTGTAGAACACTGTGCCTTGCAGTAACACGCATAGGGAGTGTGCTGAGTTAGTGAAATAATACTGTCAGTCAGTATGACATGCAGATCAAAGGCGTCGCTATTAGAATCACACTGCACACTTCACTTATTTGGGCATTCACGGGGCCAAAACCTACCAGGTCGATGTTAGTGTAAAGAAGAAGCACACTCGTTTTAAACCCTGGTCAGCTGATTCCACATAGATGTCTACAGAACCTGTTCTATTAAACGCACATACAAGTAGAGCCCTCCGACCGAGTGGAGAGGGTGTCAGCAGTAAGTTTGTGTTGACGTCACTGATTAATTTGCCCTCCCCCTGATCCGTCAGAACAATTACCCTAAAAAAACTGGTCCTGCCTGTGGAGCATACGCCTTCACTCGGTCAGCATTTGCTCAATAATCCATCAGTATTGCTAATGCCAAATTCTTTTAGTCGGGCCAACATGTGGAGGGTGGAAACGTGGGGGGATGCCGTTCTGCCGCTGCAACTCCAAGGAGTGTGTGATTTGCGATATACGAGTGGCTAAAGTGCATGCAAAGTTTCCTGGCCATTTTTAGGATGTCTTGCAGATGGGTGGAAGACTACAGGAACCGCTGGCCAACCAGATTGAACACATGTGCCATGCAGGCCACATGGCTCAGCCTTACTTGACGCAGCGCCGACACAATGTTCTTCCCGTTGTCGGTCACCATAGTTCTGATTTTGAGTTGTCAGGGAGAAAGCCAGGATTCGCTTTCTTGATGCATCACACATAGCAGTTGCTCCCCTGTGTGACTCCGTTTGCCAAGGCAAGCCAGGTGCAGAACAGCGTGACACTCCCGAGCCCTGCACATGTGGTATGCTGGAGGGGCACTGGGACTTGCCCCTGCAGTGGAGGCTGAGGACATGGCGGAGGATGAGAAGGCAGAGGCGGACATTGTCGCAGAACCAACGGCGTGACCTGTCCAAGTTGCTAGTGTGGCTGTGCAGGAACCACATTCACCCAGTGGGCCGTAAAGGACTTGTATTGTCCCTGACCGTAGTTATAGGTCCACACGTCGGCACTGCCGTGCATGTTGGCAGACACCGACAGGCTGCAGGGATAGTACTGCCTTTTTCGCAAAGAAATGATGGTTTGGGGCTCTCCACCTCGGCTCGGCACAAGCCATCAGTTCTCTGAAAGGTGCAGAGTTCACCACTTGGAAAGGGAGGGACTGAAGCATCAGCAACTTGGACAGGAGCACGTTCAGCTTCTCAGGCCTCTCGCTACTACTACTGCTGCCACGACCCCTTACTCTGCTGCGACCTCTGCATGCGCCAGAAACATTCATGCCTCTGCTTCTCCTCTGTGCATGGCTTGACACTTCTCTGCCTAACATACTTGTCATACTTGTAGCTGACAGACTTGTAGCTGAACTACACAAATGAAACGGAAATTTAAACACATCTAAAAGCAACAAATATTTTTTTCTTTATGTACTGAAATAGGCCACTAAATTATTTCTGCGCGAATAACAGCAAACGTGAACTGAGTATATATTTCTCGTATTGTACTGAAATAGGCCACTAAATTTTTTCTGCACAAATTCAAGCAAACGTGACTGGGTATATATTTCTCGTATTGGACTAAAATACATAGTAACATAGTATATAAGACCGAAAAAAGACATTTGTCCATCCAGTTCGGCCTGTTTCCTACAAGTTGATCCAGAGGAAGGCAAAAAACCCCTGTGAGGCAGAAGCCAATTTTCCTCACTTAAGGGGAAAAAAAATTCCTTCCCGACTCCAATCAGGCAATCAGAATAACTCCCTGGATCAACGACCCCTCTCTAGTAGCTGTAGCCTGTAATATTATTACACTCCAGAAATAAATCCAGTCCCCTCTTGAATTCCTTTATTGTACTCACCATCACCACCTCCTCAGGCAGAGAGTTCCATAGTCTCACTGCTCTTACAGTGAAGAATCCTTTTCTATGTTTGTGTACAAACCTTCTTTCCTCCAGACGCAGAGGATGTCCCCTTGTCACAGTCACAGTCCTGGGGATAAATAGATGATGGGACAGATCTCTGTACTGACCCCTGATATATTTATACATAGTTATTAGATCTCCCCTCAGTCGTCTTTTTTTCTAAAGTGAATAACCCTAATTTTGATAACCTTTCAGGGTACTGTAGATCCCTCATTCCAGTTATTACTTTAGTTGCCCTCCTCTGAACCCTCTCCAGCTCTGCTATGTCTGTCTTGTTCACAGGAGCCCAGAACTGTACACAGTACTCCATGTGTGGTCTAACCAGTGATTTGTAAAGTGGTAGGACTATGTTCTCATCACGGGCGTCTATGCCCCTTTGTTGCAACCCATTATCTTATTGGCCTTGGCAGTAGCTGCCTGACACTGGTTTTTGCAGCTTAATTTGCTGTTTATTAAAATTCCTAGATCCTTTTCCATGTCAGTGTTACCGAGTGTTTTACCATTTAATATGTACGGGTGACTTGCATTATTCCTTCCCATGTGCATAACTTTACATTTGTCAGTGTTAAACCTCATCTGCCATTTTTCTGCCCAAGCCTCCAATCTATCCAGATCCCTCTGTAGCAGAAAACTGTCCTCTTCAGTGTTAATTACTTTACACAGTTTAGTGTCATCTGCAAAAATAGATATTTTACTGTGCAGGCCTTCTACAAGATCATTAATAAATATATTGAAGAGAATAGGGCCCAATACTGACCCCTGAGGTACCCCACTAGTTACAGTGACCCAATCTGAGTATCTACCGTTAATAACCACCCTCTGTTTTCTGTCACTCAGCCAGTTAGTTACCCACATACAGACATTTTCTCCCAGTCCGAGCATCCTCATTTTATATACTAACCTTTTATGAGGTACGGTGTCAAATGCTTTGGAGAAGTCCAGATATACGACATCCATTGATTCGCCGCTGTCAAGTCTAGAACTTACCTCCTCATAGAAGCTGATTAAATTTGTTTGGCATGACCGATCCCTCATGAAGCCATGCTGATATGGCGTTATTTGCTTATTTTCATTGAGATACTCCAAAATAGCATCTCTTAAAAACCCTTCAAACAGTTTACCAACAATAGATGTTAAACTTACCGGCCTATAATTTCCAGGCTCTGTTTTTGGACCCTTTTTGAATATTGGCACCACATTTGCTATGCGCCAATCCTGTGGAACATTCCCTGTTATTATAGAGTCCGTAAATATCAGAAATAATGGTCTGGCTATGACATCACTTAATTCCCTTAGGATACGGGGGTGTATGCCATCCGGTCCTGGCGATTTGTCTATTTTAATCTTTTTAAGTCGCTGTTGTACTTCTTCCTGGGTCAGACAGGGCACTTTTAATGGGGGATTTACTTTTACATTCTGCATTTCATCTGACAGTTTATTTTCCTCAGTGAATATAGTGGAGAAAAAAATATTTAATAGTTTTGCTATAGGCCACTAAATAACAGAAAAAGTGAACTGCGTAAATTTTTCTCTTTTTCTACTGAAATATAGCAATACACACTTTTAGCGCAAATAACACCAAATGTGAACTGCGTCTATTTTTCTCGTATTGTAGTGAAATATGACAAGAAACGCTATCTGGCAGGCTGTTCCGGCGGGTGAACAGCCTGCCGGATCCACCATGCCACAAGTACCCGTGCACTGCCGTGCTGCCGCTCCGTACCCATTGACTATAATGGGGTGGGGGGCGGAGCTATGGTGCAGCACGGTAGTGCACGGCCGGAGATCGCCGGACTAAAAGTACTGCAGGTCCGACTTTTTAGTCTGGCGATCTCTGCCGTGCTGCACCGTAGCTCCACCGTAACTCTGCCCCCCGCTCCATTATAGTCAATGAGGATGGAGCGACAGCACGGCAGTGCACGGGTACTTGCGGCATGGTGGATCCGGCAGGCTGTTCACCGAGAACAGCCAGAACAACCTGTTGGATAGCCATACCGCAAGTGTGAAAGTACCCTAAAAAATTTTTTTTTTCACAATGATGATTTCCCTATGACTCTCGCTAGCATCTACACACATCTCTCCCTGTCTGTGAAATGATTCCTTTCACTATTCTTTCCCTCTACTAGTAAATCGCTTCTTTCTTTTTTTTTCTTAACAATTATTGTTTCTTGCACTCTCCCTAGCGCCTGCATACACGTCTGTCCCTGAACAAAGTACTATTGTGAATGGCAGAATTTAAGATGGCCGCCATATTTATAGGGCTGTGACCTCACCGGGCTGGCTGGCTGCTGATTGGCTGCATTCGTGGCATTATGGGTCATCCCGCCTTACCCAGAGTTACTTGCCCCATGTCCTCACAACGGTAGCCGCCATTGTAGCCGGCTAGCCACCATGTTAGGAAAAATTGTGATTCATTACCACGAAGAGCGAGGAAATTCGCATTAGTTTAGAGTAGAATTTTTTCTGAAATTCGGACTGAATTAGACTTCATCAGCTTATCTCTAATGGAGACACAAAAACATGATTAAAAAAAAAAAAATGCTTTTATTGTGTAAAACTGAAATTAAAAAAACAGACATATTAGCTATAGCCACATCCGTAACAACCTGCTCTATAAAAGTATAACATGATCCACCGAGTCACCTGAACGCTGTAAAAAAATAAATTAATTAAATCTGTGCTAAAACTTAAATTTTTTTGTCACCTTACATCACAGAAATTGTTATACCAAGTCATCAAATGGTACCCCAAACTAGTACCAAACTGTCAACTCATCCTGCAAAAATTGAGCCCCTACATAAGACAATCGCCCCAAAAAATAAACAAAATATGGCTTTCAGAATACGGAGACACTAAAAAACATGATTTTTATTTTTTCAAAAATGCTTATATTGTGTGAAGCTAAAATAAAGAAAGAATAATAGACATATTACGTATTGAAGTATCTGTAATGACCTGCTCTATAAAAATGTCACATGATCTACCCCCTAAAGTGAATTAAGTAAAAAAAATAAAAAACCTGCGGCAAAACAAAAAACATTTTTTGTCTCCTTACCCCAAAAAGTAATATTGAATGATCAAAAAGTCATATGTACCCAGAAATGGTACCAATAAAAACCTCAACTCTTCCCGCAAAAAACAAGCCCCTTCATAAGACTATCTATTTTGGTATTTGTTCGTATCAGTCTGCTCTATAGAAATAGCACATGATCTAATTTGTCAGGTGAACATTGTAAAAAATAAAAAGGGTGCGAGAACTGCCATTTTTTGTTACCTTACCCCTCAAAGAGCATAATGTAGACCAATAAAAAACCATAAATCTACTCTAGGGGTTTCAAATGTGACATGGCAACTTAAAATTATAACAGTGAAATCAGCCCTCCAAAAATCATATATTCCTCTTTCTCTTCTGCACACTGCCATGTGCCCAATACAGCAGTTTGCAATCACAAATGGGAAATAAATATTGAGCTTTGTTTGGCTGTTAACCCTTGCTGTGTTACAGGAAAAAATGGATTAAAATGGAAAATCTGCCAATGCGTGAGGTGGATGCATTGCACCCGCACTGAATCCGGACCCATTCATTCCTATGGGGCTATGAACATGAGCAGTGATTTTCATGCATGACTTCTGCGTTGCGTGAAAATCTCAGCATGCTCTATATTGTGAGTTTTTCACGCAACGCAGGCCCCATAGAAGTGAATGGGGCTGCAGGAAAATCGCAAGCATCCGCAAGCAACTCCGGATGCGGTGCGATTTTCCCCCACGGTTGCTAGGAGACGATCGGAAACGATCCATGGGAGCAGGTGATTGGACTATGTGACCCACTGACGTCACGGAAGGATCTTCATCCCCTTCCCGGCTGAATACAGAGCAGGAGACCGGTAACTGGCTGCTACACGATCAAATGGAGGGGGTAAGTTTATGTTTTTATTATTTTTAACCCTCTAGTGCCCTTTTTACTTTGCATTCTCTATTGAGAATGCTATTATTTTCCTTTAAAACTATGCTATAAGGGAAAATAATAAAATCTACAGAATACTCCACCCGAAACCGGACTTCAATGATGAAGTCCGGCTTCGGGTCTTGGTACCAAACATGGCGATTTTTCACACGCGCGTGCAAAACACATTACAAGCGTTTGCACACACGCGGAAAAATCGCGCATATTACCGCAACGCACCCGCATCCAATCCGGGCGTCAAACATGACACCCGTGTAAAAGAGGCCTTAATAAAAATGCCCCATTTTGTGCCTCCACTAATGATGCCCAACAGTGGCCTCTTTAATAATAATGCCCCCAGTAAAGTCCCTATAGCGGCCAAAGCAATGCACCCCACCCAGCCCCCAGTATGTCCCTATAATTGTCACAGTAATGCCCCCCCCCTGCCCCCAGTCAAGTCCCTATAGTGGCCACAGCAATGCACCCCTCTGCCCCCAGTAATGTCCCTATAGCTCCCCCAGTAATGTCACTACAGCGGCCACAGTAATGCCCCTCTGCCCCCAGAATGTTCACATTAATGCCCCCACTAGTAATGTAACTATAGAGTCTCCCTCACCAATAGTGTCTCTATATCAGCCACAGCAATACCCCCCCCTGCCCCTAGTAATGTCCCTATAATTTTCACAGTAATCCCCCCCCCCCCCCAGTAATTTCCTCCCTGCACCCAGTAATGTCCATATAATGGTCACAATATTGTCCCCAGTAATGTCCTTAGACTGGTCACCTTAATGCGCCCCTCCCTCAAACCTCCTCATTGTCAAATGGCTGGGGAAAAAAAAAAACTAAAAAACTCACCTGAGTGCGCATACAGGGGATAGTCTCTTCTGGCCTGTGTGCTGAAGCAGGTGGGGTAGGGAGGACAACCTAGCGTCAGCCGCGTTGATGCTGGGAGTGGGATGAGCCACAGGTCATTTGACATCTGGAGGGAAGAGTAGTGATCTCCTTCCTGCTGTCCGGTGTCAAAGGACCTGACAGCAGGAGGTACAGGGTCAGGCTTCAGCATATTATCAGAGGCAGGGACGGGCACATTGCAACATAACGATTAGATTACAGCAGGTCCAGCGGCGGCCATCGCCCTCAATACAATACACATTGTGGCCCCCAACAGCACTCCTGCGATCTCATTATCATTACAATGGCATGATAATTAGAAAGCAACAGGGTTAACTGCGCCGCTGCTGTAATCTAATCATCCTGGCACAAAAGTGATGCCGGCCCACAGCATACTTTAGGCAATCAGCCCAACAGGAAGTTTCCCGGTGGGGTACATTGCCAATCAGCCCCTGACTACTACTATCTCTAAGTAGCTGATCTATTGCCTTGTATGTTCCATGTACAGTTGTGTTCAAAATTATTCAACCCCCACTGAAATTAAGTGTTTTGGCCAGTTTGACATTGATTTTGATCATTTCAGTCATCTTTTTTACAATTAAATCAAAGAGGCACTTGTAAGTCAGACAAATATAACATAACATTTATAATGAAATAACCACAAATGTCTTTTCTGTGCTCACATCATTATCAGTTATATTCAACCCCCAAGTGACATTCAATCTTAGTACTTAGTACAACATCCTTTTCCAGTTATTCCAGCTTTTAAACGTGAAGCATAGCTTGACACAAGTGTCTTGCAACGATCTACGGGTATCTTCGCCTATTCTTCATGGGCAAAAGCCTCCAGTTCAGTCACATTCTTAGGCTTGCGCGCTGCAACTGCTTTCTTTCAGTCCCACCAGAGATTCTCAATCGGATTTAAGTCTGGTGACTGCGATGGCCACTTCAAAATGTTCCATCCTTTTTCTGCAACCATGCTCTAGTGGACTTGGAGGTATGCTTGGGATCATTGTCCTGTTGAAAGGTCCAACGTCTCCCAAGCCTCAGGTTTGTGACGGACTGCATCACATTTTCATCCAATATCTCCTGGTACTGAAGAGAATTCATGGTACCTTGCACACGCTGAAGCTTCCCTGTACCTGTAGAAGCAAAACAGCCCCAAAGCATGATTGACCCCCCGCCATGCTTCACAGTAGGCAAGGTGTTCTTTTCTTCATAGGCCTCCTCCAAACATAGCGTTGATCCATGGGCCCAAACAGTTCTAATTTTATTTCATCAGTCCACAGAACACTATCCCAAAACTTTTGTGGTTTGTCTACATGACTTTTGGCATACTGCAGTCGACTCTCCTTATTCTTTGGAGACAGCAAGGGGGTGCGCCTGGGATGTCTGGCATGGAGGCCTTCATTACGCAGTGTGCGCCTTATTGTCTGAGCTGAAACTTCAGTACCCGCATCTGACATATCTTTTTTCAGTTCCTCAGCAGTCACACGGGGACTTTTCTCCACTTTGTGCTTCAGGTAGCGCACAGCAGTCGAAGTCAGCATCTTCTTTTTGCCACGACCAGATAGAGTTTCAACAGTGCCCTTTGCCTTGAATTTGTGAATGATGCTTCCTGTGGTGTCTCTTGGTATGTTTAACATCTTTGCAATCTTCTTATAGCCATTGCCCTTCCTGTGAAGAGAAATCACCTCTTCTCTTGTCTTCCTGGACCATTCTCTTGACTTCACTATGTCTGTAAACACACCAGTAAATATCTAGAAGGAGCGGAGTATCACAGTCATTTTACATCTGCCTAATTGGTGCTTATTATGCTTGATTGCTGCTCCTTGACATCCACAGGTGTTTTCAGTACCTGATCGAAAACACTCGAATGAACCTCTGTTCTTAAGAGTGGTAGTCTTTAAGGGGTTGAATAATTGTGTCAATGAAGAAATCACAAAAAAAACATTTAATACTGTATTACAAAAACAATTGATGTCATTTTAGTTGCATTTGGTTCTTTAAAAAGTCCTTGTAAGATTTCATTCTGAACACAATTACAAATGTACACTAAATTCCCTAAAACCCTTTACAGCATTGGGGGTTGAATAATTTTGAACACAACTGTATGCTGCTGCCACTACTGTTGCAGCCATATGCGTCTATTACCTTACTCTTTCCACACTGTACTCTTGCTGATCTTAATTAGAATTTTTCTAGACTAGTTCAGAGCGAGCCACTTGTGGATGTAAAAATATGGGCAGGCATTCTGCACTCATTCATACATAATATTTAGATGCTTCTTCTCCTAACAATCACTGTTGTTTTTCCCATAACACCGTGTGTGTTTAACCCCTTCCCGATCAGCGCCGTAATAGTATGGCGCAGCGGGACGTAACTTACCGCCCAGCGCTGTACTATTATGGCGCGCTGATCGGGCGGGTGCAGGAGCTTCCCCCGGCCGATCAGCTGCAGGGGATCGGCTGTTCCCGTTAGCCGGACCCCTGCTGTATGCACTGTCCATCGGGTCCCCGCGCTGCTGTGGCGGGGATCCGATTGGTGAGAAGGCAGCCCGATTCCGTGAAGAGGCTTCCCAATGCCTTGCACAGTATCTGGACCTGCCTTCTACGGGTGCCCAGGAGATCCAGCCTCAGGCTGGGTCTCCTAGGCAACTTGTTAGTGTATTAGTCTGTGTAATACACTAACAGGCAATGCATTACAATGCATTACAATACAGATGTATTGTAATGCATTGCAGAGAGGATCAGACCCCCAAAAGTTAGTCAGAAATAAACGTTTTCGTAACGACCGACTCTATAAATATATTACATGACCCACCCTGTCCGATAAACACCATAAAAAATAAAATAAAAACTGTGTAAAAAAAATATATATTTTTAGCACCTTACATCACAAAAAGTGTGTAGCAGGGTCTGCACTGAACTCTAGCCTGCTCTGGCCTAGCTATTTATATCCTAGCCCCATAGCTCCCCTTGTGGCCTAATATCTACATAACATTCCTGCAGGCCTGTACATGGAAGCACCTTAAAGGTAAATCACATTACAATATATGTACAACCAATCTCCCTACAGATGAGGGGAACGACAGCACCTAAGTGACCCTTCTGTAGTGTCGGGCATCACAACTCCCGTACACTACATACCCCGCTGCTTTAAGATGAGTACGCCCTCATACTCAAACAGGGCCCGCCCAACTGGATCTTCCACCTGAGAGACTAAAAGAAAATGCAGGCATACATAGACATATATATCAATATCATCTGCATATACAAGAATTATATCAGGTCCAGTTGGCAAAGGTAAGGCGCAGTGAAAAGGGGCGTCATTCTCTTTTCACAGGATAGTGATTTGGAACTGGGGCGCTGACCCGGCACAGCGTATAAATTGGGAACACCAGGATAGTCCATGAAAGTGTATGATAAGTCCATAAATTGCACACATAACAGCCCCTGGAGGCGCAAAGGAAACATCAGTCCATTCCAGGGAAAAGAGCATTTAAAAGTTCACAGAGGCTCGCACGAGGGAGTCCATCTCTGGGCACAGAGCTTAATCAATGGAGGCTCACACAGAGGTTTCCCGTGGGGAAACACCTCCAGCATATTCGTAGTCCTCAAAACGGACTGGCGGGCGCCCCCTGGTAGACCGGGTAGACCTCCTTAGAGGTAGGGTCTCCTCCTGCCCGGGCACAGGGGGACAAGAAGGATCCACATCAATGGGACCCCATTCAACAGCACCCTGGGATAGACCTCCTGCAGGTGAAGGCTCAGTAGGTGCCGGGGCAGGCACCACAAAGTTCAACCAGGGTGTAAGGAACCAGTGAAGCGGCTCAGCATCATTCAGCAAGTCCGCTATGGCCTGCATAGGTTCAACAGGCCGAGCAGAGGGATCCGGTTCAGGAGACTCAGATCCGGAATCATCAACAATAGGCCCCTTTTCAATGCAGAGTTTTAGGCGGTTTCTGTGAACAATTTGGGAACCCTTACCCTCTCTGGTAATCTCAAGGTATGGGTTCCAGCATTGGGGATGGCAGATACAAGATAGGGAGTCCGCTCCCATTTACTGTCCAGCTTACTGGTGCGGTGGTTATTCTTTAACCACACTGCATCCCCCACAGCCAGGGGCTCTGCATGGGCTGCCAGATCGTAGTCCCTTTGCTGTCGCTCCCGGGCACTCTCCATGCGCTCCTGGACTTTTTCTTTGGCATTAAGCAGGCGCCTTTGATGTTCCGCTACCCAGTCGGTTTTAGGCAGGGGATTAATGGCATCCAGCACTTGTACATCCAGGGAATGATCCGCAGGCAATTTACCCTGACGTCCAAACATCAGGTAGAAGGGAGTTTACCCAGTAGAGCAGTGGATGGTGTTGTTATAAGTGTACATGAGCTGTGGTAGCAGATTAGGCCAATCTCCTCTGGTTTCAGGAGGCACGGCTCTCAACATTTCAAATAATGTCTTGTTCATTTTCTCTCAGAGTCCGTTACCTTGTGGATGGTAGGCTGTGGTCCGGATCTTCTGGCAGCTATGCAGCCGGCACAACTCGTGGAATAGCTCAGACTCAAAGGCAGACCCTTGGTCAGTGAGCATCTTCTCGGGACAGCCATAGGGCAGGAGGAAGTGCTTCCAGAACATCTCTGCTGCCATCTCGGCCGTCAGGTCCTTTACAGGCACTGCTGCAACAAACTTGGTGAAATGATCAATAATAGTCATGGCATACGTATGACCTGAGCGACTGGGCTCCAAGTTCACATGGTCAATAGCAACAAGTTCAAGAGGAGCTTTACTTACAATGGGATGCAGAGGCGCTCTCTGGTCATGGTGTTCACTTCTCCCAACGGCACAGGCTGCACACTCCAGGCACCACCTCTCGATGTCGTCTCTCATCCTGACCCAATAGAATCTCCTGCGGATAGTGGCCTCAGTCTTTTGGATACCGAAGTGTCCTGTCATGGCACATCTCCATAACAATACCTGCATCTCAACGTGGGATGAGGATCTGGTACACTCTATCATAGGACACTGGATCCAGGCTTCTCCGCAGCAACAGGCCTTTCTGAAGAAGAAGTTGGTGGCGCTGTCTCCACAATTTTGCTAGCTCTGGGTCTGCTGTCTTCCGACGGATTCTCTCAGGGGCTCTCCCACTGGCAAGGAAGTCAAGCAGTTCACCGAAAACTCTACTTTCCGACTGCAGCTTAATCCACCTCTCCTCTCTGGGTCCAGGCTTGTTCAATGAGGACGTATCCACAACCGGGTTATTGGCAGCTTGAGTGTGATCTTGCTGAGCAAATTTATTGTAGAACGCTGGCATCTCCACATCCTCCCAGGCATCCTGTAGATCATCAGGGGCTTCTTCAGTAGGAAGCCGAGACAGGGCATCAGCATTATCATTGGAGTGGCCAGTCCGCTACTTCACAGTGAAGTCATAATTGGCGAGGCGGGAGGCCCATCTCTGCTCTAAGGCCCCCAACTTGGCAGTGTTCAGGTGGGCTAGAGGGTTATTATCAGTAAATGCAATAAACGGAGTAGTAGCCAGGTAGTCTTTAAACTTCTCAGTCACAGCCCACACCAGGGCCAGAAACTCCAACTTGAAGGAACTGTAATTCTGGTCATTCTTCTCAGCTCCCTTTAAGGATCGACTGGCGTATGCTATTACCCTCTCTGTTCCTTCCTGAACTTGAGCCAGCACAGCTCCCAGGCCTCTCTTGCTGGCATCCGTGTAGAGGTGGAATGGCTTGTTGTAATCCGGATAACCCAGAATAGGGGGCTCAGTCAGCTCTTTCTTTAGGAGCTGGAATGCAATCTCCCTTTCTTCATTCCACTCAATAGGGACAGGAGTCTTAGGACTTTTCTTAGGTTCACCCCTCAGGAGCTCCTGAATTGGATCTGCTATTTGAGCAAAATGAGGGATGAAGCGTCGGTAATAACCAGCAAAACTAAGAAAGCTCCTCACCTCTTTCACGGTGGTAGGGACCGGCCAATTTCGGACAGCAGCCAACTTGTCAGGGTCGGGCTGGACCCCCTCTGCGCTCACAACATGTCCCAGATACTTTACAGCAGGCTTAAGCAGATTACATTTGGACGGCTTGATTTTGAGGCCATACTTGATAAGGATTTCAAACACTTCAGCTAGGTATTTTAAATGGTCCTCGTAAGTCTTAGAGTAGATTATGACATCATCCAAATACAGCAACACCGTCTCAAAGTTCTTATGGCCTAAGCACCGCTCCATTAACCTTTGAAAGGTCCCGGGGGCATTACATAATCCGAAAGGCATATAGTTGAATTCAAACAGGCCCATGGGAGTGGTAAAAGCAGTCTTTTCCCAGTCCTCTGGGGCCATTGCTACCTGCCAGTACCCGCTGGTTAAATCCAGTGTGCAGAAATAGGCAGAGGAGCCCAACGCAGTTAGGGACTCCTCAATGCGTGGTAACGGATAGGCATCCTTGTGGGTTATCTGATTGATTTTTCTATAGTCCACACAAAACCGGATTTTGCCATCTTTTTTTTTGAACAAGGACCAAGGGTGCAGCCCAGGGACTATGGCTGTCACGGATTATATTAGAGTCCTTCATCTCTTGTATCATTTCTTTAACAGATTGTTATGTGGTAGGTGGTATGGGTCTGTACCTCTCTTTAATGGGAGGAGGAGAGCCAGTAGGTATATTGTGCTGGATTACACTGACCTCTCCATAGTCCGTTGCGTGCTTACTGAAGGCTTGGTGATGTTTTTTCACCAGATCCAGGACTCCCTCTAGTTGATATTGGAGAACCTGTGGGCTGCTTGCAGGAAGGTGAACACTGGATGCAGCTAGCGACGTCTCGGTGACTGGCAGGCGGATGACATCCTGGAAGGAGACCTGGGAAAGCTGGGCAACAGGGCAGTGCTTAGTAAGCACACCAGGATGATCACTGAGGTTAATCAGACGGACAGGTACTTTACCTTGGGAGACAGTCACCAGGCACTTGGCAGCTCTCACGTAGGGATAACTTTCCATCTGTATAGGCTCCACTAAGGCTGGATAGTCCTGGCCTTGGTCCCCGAGGACGGCACCACAGGAGAGTTTGGTGGCAGAGTCACTGGCCGATTATCTCGGATCCTGGCGGTACAGATCTCCTCTTTTTCATTTGCAAACCTCTGCTGAGCACACAATACACTGATAGTCTTTTGGATGGCCTTCTTGGATGCAGAGGAAGCTGGGGGCCAGGTCTGATATAAGGCTTCAAGTACCTTGGGGTAGCAACTTTTGAACACATTAGTCCCAACAATCACGGGGTGACCCCCTTTATCCCCAGCTTGTACCACGATCACTCCTTGCTGTGGTAAAGTAGCTTCTCCCACCTGGAGAGTGGGCTCCCAATACCCATGGACTTTTATGGGCTTGCCATTACTTGCAATGATCTCCAGCCAGGACTCAGGTGGCTGGGTTAGTAGGCTGGAGTCCCAGAATTTTTCAAAGGTGGGCTGCTGAATAGTGGAGACTTGAGACCCAGTGTCCAACAAAGCTTCAAAAGGCACCCCATTCATCCGGACATTTATTGTGGGACGGGATCCCACATAACGTGGCATCCAACTTGGATCTCTTGGACCTATTGGTCTACCTCCCGAGGGGCGGTCCTCAGCCTCGAGGGTGGCCCATTTAACTGCCAGCATGTAGATTCAGTATGGCCCAACTTTTTGCAGTAATTACAGACAGGCTGTTTGCGGTTCTTAAACCGGTCACTTGAACGTCTCCCAGGATCTCTGGGATTAACCTCCTGGTATGCAGGGGGGAAAGGCCTCTGAGGTAGAAGGAACTCATCTTCTGACATTAACGGTTTTTCCCTCTCCTCTAGTTTCTTACATACTTTTTCTAGGCTCTTAGTGAGATAGTTAACCTGATCCATCAAAGCAGCCACTGTATCAGAGGCTGGAGCCTGGGCGGCTTGGCTGGCCCCTGGTAGGTTGGTATCAGGCAGCATAGGGTTACAGACAGATGGCTCAAGAGGGGCTACTGGTTCGGTAGGCAGGTTTTGACCCAGAATACTAATGGCCAGTTCTTTAAAGTCCAGAAAGGTACTACTAGGGTGTTGGGCCGACAGCATTTTCAATTGAGCCTTTAAATGTTCATTATTTACACCCGCAATAAATTGTTCCCTTAGGGTTTGGTCTTGGGTGTCAGCTTCCCTGGGGTCTATCTGGATAACGGCCCTTAAGGCCTCTTGGAGGGATAAAGCAAAATCACGGAGTGACTCACCAGGCTTCTGTTTTTTACTGAAGAAGCGCATCTTTACTTCAGACACTGTCCGAGCTTCAAAGGTGGTACTGAGGCGGTCAAAAATTTGCTCCTTGGTGCTCCTCTCAGAACTAGGCCAGGACATGACTTCTCTGCGGGCTGCCCCTTCTAACTGGGCTAAAAGGATCTCCATCTGCTGCTCAGCGGTGATGGGATAGAGCCTGAACAGGGCCAGTATTTTGTCCTTAAAGTCCTTTAAATTATGAGCCTCCCCTGTGTAGCGTGGAAACCATGGGGCCCCAAAGTAATACGGCATAGTCAGTGGCATCATGTTGGTGGCTGCAATACCACCTGCGGCCACAGGCTCCCTGGGGGCAGGCTGCTCTGCTACTTCGGAATCAGACATGGCCGGTTGGAGTTAAGGATGAATTGAATTCCGGCCTGCTGCTTTGGAGATTTGCTAGTGGCAATGGTATCGCCGGTGCGGCCCCTTTAAAACTGCGGTAAGTGAGCTTATCGGCCTTTTCAACTATGGCGGGGGTTGTCCCTGGCTCACACAGTCTTATATGATTAAGCAACCTCCCCTCTGGTACTTGGTTTCCCAATTTTTCAAGAGTCTGGTACTCGCTGGGTCCGGAGGCTTGGACGTAATTCCCATGCGCAGCGTCCCTGCGCGGTGACGTTGGAGACAAGAGGCGGAGCCTGCAGCGGTGAGTGACGTCGGTGTCTTCAGGGTGAAGTGGGTGGAGTTTTCTTCAGTAATTCCCGCCGTTGAGGAGGCGATGGCGCAGCAATAAATTCCCGAGACTTAGCCGGCCATCTTGGGTACCACGAGGCGGCTATTCACTGACGGCAAGCCGCGGTAGTAAAACAGCATAAAAGTCCACAAAAATACACTCTGATGCGGCAATTTTCCTCTTCTTGATAGCGCAACACTGCACAGCGCTTTTTGGAGGTTTTTAGCACGTTTTGCAGTCCAATAAGTCCATTTAAGTAAACAGGCAATTTGTCACTTGGCAGTATGGTTAAGGCACAAAGTTCACGTTTCACAATTACTCCAGAAACGTGCATATCCTGTTCGTGACGCCAAAATGTAGCATCCCCAAGTCAGGGTAGTGTGAGGGACTAACCTGGGGAATGCCAGTGATGGAGAGGCTGGCACGTGAATCCTCTGGGGCACTCTCTGAGTTCTTGAGGGACACAGCCAGGTGTAGTGTGAGGTGCCCTTGGTGTTGGTAGATTAACGTGCCTGTGGCTGGGTGTCCCTGATGTCCGTGACGCCAGTGTCGGTAATGATGGCACACCGATTGATAGGAGGAATAATTGAGGTGCAAGCTTTGATAGTAAACCAGAACTTCACTTTACTGAACAGTAATAAACAGCATACACTCTCATGACAGTTCCTCAGAAGACGATTGGTTTCAGCAGGCTTTAAGTTACAGTACATTTAACGGTCGGCTTACATTTAGCAAGGTGATCACAGAGGGTTAAAGCAGGACTTCTGTAGTACAGGCGACTTTACTCTCTCCCTGACTTGTCCTGGCTGGAAAATATACTCCAAGGCCCCAATGCCCTATCTCTGGCTTTTATCCTTGGGATTACAATTATTGAGTACCTCCTCTGGTATTTGTAGTACCTCTTGCTTTCTGGAATGGTACAGCTTGGCTCCTGCTGACCTGCCTAGGCCTGAGACATGTGGCCTTCACAGCAGTGGCGTTGCTAGGGCTAGTGTCACCCGGTGCGGTAGAAAATGGTGTAACCCCCCCCCTCCCGGCGGCGATCTGTCTGCTTAGCCCCGCCCCCCCCCCCCACGTCAGCTGTCTGTTTACTCTCCAAACCCCCATCCATGTTATCGCTTGGGTTCAAATTATAGCACCCCCAGCAGGCCCCCCCACCCCAACCCCCGGCGGTCTGTCTTCTGTCTGCTTAGCACACCCCCCCAACATATTTGCATACAGAAAAACAAAACGAAAAAAACACATACGTACCTCCATGGCAGCGATGCGATGCAAGCCTCTTCTGGCCTGTGTCCCGAGCAGTACGGCTCTGGCGGCGCGATGACGTCATTGCCAGCAGCCTATCAGAGAAACAAAGAAGGGAGACGCCTCTCCCTTGCCCTGCTGCAGTGTTTATCTGTATCGCGATACAGATGAATGTAGGGAGATGAGTGCTTCCATAATGCAAGCGCTCATCTCCTGGTGGTGTCACCCAGGGGCATAGCTAAAAATGACTGGGCCCCACAGCAAAAAATGTTATGCCCCCCCCCCCCGGATCTCCCACCGACACATACCATATTGGACCTCCCACCCATTCCAGAGCTTCCACCCAAACACCCCTCCAGGACCTCCCATCCCAACATCCCCACATCCCTCCCTAGATCCCCCCATCAGTGTCCTCCACACATCCCCCATCAGTGTCCTGCACATCCCCATCAGTGTCCTGCACACATCCCCCCATCAGTGTCCTGCACACATCCCCCATCAGTGTCCTGCACACATCCCCCATCAGTGTCCTGCACATCCCCCCATCAGTGTCCTGCACACATCCCCCATCAGTGTCCTGCACACATCCCCCATCAGTGTCCTGCACACATCCCCATCAGTGTCCTGCACATCCCCATCAGTGTCTCACACATCCCCCATCAGTGTCCTGCACACATCCCCCATCAGTGTCCTGCACACATCCCCCATCAGTGTCCTCAGCACATCCCCCATCAGTGTCCTGCACACATCCCCTATCAGTGTCCTGCACACATACCCCATCAGTGTCCTGCACACATCCCCCCATCAGTGTCCTGCACACATCCCCTATCAGTGTCCTGCACACATCCCCTATCAGTGTCCTGCACACATCCCCTATCAGTGTCCTGCACACATACCCCATCAGTGTCCTCCACACATACCCCCATCAGTGTCCTCCACACATCCCCCATCAGTGTCCTCCACACATCCCCCCATCAGTGTCCTCCACACATACCCCCATCAGTGTCCTGCACACATCCCCTATCAGTGTTCTCCACACATCCTTCATCAGTGTCCTCCACACATCCCCCCATCAGTGTCCTGCACACATCCCCCCCATCAGTGTCCTGCACACATCCCCCATCAGTGTCCTCCACACATACCCCCATCAGTGTCCTGCACACATCCCCTATCAGTGTTCTCCACACATCCTTCATCAGTGTCCTCCACACATCCCCTCCATCAGTGTCCTGCACACATCCCCCATCAGTGTCCTCACACATCCCCCCATCAGTATCCTGCACACATCCCCCCATCAGTGTCCTGCACACATCCCCCCATCAGAGCTTCATATTAACCTGCTGTACTAATATTATGGCTAAAAACCTCAGTAATAGTTTCCCATATATAATACTTTATATCTATCTATATATATATATATATATATATATATATATATATATCAGAAGTATAAATATATATTATCATACTTCTGATATACATGAATGCATAATTTAGCCTCTATTTCTAAAAGGTTTTCACCAGGACTAGAACTCCCAACCTTTCACATCAGAGGCGAGAGCTCTAACCACTGAGCTATGGAGCTTAATGCTAAACTATGCTGGAAAAACCTTATAGTAGTGTATCAGGTGTTAGGTATTTCTATACAGCAGAAGTATCATTAAATAAAAAATAAATGTGTAATTACTATATAGTAATTACACATTTATTTTGTGTCATGTTTTTTTACAAAAACTGAAAAAAATATTAAATTATACTTCTGCTGTATGGGAATACCTAATACTTGCTAGACTACTATGAGGTTTTTCCAGCTTAGTTTACCATTGAGCTCATAGCTCAGTGGTTAGTGTTCTTGCCTCTCATGCAAAGGGTTGTGAGTTCGAATCCTAGTGGCAACCTTTCAGAAATAGAGGCTAAATTAGATTAAAATACATTGGGTGTCCCCCAGGATTGTCAGTATGCTTGGGCACATCTAATTTAGCCTCTATTTCTGAAAGGTTGCCACCCCCTTCATGTTCATAGCACTGACTCCATATATGGACACAACCATATATGGAATCAGAGCTGGGATTCCCTGTACAGCATAGCGGCTTCAGGCAAGTGCAGTGAATAAATTATCTTCTGCCGACACTGGTGGGTGTCACCCCATCAGTGGTGTCACCCGGTGCGGCCCGCACCCACCGCACCCCCCTCGCAACGCCACTGCTTCACAGACTCCAGGGTCTGCACTGAACTCTAGCCTGCTCTGGCCTAGCTATTTATATCCTAGCCCTCTAGCTCCCCTTGTGGCCTAATATCTACATAACACTCCTGAAGGCCTGTACATGGAAGCACCTTAAAGGTAAATCACATTACGATATATGTACAACCAATCTCCCCACAGATGAGGGGAACGACAGCACCTAAGTGACCCTTCTGTAGTGTCGGGCATCACAACTCCCGTACACTACAAGTGCAACACCAAGTGATCAAAAAGGCGTATGTCCCACAAAATGATACCAATAAAACTGTCACCTCATCCCGTAAATAATGAGCCCCTGCATAAGAAAATCGCTCAAAAAAATAAAAAAAATATAGCTCTCAGAACATGGAGACACTAAAACATCATTTTTTAAAATTTCAAATAGTGTTAAAGTGAAATAAATAAAAAAAAGTATACATTTTAGGTAACAACCAGCTCTTTAAAAATATCACCTCAGGTGAACACCATAAAAAATAAAAACTGTATATAAAAAAAGCCATTTTTGTCACCTTAAATCACAAAAATTGCAACACTAAGCGATCAAAAAAGGCGTATGCCCCCCCCAAAATAGTACCAATCAAACCGTCACCTAAGACAATCGGTCAAAAAAATGAAAACACTATCACTCTCAGACAACGGAAACACTAAAATATAATTTTTTTTTGCTTCCAAACTGCTATTATTGTGCTAAAGTGAAATAAATAAAAAAGTTGACATATTGGGTATTGTCATATCCATAACAACCTGCTCTATAAAAATACCACATGACTTAACCTCTCAAGTGAACACCGTAAAAAAAAAAAGTCATTTTTTTGGTCACTTTACATCACAAAACTTGCAACGCCAAGTGATCAAAAAGTTAAATAGTACCAATCGAACCGTCACCTCATCCAGCAAAAAATGAGGCTCTACCTAAGGCAGTTGGTCAAAAAATACAAAAGCTATTGCTCTCAACCTTTGGAGACACTAAAACATATATATTTTTTTTGGTTTAAAAAATTGTATTATTGTGTAAAACTTAAATAAATAAAGTATACATATTAGGTATTGCCACTAGAGATGGCCCGAACTATCCGCCGGCGAACAGTTCCCGGCGAACATAGCTTGTTCGCGTTCGCCACAGCCGGCGAACACATGCGATGTTCGGTCCGCCCCCTATACATCATCATTGAGCAAACTTTGACCCTGTAACTCACAGTCAGCAGACACATTCCAGCCAATCAGCAGCATACCCTCCCTCCCAGACCCTCCCATCTCCTGAACAGCATCCATTTTAGATTCATTCGGAAGCTGCAGTCTTAGTGAGAGGAGGGAGAGTGTAGTTGCTGCTGATTTAATAGGGAAATCGATAGCTAGGCTAGTGAATTCAGTGTCCACTCCAGTCCTGAAAGACTCATCTGATCTCTGCTGTAAGGACAGCGTCCTGACAGCACCCCAAAAAGTATTTTTTAGGGCTGCAACATTAGTCTGCTTTTTTTTTTCTCCATATACATATTGCAGTTGTCTGGCCTGCCTGTGTGTGAGGAGCTGCAGGCCCACAGACTGTAGTGTGCCCACTGCCAGTGCCCACCCCTGTCATCCCATGTGGCACAGGACTTTGCATCAAAAAAAGGCATTAAATTTTTACACTTTAGTGTAATTTTAGTTGCTTGCCTGCTGCTAGTGTGTGTCAGGCTGACTTCCACTGACTGTAGTGTGCCTACTGCCAGTGCCGACCACTCATACCGGCTGGCACAGGACTTTGCATAAAAAAAGCCATTTAATTTTTACACTTTAGTGTAATTTTAGTTGCTTGCCTGCTGCTAGTGTGTGTCAGGCCGACTTCCACTGACTGTAGTGTGCCCACTGCCAGTGCCCACCCCTGTCATCCCGTGTGGCACAAGACTTTGCATCAAAAAAAGGCATTTAATTTTTACACTTTAGTGTAATTTCAGTTGCTTGCCTGCTGCCAGTGTGTGTCAGGCCCACTTCCACTGACTGTAGTGTGCCCACTGCCAGAGCCAACCACTGATACCGGGTGGCACAGTAGCTTGCCGATAAATAAGGCATTTAATTTTTACACAGTCTAATTTCAGTTGCTTGCCTGCTGCCAGTGTGTGTCAGGCCCACTTCCACAGACTGTAGTGTGCCCACTGCCAGTGCCAACCACTGATACCGGGTGGCACAGTAGCTTGCCGATAAATAAGGCATTTAATTTTTACACAGTCTAATTTCAGTTGCTTGCCTGCTGCCAGTGTGTGTCAGGCCCACTTCCACAGACTGTAGTGTGCCCACTGCCAGTGCCAACCACTGATACCTGGTGGCACAGTAGCTTGCCGATAAATAAGGCATTTAATTTTTACACAGTCTAATTTCAGTTGCTTGCCTGCTGCCAGTGTGTGTCAGGCCCACTTCCACAGACTGTAGTGTGCCCACTGCCAGTGCCCACCACTGATACCGGGTGGCACAGTACCTAGCACGCGTAGTACCACTTATCTAAAAAAAAATGACAGGCAGAGGCAGGCCACCCCGCAGGGGCCGTCGTGGTCGTGGTGCTGTGATTTCCACTGTCCCTGGAATAATGCCTAGTGTTCAGAGGCCACGTACCCTGAACCCGAAAAATTCTGAGGACATAGTTGACTGGCTTAGACAGGACACCCAATCTTCAACAGCTTCCGCTAAGAACCTTGACGCACCATCCTCTTCCAGCTCAGCTTCGGTCACCTGCTCTCAAGTTACCACGTACCCGCCCGCCGCCACCACCACCACTACCACCACAGCCACCACAGCCACTTCACTTGATCCATCAGAGGAGTTATTTACACATCAGTTGGATGCAATTAGTGATGCGCAACCATTATTGCCAGATGATGTAGATTACAGGGATATGTCTCAGTCAGGCAGGATTACACACATGGACGTACAGTGTGATGATGATGATGTTGTACCCACTACTGCTTCCTTTGCTGAGGTGTCAGATACAAGTGAAGCGGTTGATGATAACGATGTGTCCACGGATGCCACGTGGGTGCCTGCTCGAAGAGAAGAAGAGGGAGAAAGTTCAGAAGGGGAGACAGAGAGAATGAGGAGACGAGTTGGAAGCAGGGGGAGGTCGTCGCAAGGAGTTAGTGGCACAGTCAGACAGCATGTATCGGCACCTGGGGTCAGCCAGACAGCACGCCAGTCAACGCATGCTGTTGCCACCACCAGAATGCCGTCATTTCAAAGCTCAGCAGTGTGGCATTTTTTTTGTGTGTCTGCCTCTGATAACAGCAATGCCATTTGCAACCTGTGCCAAAAGAAACTGAGTCGTGGGAAGTCCAACACCCACCTTGGTACAACTGCTTTGCGAAGGCACATGATCTCACATCACAAACGCCTATGGGATCAACACATGAGTACAAGCAGCACACAAACTCAAAGCCACCATGCTCCTCCTGGTCCAGCATCTTCAGCCACGTCAACCACTGCTGTCCTCCCTGCCCCCTCTCAACCACCCGCCACTCCTCCTCTCACCTTCAGCAGTTCCTGCTCATCTGCCCACAGTCAGGTGTCTGTCAAGGACATGTTTGAGCGTAAAAAGCCAATGTCACAGAATCACCCCCTTGCCCGGCGACTGACAGCTGGCTTGACGGAACTCTTAGCCCGCCAGCTTTTACCATACAAGCTGGTGGAGTCTGAGGCCATCAAAAAATTTGTCGCTATTGGGACACCACAGTGGAAGGTACCAGGACGAATTTTTTTTTCAAAAAAGGCAATCCCAAACCTCTACCATGTCATTGAAAAGGAAGTCATGGCATCTTTGGCATACAGTGTTGGGGCAAGGGTCCATCTGACCACTGATACCTGGTCTGCAATGCACGGTCAGGGCATGTATATCACGTACACTGCGCATTGGGTCAACCTGCTGACGGCTGACAAGCATGGAATTCGTGGCTCCGCAGCGGAGTTGGTGACACCGCCACGACTTGCAGGCAGACCTACTGCCACCTCCTCTACTCCTACTCCATCCTCTTCGATATCCTCCTCGGCTGAGTCCTCTTCTGCTGTGGCGTCTGGCTGCACATCAACTGAATCCCCTCAGCTCCCCAGGGGTTATTCCACATCCCGGATACGACAGTGTCACGCTGTCTTGGGGTTGACTTGCCTGAAAGCAGAGAGCCACACAGGACCAGCACTCCTGTCCGCCCTGAACGCACAGGTGGATCAGTGGCTGACCCTGCACCAACTGGAGATTGGCAAAGTGGTGTGTGACAATGGAACAAATTTGTTGTCGGCATTGAATTTGGGCAAGTTGTCACATGTGCCGTGCATGGCACATGTGTTGAATCTCATCGTACAACATTTTGTGTCTAAGTACCCAGGCTTACAGGACGTCCTCAAGCAGGCCAGGAAGGTGTGTGGCCATTCCAGGCGTTCCTACACGGCCATGGCACACTTTTCCGATATTCAGCGGCGAAACAACATGCCAGTGAGGCGCTTGATATGCGACAGCCCGACACGTTGGAATTCAACACTCCTAATGTTCGACCGCCTGCTCCAACAAGAAAAAGCCGTCAACGAGTATTTGTATGACCGGGGTTCTAGGACAGCCTCTGCGGAGCTGGGAATCTTTTTGCCACGTTACTGGACACTCATGCGCAATGCCTGTAGGCTCATGCGTCCTTTAGTGGAGGTGACAAACCTAGTCAGTCGCACCTAAGGCACCTTCAGCGACCTCATCCCATTTGTTTTCTTCCTGGAGCATGCCCTGCGAAGAGTGCTGGATCAGGCTGTAGATGAGCGTGAAGAGGAAGAGTTGTGGTCACCATCACCACCAGAAACAGCCTTGTCATCATCGCTTGCCGGACCTGCGGCAACGCTGGAAGAGGAGTATGAGGAAGAGGAGTCAGAGGAGGAATGTGGCGGCTTTGAGGAGGAGGAAGACCAACCACAGCAGGCACCTCAGGGTGCTCGTTGTCACCTATCTGGGACCCATGGTTTTGTACGTGGCTGGGGGGAAGAACAGACCGTCAATGACATCAGTGAGGACGAAAAACGGGAAATGAGTAGCTCTGCATCCAACCTTGTTCAAATGGGGTCTTTCATGCTGTCATGTCTGTTGAGGGACCCACGTATAAAAAGGATGAAGGAGAACGACCTGTACTGGGTGGCCACGCTACTAGACCCCCGGTATAAGCAGAAAGTGGCAGAAATGTTACCAAATTACCAAAAGTCGGAAAGGATGTAGCAGTTCAAAACCAAACTAAAAAATATGCTTTACACAGCTTATAAGGGGGATGTCACAGCACAACGGGAATCTAACAGGGGAAGAGGTGAGTGTAATCCTTCTCCTACCACGGCAGCAAGGACTGGACGATTTACAGATGTGTTGTTGATGGAGGACATGCGGAGCTTTTTCAGTCCTACTCATCGCCACAGCCCTTCGGGATCCAGCCTTAGAGAACGACTCGACCGACAGGTAGCAGACTACCTCGCCTTAACAGCAGATATCGACACTCTGAGGAGCAATGAACCCCTTCACTACTGGGTGTGCAGGCTTGACCTGTGGCCTGAGCTATCCCAGTTTGCGATAGAACTTCTGGCCTGCCCTGCTTCAAGTGTCCTGTCAGAAAGGACCTTCAGTGCAGCAGGAGGCATTGTCACTGACAAGAGAAGTCGCCTCGGTCAAAAAGTGTTGATTACCTCACCTTCATAAAGATAAATGAGGCATGGATCCCGAAGGGACTGACAGTGGGGGATACGTTTGACTAACAAAAGGCCTGATTACATGCCTTGGCCTCAAAATGGTCCCCACGCTGCTGTATTTAATGTCTGCATACCGGATGACTTTCGTGAATTCTCCACCACCAACTAGGGTTCAAGCCGCAATGTTTTAGTCACTTTTCTGCCTGGAAAACATTAATTTTTCCGGCCGCTGCTACAATAGCGGCTGCAACAATGCCATTATTTTTCAGGCATGTGTACATGCCTAATTTTTCTGTCCTATGGTGCAGCACTGTGGCTGCAAAAACAAACCAAAAAAAAAAGGCACATACAAGTGTCAATTCCCCTTCGTGATCGTTACCTTGTTGTGGTGAAGGAGCTTGCGTATCACAATGAAGCAATCATCACCTCTATGAGTGTGTTGGCAATGTTGCCACACCCCAGATAAGGCTGTTGCTTCTTTATGGTCAGACCAAAAGCGATCGGACGGCTGGATAATATTTCATAGAAAAAACATTAATTTACCTTTTTTTTTTTATATGTTGTATGGGTTTTTAATACATAAAATAAAAAATCATAATAAAGTCTCTTAATAGTTTATTAGAAATGATGCAGACTATTAAAAAAATCCACATTAAGTCCAATACAAAGCAAGTACAGAGCTCAGAACTAAATTATTTCATGATGTCATAATGGTTCGCTAATTCGACAATGGTTAATCAATTCGACCGCATAGGGTACATAACAGGGATTAAACTAATAGGAATAGTACTAGTTAAGACACCACTCATATAGGGTGTCACAGCACATTGCTCTGTGCACGCGCAGTGCCCCAATTTGGGAGTAAGAGGACCGACCAAGCTGCTTTTTCCATCTCCCGGTTCCTGAAATCAATTTAGTTTGGTGTATGAGAGTTTGGTCTGTCACTGTGAAGGCAGTCGAAGGTACCCGGCCTAATTTTTTTTTCACAAAAGGCAATCCCTGATATGGGACGTAACAGGGATTAAACTGATGAGAATAGTACTACAGAAAATACCACTCATGTCGGGTTTGACAGTAAATTGCACGGCGCAGACGCAGTGACCGTGGATTAAAACAGAATGGAGGGAGCCAGCGTTTTTTTAACCATCTCCCCGTTCGAAAAATCTATTCAATAAATGGCCCCCAGATTGGGGGCGTTAGAGGGATTAAACTGATGAGAATAGTACTACAGAAAATACCACTCATATCGGGTGTGACAGTAAATTGCACGGCGCAGACGCAGTGACCGTGGATAAAAACAAAGGGGAGGGAGCCAGCGTTTTTTTAACCATCTCCCCGTTCGAAAAATCAATTCAATTCACCTTTCGGGGACCCTTGGTGTTGTACGTGGCTGGGTGGAGGAAGAAACCTTCAATGACATCACCGGGACATGGCTAGCTTGGTATCCAACCTTGTGCAAATGGGGAGTTTGGGCGTAACCCTTACACTACCTGATCGATACAACATCATACCTGATCGTATACACACACTGGATGTTTTAAAGCATGTTATTCCAAACAATTTAGGAATGTTAGTTGATTTATGCCCTTTATGAATTAAAACCCGACTCTGCGTCCACTACGTAATTTTCCATGGGAGTTTTGCCATAGATCCCCCTCCGGCATGCCACAGTCCAGGTGTTAGACCCCTTGAAACAACTTTCCCATCACTATTGTGGCCAGAAAGAGTCCCTGTGGGTTTTAAAATTCGCCTGCCAATTGAAGTCTATGGCGGTTCGCCCGTTCGCGAACATTTGCGGAAGTTCGCGTTCACTGTTCGCGAATGGAAAATTTATGTTCGCCACAACACTAATTGCCACGTCCCTTAGGTATTTCCAGATCATTACGATCTGCTCTATAAAAATATCACTTGACCTAACCTCTCAGATGAACGCTGCAAAAAACAAGCCCTGCACAAGACGATCGTCAAGAAATAAAAAAAAATAATGCGTTCAGAAAATGGAGACACAAAAATATTTTTCAAAAATGCTTTATTATGTAAAACTGAAACAAACAAAGAAAGTAGACATTGTTTATATCATTGCATCTGTAACAACCTTCTCTATAAAAATAGCACATGATCTACCCTGTCAGATGAATGCTGTAAAAAATAAAAACTGTGCCAAAACAGACATTTTTTGGTTACCTTGCCTCACAAAAAGCGTAATATAGAGCAAATAAAAATCATATGTACCCCAAAATAGTACCAATAAAAATGGCACCTCATCCCCTAGTTTCCAAAATGGGGTAATTTTTTGGGAGTTTCTACTGTAAGGGTGCGTCAGGGGGGATTAAAATGGGACATGGCATCTAAAAACCAGTCCAGCAAAATCTGCCTTCCAAAAACCATATGGTGTTCCTTTCCTTCTGCGCCCTGCTGTGCCCTTACATCAGTTTACAACCACATGTGGGGTGTTTCTGTAAACCACAGAATCAGGGTGATAAATATTGAGTTTTGTTTGGCTGTTAACCCTCGATGTGTTAAAGGAAAAATGTATTAAAATGGAAAATCTGCCAAAAAAGTGAAATTTCATCTCCATATTCCTTTAATTCTTGTGGAACACCTAAAGGGTTAACAAAGTTTGTAAAATCAGTTTTGAGTAGCTTGAGGGGTGTAGTTTGTACAATGGGGTCATTTCTGTTAGCCCACTATGTTAGCCCACAAAGTGACTTCAGACTTTAATTGGTCCTTAACCACTACAGGACCGCCTAACGAGTGCCGCGCGTCTCACTAGTTATACTGCAGCCTGCCAGAGATGATCAATCGCTGGCAGGCTGTAGATACGAAATAAATTGCATCACACTGGTATATCAGACGCTGTTTTGTTAACAGCGTCTGATATACCTGCTACCTGGTCTTCCGGTCGTCCCATTTGCTGGGATCGACCACCAGAGGACCAGGTGGCTATGTAAAGTTGCACCAAACACTACATTACCCCCACCCCGTCACTTATTAACCCCTTGTTAACCCCTTGTTAACCTCTTGATCACCCCATCTAGATTCTCTGATCACCCCCCTGTCACTGATCACCCCCCTGTCATTGATCACACCCCTTGTAAGGCTCCATTCAGACGTCCATATGTGTTTTGCGGTGTTTTATCCACATTGATTGATGCGAATGAAGAAATCTGTACCCAGAGGCTGAACGGAAAAAAAAAATCTCATTACCCGTATGCTCAATATAAGGAGAATCGCAGAAACTCCTAATGCTGGCAATAAGTGTAATGATTGCGGAGACCCTCAAATGCCAGAGCAGTACAAACACCTCACATGTGACCCCATTTTAGAAAGAAGACACCCCAAGGTATTCAGTGAGGGGTATGGTGAGTTCATGTAAAATTTTATTTTTTGTTACAAGTTAGTGGAATATGAGACTTTGTAAAAAAAAAAAAAAAAAAAAAAATCCATTTCCGCTAACTTGTGCCAAATTTTTTTTTTTTCTGTGAGCTCGCCATGCCCCTCACGGAATACCTTGGGGTGTCTTCTTTCCAAAATGGGGTCACATGTGGGTTATTTGTACTGCCCTGGCATTTTAGGGGTCCTAAAGCGTGAGAATACAAATGCGTAAAAATGCCCTGTGAAATCCTAAAGGTACTCATTGGAATTAGGGCCCCCTTGCGCATCTTGGCTGCAAAAAAGTGGCACACATGTGGTATCGCCGTTCTCAGGAGAAGTAGGGCAATTCGTTTTGGGGTGTATTTTTATATATACCCATACTTTGTGTGAGAAATATCGCTGTAAACGACAACCTTTAACAAATTTTTATTCAAAGTTGTCAATTTACAGAGATATTTCTCTCACCCAACATGGGTATATGTAAAAATACACCCCAAAACACATTACCCTACTTCTCCTGAGTACGGCGATACCACATGAGTGACACTTTTTTGCAGCCAGGGTGCGTAAAGGGGCCCAAATTCCAACGAGTACCTTTAGGTTTTACATGGCTGCTTACAATTTAGCCCCACCCAAAATGCCAGAACAGTAAACACACCCCACAAATGACCCCATTTCGGAAAGTAGACACCCCAAGGTATTCACTGAGGGGCATAGTGAGTCCGTGCGGCAGTCGCGCGCGTTCACAGGAAATCTCACGTCTCGCGAGATGACGTGCCGATGCGTCCACTCAGAACTACAGGACCGCCCGCCGGACGCATCCGTGCATTAGGCAGTCCTGTAGTGGTTAAGGACCAATTAAGGTCTGAAGTCACTTTGTAGGCTAACATACAGTTGTGTTCAAAATTATTCAGCCCCCACTGAAATTGAGTGTTTTGGCCAGTTTGACATTGATTTTGATCATTTCAGTCATCTTGTTTACAATTTAATCAAAGAGGCACTTGTAAGTCAGACAAATATAACATAACATTTATAATGAAATAACCACAAATGTCTTTTCTGTTCTCACATCATTATCAGTTTTATTCAACCCCCAAGTGACATTCAATCTTAGTACTTAGTACAACATCATTTTCCAGTTATAACAGCTTTTAAACGTGAAGCATAGCTTGACACAAGTGTCTTACAGCGATCTACGGGTATCTTCGCCCATTCTTCATTGGCAAAAGCCTCCAGTTCAGTCACATTCTTAGGCTTGCGTGCTGCAACTGCTTTCTTTAAGTCCCACCAGAGGTTCTCAATCCGATTTAAGTCTGGTGACTGTGATGGCCACTTCAAAATGTTCCAGCCTTTAATCTGCAACCATGCTGTAGTGGACTTGGAGGTATGCTTGGGATCATTGTCCTGTTGAAAGGTCCAACGTCTCCCAAGCCTCAGGTTTGTGACGGACTGCATCACATTTTCATCCAATATCTCCTGGTACTGAAGAGAATTCATGGTACCTTGCACACGCTGAAGCTTCCCTATACCTGTAGAAGCAAAACAGCCCCAAAGCATGATTGGCCCCTGCCATGCTTCACAGTAGGCAAGTTGTTCTTTTCTTCATAGGCCTTGTTCTTCCTCCTTCAAACATAGCGTTGATCCATGGGCCCAAACAGTTCTAATTTTGTTTCATCAGTCCACAGAACACTGTCCCAAAACTTTTGTGGTTTGTCCACATGACTTTTGGCATACTGCAGTCGACTCTTCTTATTCTTTGGAGACAGCAAGGGGGTGCGCCTGGGAGTTCTGGCATGGAGACCTTCATTACGCAGTGTGCGCCTTATTGTCTGAGCTGAAACTTCAGTACCCGCATCTGTCATATCTTTTTTCAGTTCCCCAGCAGTCACACAAGGACTTTTCTCCACTTTGCGCTTCAGGTAGCGCACAGTAGTCGAAGTCAGCATCTTCTTTCTGCCAAGACCAGGTAGCTTTTCAACAGTGCCTTTTGCCTTGAATTTGCGAATGATGCTTCCTATGGTGTCTCTTGGTATGTTTAACATCTTTGCAATCTTCTTATAGCCATTGCCCTTCCTGTGAAGAGAAATCACCTCTTCTCTTGTCTTCCTGGACCATTCTCTTGACTTCACCATGTTTGTAAACACACCAGTAAATGTATAGAAGGAGCTGAGTATCACAGTCACTTCAAATCTGCCTAATTGGTGCTTATTATACTTGATTGCTGCTCCTTGACATCCATAGGTGTTTTCAATACCTGATCGAAAACACGTGAATGAACCTCTGTTCTTAAGAGTGGTAGTCTTTAAGGGGTTGAATAATTGTGTCAATGAAGAAATCACAAAAAAACATTTAATACTGTATTACAAAAACAATTGATGTAATTTTAGTTGCATTTGGTTTTTTAAAAAGTCTTTGTAAGATTTCATTCTGAACACAATTACAAATGTACACTAAGTTCCCTAAAACCCTTTACAGCATTGGGGGTTGAATAATTTTGAACACAACTGTAGTTAGTTAGCAGAAATGGAAACTTTATTATAATATTTTTTTTCCTCAGAAAGTGTCATTTTCCGCTAACTTGTAAAAAAAAAATGAAATTATACATGAACTCACCATGCCCCTCCATGAATACTTTGGGGTGTCTTCTTTCTAAAATGGTGTCATTTGGGGGGTATTTATACTATCCGGACATTCTAGCACTTGAAGAAACATGACAGGTGCTCAGAAAGTCAGAGCTGCTTCAAAATGCGGAAATTCACTTTTTTGCACCATAGTTTGTAAACGCTATAACTTTTACCCAAACCAATAAATATACACTTATCGGATTTTTTTTTATCAAAGACATAAAGAACAATAAATTTAGAGAAAAAATTATATAGAAATGTAGTTTTTAAAAAAAAATTTACAACAGAAAGTGAAAAATGTCCTTTTTTTGCAAAAATGTCGTTACATTTTTATTAATAGCAAAAAAAGTAAAAATGTCAGCAACAATGAAATACCACCAAATGAAAGCTCTATTAGTGAGAAGAAAAGGAGGTAAAATTTATTTGGGTGGTAAGTTGCATGACGGGAGCAATAAACGGTGAAAGTAGTGTAGTGCAGAATTGTAAAAAGTGGCCTGTCATTAAGGGTGTTTAAGCTAGGGGGGCTGAAGTGGTTAAAAAGTGGGTTTTGGTAATTTTCTTAAAAATTTTAAGAAATGCTTCTAAAATTCTAAGTCTTCTAACGTCCAAAAAAAATAAAATGACATTTACAAAATTATGCCAACATAAAGTAAACATATGGGGAATGTTAAGTAATAAATATTTTATGAGGTATCACTTTGTGTTTTAAAAGCAGATAAATTGAAATTTAGAAAATTGCTAATTTTTCAAAATTTTTGGCTAAATTTGGGATTGTTTCATAAATAAAGGTGAAAAATATACAGTACAATGTGTCACGAGAAAACAACCTCAGAATGGCTTGGATAAATAAGTGTTCCAAAGTTATTACCATATAAAGCGACACATGTCGGATTTGCAAAAAATAGCCTGGGGAGGAAGATGAAAACTGGCCCAGGGTTGAAAGGGTTAAACAACATCTAAGGGACACATTTTGGGAGCTTTGGAATATGAAAAAGCTTAACACATGCAACGGTGCAGTGGGTTGTTCAGCTATGCGTTTACCCATAGCTTGTATTTGTTAAATACAAGTTGTGTCACGCTGTTACCTGTCCCCAAGGACTGTGGCAAATCTGTCCTCAATATGGTGGTGCTCGTTACTACGACAACCAGCTCTTCTTATAGTGGGGCTGCTTGACCTCTCAGGGAGCAGGGATGTCCTACCAATCAGACTTTGTGCCGGAATCCCATGCTTTCCGAGGCGAGCTATTTAAACAGGCAGCTACTAGCCACATGTGCCTGTGATTGGTTTTCTAAGCCTCACTAGCAAGTTGCATGTTTGCTACACTGGATCACTGACCATTGCATGCTGACTTAGTCTCTGAAGTTTGCTCTTGGTTTCACTTTGCTGTGTATTTGTATCTGATTTTGGATCCAGTTCTGGTTTTGCCTGACTGATTTTTACTTCTTTCTGTCTTACTAATCATTTCCCTTATTGGTTTAGACCCCTACATTTAGCTATGAAGGGATTGTCGTTCAATTGTGGGCCATCATTTAGGATGGATCATGCAGGTAGGTAGGGGCAGCAGTCCGGGTCGAGTACAGGGCTGCACTGTTCCCTACTATTTCATGACAGAATCACAGGCCTTCCTAAATTTCTCTGTTGTGTCTTCTTTAGCTGGTTTGGATCCTATGCAGTTCTTGGTAGACTAAATACAGGTCTCTCCCAGGTGGTCCAGGATCTTGCCCAAAGGGTCTAGCACTAAGGGCTCTTTCACACTTGCGCTTTTGCTTTCCGTCCTAGAGTTCCGTCCTCGGGGCTCTAGGACGGAAAGATACTGATCAGTATTTATCCTAATGCATTCTGAATGGAAAGAAATCCGTTCAGGATGCATCAGGATGTCTTCCGTTCAGTATGTGAACGTTTTTTGGACGTTGACAAAACCGTAGCATGCTACAGATTTGTCTCCGTCCAAAAATCCGGAAGACATGCCATAACGCCGGATCCGGAATTAATGCCCATTGAAGTGCATTAATCCGGATCCGGCATTAAGCTAAACGTCGTTTCGGCGCATCGCCGGATCCGACGTTTTGCTTTTGTGAATGGTTACCATGGCAGCCAGGACGCTAAAGTCCCGACTGCCATGGTAAAGTGTAGTGGGGAGGCAGGGGAGAAGCATACTCAGTTGTGGGCCATCATTTAGGATGGATCATGCAGGTAGGTAGGGGCAGCAGTCCGGGTCGAGTACAGGGCTGCACTGTTCCCCACTCTTTCATGACAGAATGACGACAGGCCTTCCTAAATTTCTCTGTTGTGTCTTCTTTAGCTGGTTTGGATCCTATGCAGTTCTTGGTAGACCAAATGCAGGTCTCTCCCAGGTGGTCCAGGATCTTGCCCAAAGGTTCTAGCACTAAGGGCTCTTTCACACTTGCGCTTTTGCTTTCCGTCCTAGAGTTCCGTCCTCGGGGCTCTAGGATGGAAAGATACTGATCAGGATTTATCCTAATGCATTCTGAATGGAAAGAAATCCGTTCAGGATGCATCAGGATGTCTACGGATTTGTCTCCTTCCAAAAATCCGGAAGACATGCCATAACGCCGGATCCGGAATTAATGCCCATTGAAGTGCATTAATCCGGATCCGGCTAAACGTCGTTTCGGCGCATCGCCGGATCCGACGTTTTGCTTTTGTGAATGGTTACCATGGCAGCCAGGACGCTAAAGTCCCGGCTGCTATGGTAAAGTGTAGTGGGGAGGCAGGGGAGAAGCATACTTATCATCCGTGCGGCTCCCGAGTCCCGGGGCGCTCCACAATGATGTCGGAGAGCCCCATGAGCATGGATCACGTGATCCATGTGCGTGGGGCGCTCTGTCGTCATTGTGGAGCACCCCGGGAGCCGCATGGATTGTAAGTATCTGCTCCCCTGGCTCCCCACTACTTACTATGACAACCAGGACTTTAGTAGCGTCCTGGCTGCCATAGTAACACTGAAAGCATTTTGAAGACTGATCAGTCTTCAAATGCTTTCAGTTGTCTTGCGCTGTGGCGAATCCGACGGGCATTTCCGGCGACGGAAGTGCACACCGGATCCACACAACGCAAGTGTGAAAGAGGCCTTAGAGATTACTCAGTCTCTGCAGCCTAAGTTGCCTGATTGATTTGCAGGTGATGGGAAGCAGCTTGTGTCTTTCAGGGAGAGTTGCAAATTATATTTTCATCTCAGACCTCACTTTTTGGGGTCAGAGCAACAGAAAGTAGGTATCATTATTTATTTCCTGCAAGGGGATCTCCAGGACTCTCCTGAGCTTTTCTCTGTTGAAAAATTTTTTTTTTCTGCTCTTGGTTTACAAGACTGCATTTGCCATGGCCACATTTGTTTTCGCTCTGTCAGGGAAAAAGACCTATCCAGGACTATGAGACAAATCAGGCTGTGTGCCTTCCTGAGGCAGGCTATTTAAACAGGCAGCTGCTTACCACAGATGCCTGTGATTAGTTTATTAAGCCTGACTAACTACTTGTGTGTTTGCTACTCTAGATCATTGAACTTTGTCTGTTTCTTTGACATTGCCTCTGATTACTGATTTTGCCTCTGACATGACCTCTTGGTATTTGACTCTGCTAGTTTGTGACCTCGCCTTTGCCTGCTGTCTTTGTCTCTGACAAACCTGATATTTCTTGAGTGATTTTGAAAAAGATTTAGCTTCACTAGATAAATGGTCCAAACCATGGAAACTGCAGTTCAGTGTTTCCAAATGTAAAATAATGCACTTGGTTTTCTTCCCTTCCCTTCCCTCACCTACCGTGACATCTGGTCCTGGTTTTGCCTGTTTCATTTTCACCTCATAGAAATAGACATACAGAAATTCATGTAATTAAAATGTAAATTAAAAAATACACACCAGATATAGTTACAGATATTGTACAAATAAGTGTGGTATACTAATTATGCAACTAACATCCTGGGTGGGGATAGAGGGATTGCTCACCAATTATTATCCGCCAGTGGAATTCAGAGTCCCTAAAAAAAAGCACACCAAGCTGTATAACAACAAACAGTGATATCCAGGGCCGACTTTAACGTGGGGCATTTGCACCTGGGGATCCCAAGGCAGCTTCCTCTTGAGCCCCGCTGGCCAGTGGCATAGCGTAGGGGGGCGTTGCCTCGGGTGCAAAATTCCAGGGGGCGCTAGCAGAGCCGCACCGCCAATTAGGCAAAGTGAGGCGATCACCTCCGGCGGCGCAGCCCTGGTGACAACTGGGCGGCGGCGGCAGGGCACAGGCAGATGAGCGCTTCCATTGTGGAAGCACTCATCTCCATAGTCATCTGTATCACCGTCCTCAGGACAGTGATACAGATGGATGCTGCCGGGCAGGGGAGAGGCTTCTCCATTCCCCATTCCTCTGATAGGCTGCAGGCCAAGTGCTTGCAGCCTATCAGAGGCCGGTGCAGGTGGCGCGATGGTGTCATCGCGCCGCCTTAGCTGTACAGCACGGGACACAGGCCGGAAGAGGCTTGCATCGCATCGCTGCCAGCCTGATGGAGGCAAGTATAAGTGTTTTTTTTTTGTTTTTTTTATATGGTAATAGTTACTGGCACATGATTGGGTGGCATATATGGGGGCACTTCTTACTGGCACATTATTGGTGGCACTTTTTACTGGCTCTATGGGGGCACTTATTACTGGTACATTATTGGGGGCACTATGGTGGCATCTGCTGAGACCACAAAGAAGGGGTATTTTATATGGGGGCACTATGGGGGAAGGGGGGGAACACTATGGGGGCTTCCACTGAGGCCACAAAGAAGGGGTATCTTATATGGAGAGCTCTGTATAGGGGCATTTTATACTGGGGCACATTATGGTGGGTACTATGGGGAAGGTTAGAGGAGTACTATGGTCTCATCTATGGGGGGCACTAAGAAGGGGTATTTTATACTTGTAAAGTATGGGGGACACTGAGGGCATCTACTGGGGCACTATATAAGGGGCATTTTATACTGGTACATTATAGGGGCACTAGGAGGAAGGCGGGAGAAGAGCACTATGGGGGCATTTACTGTGGGCACTATTTAGAGGTATTTTATACTGGCACATTATTGGGGCACTATGGGGACAATAGCTCAACTGGGGGCATTAAAAGGGGGTATTTTTTGCACTGGAACATTATAAGGAGAATTATTACTACTGGGGAGCATTATTATGGGCTTTATTACTACTGGGGGTCTATGTGGAACATAATTACTAGTATGGGCACTATGGGAGCATTATTACTTCTGGGGCACTGTAGGAGCACTATTACTACCATGTGTAGCAGAGAATTATTACTATTGGTGGGACTTTTGGGAGCACTATAAATGTGGGGGCACCTTGCCACAGTATCCGCTTACTACAATTATTTTTGGGGGACGTTATTTTTACACTATTAGTGTCAGGGGCTCTATTTGCTGGGCACAGTTATTTTAGGGCACTGTGTACCAATAATTATTGAAGGGGGCATTATCTGTGTGGTACTAGTATTATCAGGGGGTTTATATGTTTCTGCAGTATAATATTGGGAAGCACAGTGGCACAGTATTGGGGGTGGTAGGATGATTTGTTCAGAAGATGGGAAGATGATGGAAAAGTAGTAAACTAAGATTTTTTTTTTTCAAACTGGAGAGACTAGAAACGCTGAAAAATGGTGGTCTTGTCTGAAAGGAGAAGACTAGGAAAGAGAACATCTACATCAAAGGAGACATCATTGAATGTAAGCGGTATAGGGCACTGTATTACACTGTATGTTCTGTAGTGATGGGGGGGTGGATATAGAATTTGGCCTGCACTGTAGCAGCCTTACCCCAGACTTCAGGTCACACTGTGCGTGTTCTGAATTCTGGGGGCTCACACCCATCTGCTACATTGTCTGTACTCAGAGAGTTATCACTGTGTAATCTGTGGTGTTACGTATGACTGCAAGTGATATCTACTACATTACCTGTAAAAAGGGGCGTGGCCACAGGTTGGGGAGGGGGGTGCACAATACTTGGCTTGCCCCGGGCGCTGGCAACCCACGCTATGCCACTGCCGCTGGCCACTGCCCACAAATTCAATGACATCTCGTAAAATATCTTGCCTCCGCTCTGCCGGCTCCGTGTCCCGATTCTATCCTTTACTATGCGAGTGGCATGGCTCGCATAGTGAAGGACTTACTTGCTTGCTCCTCCTCCCGACCTCTCCTACCCTTTGTGTACGCCACGTGCCGTGACGTCACGTGGAGGCACTGCAACGCTAGGGTGAGCCGAGCTCCAGTCTCCTTCCTGAACTGCAGAGCGGTGCCCATCTCCAAGCCTGAGCCCTGCTGCCAGAGCACTTATCTTGAGCCTGCTGGAGTCTTCAGAACTGTAAGTATTTACAGTAATAAACTGTAAGATATATTATATATATTACTTGTTTGATGTGAGTAAGGGTGCTGGGTGGTTGGAGAAGGGAGGGATGGATGGAGGGGTTAGAAGTACAGTACTAACTGCACATTGTTGTACTAACTGCACATTGTTGTACTAACTGCACAACGTGCAACACTGGCAATCACGCTAAACACTCCTCATAGAAATGCATTGATTCAAAGCATCTCTATGAAGCCACACATGGGCAATAGCCTCACAATGCTTCCCTATGGGAAAGCAGTGGGTTGGCTATGATATACTCACACAATGCACATTCTTGTGCACTGTATTGATGAGGTTGTGGTGGAGGGTGTGATTGCATGCTAGGGTGTGGGAAGGCAGGATCCAGGGGGCCCAATCAATATTAAAGACGGCCTTGGTGATATCCAGCATGGCATCAGGAGTGACGTCACTTCCTGATCATATGATTGTTCTAGCCAAGAAATAGCTGTCGCCAGTTCATGGATAAGGACCATGCACAGGCAAATATACTGATCCCATAGCCAGTCTAAATATGGCAATAGTGAAAAATTCAGGAATAAAACACACAGATAAAACAGGAACTTACTTGGTGGCGGTACTGGAGACTGGAAACAGCAATGGAAACAGAGACAGATGTAAGGGCACAAAGCAGGAAGTCACCCAGTGACCATATTGGAAGGTGGAAAACTGCAATTAAAAATGCATATATATGTACGGGCTTTGAAAAATAACTACACAAACATAACTGTATTATAGTGTGTTCTAATCATCATACATGTATATATAAATTAAAAACCTAATTAGTAAACCACACCAAACTAGGGATTAAGGTTCTAGTTATCAAAGATAAAACATGCAAATCATCATAAAAGGGATGTCTGGGACCCAGACTATCCAAACAACCACAATGTCCAGGGAGCAAGGTTCACCATGATGAGTTCTAGAGGACACCCAAAGAACACACGGGGACAAATACAGGACTTCCCTTCAATGTGAACAGCGCACCAATGAGTACAAAAAACAAAAAGCACAATCAACCCTAAGCATCCAATACATAGAGCAGGCATCCTCAAACTACGGCCCTCCAGCTGTTGCAAAACTACAACTCCCAGCATGCCCGAACAGCCTACAGGTATCAGCCTGCAGCAGGGCATTGTGGGAGTTGTAGTTTTACAACATCTGGAGGGCCGCAGTTTGAGGATACCTGACATAGAGCATATAAAAAAAAAGATGATCAAGATGTATGGGTGCAAGATTCATCCATGCCTGTGTCTCATATTTCCACTAGTGAGATGATCCTCTCTCCCATATCCCTGGAATAAAACAGAAAATAACCTATTTTAATTAGGGATAAAGAATATATCACGATCCAACTGAGATTGACGTAAAACAGAACCACTGAAGGGTCTAGGGCGAAATCATCTATGTGAACATCCCAAGGGTAATTTAAATTCCACATTCAAACCATTAGGTCACAATCTATTTAACTGATAGATCTACTGTAATTCATGAAATCATTCAGCATGTACCTTGTTACAATGCCTAGGGGGGTCCTGTGACAGGGCCACCCCCCCGTATCGGCGATTGCTGCAAACAGCAGGTCAATTCAGACCTGCGGTTTGCAGTGCTTTACGAAGTTTCTGATCAGCCCGCGGGGATCAGAAACTTAAAAATGCCCAAACTTTTCATTTTTAACCCCCCCCCGCAGTCCTTAACCACTTCAGCTCCCCCCTAGCTTACACACCCTTAATGACCAGACCACTTTTTACAATTCTGCACTACACTACTTTCACCATTTATAGCTCCGTCATACAACTTACCACCCAAATGAATTTTACCTCCTTTTCTTCTCACTAATAGAGCTTTCATTTGGTGCTATTTCATTCTTGCTGACATTTTTACTTTTTTTGATATTTTGCTTTTTTTGACGAAATTTTTGCAAAAAACATTTTTCACTTTCTGTTGGAAAATTACAATTATTTCTCTATAAATTTTTCTCTAAATTTATTGTTCTACATGTCTTTGATAAAAAAAATGCAATATGTGTATATTTATTGGTTTGGGTAAAAGTTATAGCTTTTACAAACTATGGTGCAAAAAAGTGAATTTCCGTACTTTGATTTTCTGAGCACCTGTCCTGTTTCCTGACGTACTACAATGCCCAGACAGTGGAAACACCCCATAAATGACCCCATTTTGGAAAGTAGACACCCTAAGGCAGGGGTCCTCAAACTTTTTAAACAGGGGGCCAGTTCATGGTCCCCCAGACCGTTGGAGGGCCGGACTATAGTTTAACTATAAGTAATTGTATATATTTACCAGTATTTCAATGGGAATCATTCCCCCCCTCCCTTGTCACGGTCATTCCCCCCTCCCTCCCTTGTCACTCTCATTTCTCAGCCTCCCTGCCTTGTCACTCTCATTTCTCAGACCCCCTCCCTTGTCACTCTCATTTCTCAGCCCCCTCCCTTGTCACTCTCATTTCTCAGACCCCTTCTTTGTCACTCTCATTCCTCAGCCCCCCTCCCTCCCTTGTCACTCTCATTCCCCCCTCCCTTGTCACTCTCATTTCTCGGTCCCCCTCCTTGTCACTCTCATTTCTCAGCCCCCTCCCTTGTCAC
The DNA here is from genome assembly GCA_033119425.1 of Bufotes viridis. Taxonomy (NCBI): domain Eukaryota; kingdom Metazoa; phylum Chordata; class Amphibia; order Anura; family Bufonidae; genus Bufotes; species Bufotes viridis. The sequence goes on from CM065592.1 coordinate 308,503,293, forward strand.
TCTCATTTCTCAGCCCCCTCCCTTGTCACTCTCATTTCTCAGACCCTTCCTTTGTCACTCTCATTTCTCTGCCCCCCTCCCTCCCTTGTCACTCTCATTTCTCAGACCCTCCCTCCCTTGTCACTCTCATTCCCCCCTCCCTTGTCACTGTCATTTCTCAGGCCTCCTCCCTCCCTTGTCACTGTCATTTCTTAGGGCCCCTCCCTCCCTTGTCACTGTCATTTCTCAGACCCTCCCTTGTCACTGTCATTTCTCAGTCCCCTCCCTTGTCATTTTCATTTTTCAGGCCCCTCCCTCCCTTATCACTCTTTCTCAGCCCCTCTGTTGTCACCCCCTTCTTGTCACTCTTTTTCTCAGCGCCCCTCCCTTATCACCTTGTCACACTGCTCATTCATTACTCACCCCCTCCCCTAGTGTAGCGTGGCCGAGCTCTGTGAGGTCCGCGGTACAGGAGCATTTGTTTCCTGTACCTTGCCAGAAAGCGCACAGTAAGTGAGCACTTCCTGTCAGTCTGGCCGGGTACAGGATACAGGAAACAAAAGTTCCTGTACCGCGGACCAGACAGAGCTCGGCCGCACTACACTGTCAGTCCCTCTCTTCGTCCGCCGCAGCCACCTCGCGTCTCTGCTGGGGCAGCACCCTGCCGAGCCGTGAGAAACACCCAGCGGGCCGGATCAGTTTCCTCGGCGGGCCGCATGTGGCCCGCGGGCCGTAGTTTGAGGACCCCTGCCCTAAGGTATTCACTGAGGGGCATAGTGAGTTCATGGAAGTTTTTATTTTTTGTCACAAGTTAGCGGAAATAGATTTTTATTTTATTTTTTCCAAAAATTTCATTTTCCGCTAACTTGTGACAAAAAATAAAAACTTCCATGAACTCACTATGCCCATATGCTTAATACTCTTAGGGTGTCTCCTTTCCGGAATGGGGTCACTTGTGGGGTATTTTTACTGCCCTGGCATTTTAGGGGCCCCTAAAACGTGAGAATACAAATGTGTAAAAATGCCCTGTGAAATCCTAAAGGTACTCATTGGATTTAGGGCCCCTTTGCGCATCTTGGCTGCAAAAAAGTGGCACACATGTGGTATCGCCATACTCAGGAGAAGTAGGTCAATGTGTTTTGGGGTGTATTTTTACATATACCCATATTGGGTGAGAGAAATATTTCTGTAAATAGACAACTTTGTATAAAAAAATGTAAAAAGTTGTCGTTTACAGCGATATTTCTCACACAAAGTATGGGTATATATTAAAATACACCCCAAAACACATTGCCCTACTTCTCCTGAGTATGGCAATACCACATGTGTGACACTTTTTTGCAGCCAAGATGCGCAAAGGGGCCCTAAATCCAATGAGTACCTTTAGGATTTCACAGGGCATTTTTACGCATTTGGATTCCAAACTACTTCTCACACTTTAGGGGCCCCTAAAATGCCGGGACAGTAAAAATACCCCACAAGTGACCCCATTCCGGAAAGTAGACACCCCAAGGTATTCCGTGAGGGGTATGGTGAGTTCATGGAAGTTTTTATTTTTTGTCACAAGTTAGCGGAAATGGACTTTTTTTTCCTTTTTTTTTTTTTTTCTTACAAAGTCTCATATTCCACTAACTTGTGACAAAAAATAAAATTTTACATGAACTCACCATAACCCTCACGGAATACCTTGGGGTGTCTACTTTCTAAAATGAGGTCACTTATGGGGTATTTATACTGTCCTGGCATTTTAGGGGCACCTAAACGTCAGAAGGAGTTTGGAATCCAAATGCGTAAAAATGTCCTGTGAAATCCTAAAGGTACTCATTGGAATTTGGGCCCCTTTGCGCATCTTGGCTGCAAAAAAGTGTCACTCATGTGGTATCGCCGTACTCAGTAGAAGTAGGGCAATGTGTTTTGGGGTGTATTTTTATATATACCCATACTTTGTGTGAGAAATATCGCTGTAAATGACAACTTTTTAAATTGTTTTATACAAAGTTGTCAATTTACAGAGATATTTCTCTCACCCAGCATGGGTATATGTAAAAGTACACCCCAAAAAACATTGCCGTAATTCTCCTGAGTACGGCGATACCACATGTGTGCCACTTTTTTGCAGCCAAGATGCGCAATGGGGCCCCAATTCCAATGAGTACCTTTTAGGATGGCATTTTTATGCATTTTTCTTCTCACGCTTTAGTGCCCCTAAAATGCCAGGGCAGTATAAATATCCCAAATGTGACAACATTTTAGAAAGAAGACACCCCAAGGTATTCTGTGAGGGGCATGGCGAGTTCATAGAAGTTTTTTATTTTTTGGCACAAGTTAGCGGAATTAGATTTTTTTTGTTTTTTCACACAAAGTCTCCCTTTCCGCTAACTTGTGACAAAAAGTTCAATCTTTCATGGACTCAATATGCCTCTCAGCAAATACCTTGGGGTGTTTTCTTTCCAAAATGGGGTCACATGTGAGGTTTTTGTACTGCCATGGCATTTGAGGGTCTCCGCAATCATTACATGTATGGCCAGCATTAGGAGTTTCTGCTATTCTCCTTATATGGAGCATACAGGTAATGAGATTTTTTTTCCGTTCAGCCTCTGGGCTGAAAGAAAAAATGAACGGCACAGATTTCCTCATTCGCATCGATCGATGTGGATGAAAAAATCTCTGCCAAAAAATAAGCAAGAAGAAAAAAGGGGCCTGGCGATTGCCAGGACATAGGGGCTCCGCCCAAACATCCATACCCACTTCAGCTCCTATATTCCTGGCAAACGTGATTTCTCCATTCACATCGATCAATCGATTGGTGTGGAGGAAGACATCTTTGCCAGATTTTTGATACAAAATGTTTGCCAAAGCATATGAACTCCAACACCTCTCCTCAGCTCATATGCCTGGGCAAACGTACCTGTCCTGCAGAGGAGAAATCTCGTCTTGCAGCGCCGCATACACCGACTTCACGTGTCTTCTGACAGCAGCACAATGCTTCTCTCAGAATTCACATCAGTGCTGCGGCGTTTTCGTCGGTTGGTCCGTTGGTCTACCTGGAAAATAAAGGGTGATTAGGGGGAAAAAAAAAAAAAAGAAGAAAAAACAGACAGCAGGCACATAACTTGAACGTTACAAACTTTATAAAACATGAATAAAACCTGAACATGAAAAAAAATACGGAACTTTTAAAACCTGAACTAACTCAAGATTTTTTTTTCTTGCTACCTGTTTCATTTTTATTTTTTTTTAACCATTTCACTCTTTATTTTCCTAGCAGAAACCTCTCCTTTCCCATGGGACAATGTGTAAAGTGTAAATCACACAGAGATGGTGCGAAGTACATTATGCACTTTATCCCAAGTGAAAGGAGAGGTTTCTACCGTTTCACACTTCTGCTGTAGCACACCAGCACCGTTCCCTATGTGTTAGGGTCTCTCAAAACCTAGTATCCTGAGAGACCCTAGATCCCGAGTGTAAAAACTACCTGTGTTCTGCAATCCCTACGTCCCTAAGTGTACCTGAGTGTGGTACTTGCGGAAACACTCCCCTAGGCATAGGGCAGGGTGGTCAGGACAGAAATAACGGGTGTCACGCATTATACCACTCCTGCTACAGACACGACATCTTTTTCGGGGTGGCGGTTGGTTTGAGGTACCAGCAACGACACTGGGGAAGTGTCGCTCGTGTAGACTGCTCACTACACTGGGGTTTGGGGCCATGGAACCTCCTGGATACAGGAGGTTCTCGATGATCTCTTCCTGAAATTTGAGGAAGGATCCTGTTCTCCCAGCCTTACTGTAGAGAACAAAACTATTATATATAGCCAATTGAATTAGATATACAGACACCTTCTTATACCAGCGTCTGGTCCTGCGGGAAAGCAAATATGGGGCCAACATCTGGTCATTGAAGTCCACCCCTCCCTTGAGCAAATTATAGTCGTAGACCGAGAGGGGCTTTTAAGTGACACTGGTTGCCCGTTCAATTTGGATTGACGTGTCTGCGTGAATGGAGGAGAGCATGTAAACGTCACGCTTGTCTCTCCATTTCACCGCGAGCAGTTCTTGGTTACACAAGGCAGCCCTCTCCCCCCTTGCGAGACGGGTGGTAAGGAGCTGTTGGGGGAAGCCCCGGCGACTAGGTCGCGCGGTGCCACAGCAGCCAATCTGTTCTAGGAACAAATGCCTGAAGAGGGGCACACTTGTGTAAAAGTTGTCCACATAAAGATGGTACCCCTTGCCGAATAAGGGTGACACCAAGTCCCAGACTATCTTCCCACTGCTCCCCAGGTAGTCAGGGCAACCGACCGGCTCCAGGGTCTGATCTTTTCCCTCATAGATCAGAAATTTGTGCGTATAGCCTGTGGCCCTTTCACAGAGCTTATACAATTTGACCCCATACTGGGTGCGCTTGCTTGGGATGTACTGTTTGAAGCCAAGGCGCCCGGTAAAATGTACAAGGGACTCGTCTACGCAGATGTTTTGTGCAGGGGTATACAAATCTGCAAATTTCTGGTTGAAATGGTCTATGAGGGGCCGAATTTTGTGGAGCCGGTCAAAAGCTGGGTGGCCTCTGGGACGGGAGGTGCTGTTGTCGCTAAAGTGCAGGAAACGCAGGATGGTCTCAAAACGTGTCCTGGACATGGCAGCAGAGAACATGGGCATGTGATGAATTGGGTTCGTGGACCAATATGACCGCAATTCATGCTTTTTGGTTAAGCCCATGTTGAGGAGAAGGCCCAGAAAAGTTCTAAATTTGGAAACTTGGACTGGTTTCCACCAGAAAGGCTGGCCATAAGAGCTTCCCGGGTTGGCGCTTATAAATTGAGTGGCATACCGATTTGTTTCTGCCACGACTAAGTCATAGAGCTCCGCAGTGAAGAACAGCTCAAAAAACCCCAGCGCCGATCCGATCTGTGCTGTCTCCACCCGAACTCCTGACTGGGCGGTGAAAGGGGGAACTAATGGTGCGGCTGAAGTTGGGGGCTGCCAATCAGGGTTTGCCAGCACCTCAGGGACTCTAGGGGCTCTACGGGCCTGTCTGCGGGGTGGCTGCGATGGGGGAATTACTGCACGTGCCACCGTACCAGCTTCAACTGCCCTTCTGGTGCTCGCCACTTCACCATGTTGTACGGCAGTGCTGGTAGAAGGTCCAGGACGGGCTGCGCTGCTGGTGTATGCCTCACCACGTAATCCGGCAGCGCCAGCCCCACTCTGCTGCCCTTGAAACGGATCCTGCGCTAGGTAAATAGGTAAATACCATTACATTTTTTAAAATAAAAACAGTGTAAAAAAAAACATTTTTGTCGCATCACAAAAAGTGTAATAGCAAGCGATCAAAAGGTTATATGCCTCCCAAAATAGTACCAATTAAACCATCATCTCCTCCCGCAAAAAATGATACCCTACATAGGACAATCGCCCCAAAAAATAAAAAAATATGGCTCTGACTATGGAGACATTAAAACATGATTTTTTTTTTGTTTCAAAAAAATATTATTGTGTAAAACTTAAATAAATAAATAAAAGGATACATATTGTGTATCGCTGCGTCCGTAACAACCTTCTCTATAAAAATAACACTTGGCCTAACCCCTCATGTGAACACAGCAAAAAAAAAATATATAACTACGGTGTCAAAAGCCATTTTTGTCACTGTACATCACAAAAAGTGTAATAGCAAGCGACCAAAATAACATATGCACCCCAAGATAGTGCCAATCAAACCGACATCTCATTCCGCAAAAAATGAACCCTACATAAGACAGTCCCCCAAAAAATAAAAAATAAATATGGCTTTCAGAATGTGGAGACCCTAGAAAATCATTTTTTTTCAAAAATGCTTATGTAAAACTGAAACAAAACCCCCCAAAAAGTGGTCATATTTGCTATTGTTGTGTCCGTAACAAGCTGATCTACAGAAATATCACAATATCTAACCTGTCAGATCAACGATGTAAATAACTAAAAATAAAAACAGTGCCAAAGCAGCTATTTTTTTGCAAATTTTGAAGTTTAATCCATTTTTCCAGTAACAAAGCAAGGGTTAACAGCTAAACAAAACTCAATATTTATTGCGCTGATTCTGTAGTTTGCAGAAACACCCCATATGTGGTCATAAACTGCTGTATGGTCAAACGGCAGGGCGCAGAAGGAAAGGAGCACCATATGGTTTTTGGAAGGCTGACTTTGCTGGACTGTTTTTTTGTCACTATGTCCCATTTGAAGCCCCCCTGATGCACGCCTACAGTAGAAACTCCAAAAAAGTGACTCCGTACACCCCTCAAGGTATTTAAAACTGATTTTATAAACTTTGTTAACCGTTTAGGTGTTCCACAAGAGTTATTGGCAAATGGAGATATTTCATAACCAACAAAACTGCGACCTTATCCCGTAGTTTCCAAAATGGGGTCACTTGTTTGGAGTTTCTACTCTAGGGGTGCACCAGGGGGGCTTCAAATGGGACATGGTGTCTACAAACCAGTCCAGTAAAATCTGCCTTCCAAAAACCACACAGCGCTCCTTTTCCTTCTATGCCCTGCCGTTTGGCCATACAGCAGTTTACGACCACGTATGAGGTGTTTCTGCAAACTACAGAATCAAGACAATAAATATTGAGTTTTGTTTGGCTGTTAACACTTGCTTAGTTACTGGAAAAAATGGATTAAAATGGAAAATTTGCCAAAAAATTGCAATTCTGAAACGTCATCTCCATTTGCCAATAACTCTTGTGAAACACCTAAGGGTTAACGACGTTTGTAAAATCAGTTTGAATACCTTGAGGGGTGTAGTTTCTACAGTGGGGTTTCTATTATGTAAGCCTCACACAGTGACTTCAGACCTGTACTGGTCTCTAAAAAGTGTTTTTTTTTTTTAATTTTCAAGATTTGCTTCTAAACTTCTAAGCCTTGTAACATCCCCAAAAAATAAAATGGCATTCCCAAAATAATCCAAACATGACGTAGACATATGGGAAATGTAAATTAATAACTTTTTTGGGTGCATTACTATGTATTATAGAAGTAGATAAATTGAAACTTGGAAAATTGCTAATTTTTCAAAATTTTTGGTTAATTTGGTATTTTTTTTATAAATTAAAAATGAATGAAGTACAATATGTGACGAAAAAACAATCTCAGAATGGCCTGGATAAGTAAAAGCGTTTTTAAAGTTATTCACCCATAAAGTGACACTGGTCAGATTTGTAAAAAATGGCCTGGTCTTTAGGGTGAAAATGAGCCCAGTCCATAAAGAGTTAAATAACAACTAGGCCACTGGGATGTGATTCTTAAATAACAGAGTGACTAAAAAACTTCTCTGGCGTAATAAGACCTGTTTGCTTTAACACTAAACTTCAAATAGTTTCTGCCCTGCACGTGCGTGTCTCTGTGGCAGATGGCTCTCAAAATGGCCTGTCTGGACTCCCTTGTAATTTGCGGTGTGCACTGCCTGGTTCGCCTGCTCGCCTCTATCTCTGTCAGTAAACCATTGTCGGAATCTCCCATTTCGGCTTTCAGGAAAGTTTGTGGCTAACAGAACCAGAGCTCCTTGAGTGTAATGTTGTATACACTTATATGTGTAAAAGTACACCAGTGGGTTGCCTGGTGTAGGTTGCGACATTTTTCCAACTTAATCCAGGTTTAATCCAGGTCTAATAGATGAGCCACATTGGCACCCATGTAATTGAAGGTAAAATATGTTGTTAAATATGGAGTACAGTAGTTACATGTCAAGTTCACATTCAACAAGGAAGCAATGAATTCACATATCTTTGGAGAATAATCAGAATTTGACAAGGCCTGAGTAACTGCCTCAATTCATCTGGATCGACTAATTGACGTGTGTAGATTATCAATGTCAAAAGATGATGGTATCATTGGGAGAAGTAACATCTTGTAATTTTAGCAGAAAATGTTTTCAAAATAAAAACTCTGAAAGGGTGCTTGTCAATAATCCCTCCTGCAAACCATCAGATAAAATACTATTGATTTTGCATTCAAAATCACAATGCGGTTCATCATTTAGCCTACGATATGTCTGATTATCATCTAACTGTGTCATTGCTTTCTATTTATATTTTTGAGTGTCCATGACCACAACCATACCACCCTTAGCAGCAGGTTTGATGGTGAGGTTGCGGTCACTGGACAACTTCTCTAGTGCATGGATCTCTCCTGTAGTCAGAGTAGGATGCTTAAAGGCTATGTACACATTTGGGGGCAAATATTTTTTATTATTGCTTTATCTGTCTTTATTAACATTATGGAATCCTTTTTTGTGTACAGAGCTGACATGCTCTACTAGCTGCCTGTGGATTTTTTGTCTTTTCTGTCATCTGAGGAGCAAATGGACTTATCTGTGTTCTCTGCATTATCAACCCTCATTAAAGCTCAATCCTTATCTTACATACCTTATAGGAATAAAAGGCTAAGGAACAATAAGAAACCAATTTGGATAAATAGAACCATAAAGATAGCAATAAATGACAAAAAGAAAGCATATAAATCACTAAAACAGGAGGGGCGCCAGGAAGCACTGATAAACTATAAGGAAAAAAATAGAATATGTAAAAAACTGATAAAAATTGCCAAACTTAAATGCCATCATAAAAAAAATTGCCTCCAAAGGTGTGCATAGCCTTTAAGGGGAGAATTAACTAGATCGGCTTATAGTTCAACAACATCCCTAGAGACCAACTCTACAAAAGTTTCAATAGGATGGGAGACGATGGAAGTGATGGACAGAAATCACTACTAATTCTCAGGCCCATCTTAGATAGTGTGAGTCCCTGAGCATGGGTAGGTTTGTTTAGCAGAATTGACTTTAGTTACTGTATGTTAAGGCATATTGAACCAAACTTTTAATAATATATATATATATATATCTTAATTTTACTGATCATGTGACACTTGTTAATGAGTGGTTTTGCACTATATGTTTGCTTTGTGTCCTTCATACACTTCTTACACATGGGTAAATAAACAACTTGTTTTTTCATTTTACTTTGGAGTGCTGCTCTATTTTTGATTATATTATTGGAACTTGCTATTCCTGTGAGCTTGCACGCACTCTATCTGCAAAGCCAATACTGTTACTTTTTCTCTCTCTCTTTATATATATATATATATATATATATATACTTACCACAGTAGATCACTTTCCTGATTTCTGACTCCTTTTTCTTCCTTTTTCTATGGTGCTTTCGTCCGCCTTGTCTACAGTTTTTATGATTCGGCTCCTGTGTTTTCTTTCCTAAAAATACTTTCTTAACCTTTTTCTGTTCAATATTAATATCTTTTCTCGTAACGCTTTGAGCCTCCAGATGACTGTTCATCATTCTTTTTCCATGTATAAATGTTGACTGTCGAGATCGCAATACCACTTCCTTCTTTTAGTATCCTCTATCTCCATTTTGTATTTAGATAAGAATTACTTTTCTTTGTCAATGAAGGCACTATAGTCCTGTGTAGAAAGTAATGACTGTAGTGAGGATTCCAAGTCCTGTAATTTACCTTTAGTGTCCTTTATATCTATCTGTAAAAACTCCAAATGACTAGATGAGCAAATCGAAGTTGACAAAGTAAAATTCGATTCAAATTCCAGGAAACATTTGATTTGTCCTGAAGTCAAATTTTCTTGCACTTAGTGGTAATGAATCACATTTTTTCTAAAATGGCTGCGGCACACGTTACAAAGTGAAAGTAAGAAGCCTGGGAACGAGGGAGCACCCACAATGCCACGCAGACAGCCAATCAGCAGATAGCCAGCCCCTGTGATGTCACAGCCCTATAAAAAGCCTCCTCATGCCTGGTCTCCGCCATTTTACAGTGAACTTAGTGTAGGGAGAGACGTTGCAGGCACTAGGGACAGTGATTAGAAAAGACTTTATAAAAAAAAAAAAAAAAGATTGAGCTGTTCAGGGAAAGATTATTCATAGTGTAGGGGAAGGATAAGGAGGCATTACCCACACTGTAGGTAGACATCAGGGACCAATAGATTGTAAAGCCTGGGTAATAGGGGCTATTCTAGTGCACCTTGCTGCACTAATTGCGGTTACTAAAAGTGATCCAGTACTAACTTTGGGTTGTGTTTATTATAAATATATCCAAGTACGTCCATTCATCCTTGCTTTAGGGGTGAATTTGCAGTCCGATACAACCAGTTTTGGGGTGTGTTTATTTTAAATATATCAAAGTACGTCCATTCATCCTTGTATTTGGGGTGAATTTGCAGTCCTGATTATGACGGCATAGGGAGGTTTAGCGTAGGACCTGCCTGAACTGAGACCACCTTGGGGCTGGGTAGGTGTGTGCAGAGGTATTTTGATCAAAATGTGTTGGCTAAGAGTCTCAGATTTTATCATTAGAGTGAGGACTTAGTCCATATGTTATGTTTGCATCTATTATTATAGTGCATTATTTTCTTTGACTTTATAAATGTAGCCATGTACATCCGCAACAATTACAATCATATCGTGCAGGATGTTTTATATCTATTTTCCGTGTTTTCAATTTGCAATCTGACAAAACCAGTTTTGGGGTATGTTTATTTCATATATAAATGTACTTCCATTCATCCTTGCTTCTGGGGTGAATTTGCAGTCTGATACAACCAGTTTTGGGGTGTATTTATTTCATATATAAAAATACTTCCATTCATCCTTGCTTTTGTGGTGAATTTGCAGTCTGATAGTATTGCTCTTTTCCCCTTGCAATTTCTCTTGATTTACAGTATGTCTGACAGACAGATGACAGGCCCTTCTAGGGGAACGGGCAGTGACCAAAATGTTTCTAGAGCAGGCAAAAGTAGCAGCAGAAGTAGGGTGTGTGGCAGTAGCAGTCGCAGCAACAGGCCTGAGCTTCCAGTGTCCTCTAGCGGTTGTGTCTTGACCAGTAACTCAGAAGTCCTTTAATAGTCAGTCTTCTACTTAGTCGCAAGTGACATCAGACACCCCCACCCAGGAGTCGGTGGGTTCCTCTGACACGACCCTTAGTTGGCATGGCCCGGGAACAAGCTCTGTGCCCCCACCTGTCCTCAACCTGCCTCTGTCATTTTCTGTTCCCTCAAGTCGTGGAAGTATTAAATGCAGTCTGCTCGCCTTCACTTTTCAGCGTGGAAGATATTCTAGAGGACATTCAGCAGCTACTGCCCAGCCAAGATCTGGAGGAGGTATCTGCTGCTTCCTCCGTTAGTAGTGGGATGAGAGTCACACGGGAGCTGGTGTTTCGAGCAGTCAGGCACGTTGCACTGAGAGTGGTAAGGGTGACATGCAGACAGTAGTGAACAATGATGTGGCCGATCACACGTGGGAACCAGGTGAAGTAGGGGCTTCTTTATCATCAGGAGAAGAGGGTGTCAGCTTGCGTGTGAGGCAACGGCTGAGCCAGCAGGGTGGTAGCATGTCTGTAAGTCATCAGGGTTGCAGCAGTTGGATATTGGGAGCCAAATGTGCCTGGTGTAGACCCCCCACTATGCAGGAGTCTACCTGTCCGGAACAAAGTAGTAGTGCGGGGGTTCACGGAGGCAGTGGTAGCACGCTTTCAGCATGGAGTGGTGGTGGGGGGAGGGATGCCATGCTCGGCAATGTGGCAATTTTTCATAAAGCCACCAGTGGCTGCATCACCCAGTGGTGGCCCGCACCCCTTTTCCGCAGGTCAGGGCTCCACCACCTCAGCAGAAGGGAGCTGTGTTTCCTTCCCATCATCTACTGGTCCTGATCTGAGAGGTGATTGCAAATGGACAACAGTATGTGTGCAGTCATCCTGCAACAGCACAGAAGATGCACGTGCTTCTGGCCAAGTTGCTGGTACTACAGTACCTCCCTTTCCATGTGGTAGACTCTACACCTTTCAGAGAACTGATGGCTTGTGCCAAGCCAAGGTGGAGAGTCCCAAGCCATCATTACTTCTCCAAAAAGGCAGTACCAGCCCTGCACACGTATGTGGAACAGAAAGTGGGCTAGTCCTTGAGCCTGTCGGTGTCTGCTAAAGTTTACGGCAGCTCCGATGTGTGGAGCTGTAACTACGGTCAAGGACAATATATGTCCTTTATGGCCCACTGGGCAAATGTGGTTCCTACCCAGCCACACCAGCAACTCGGCCAGGTGACCGCACTGCCGCCTCCACAGTCTCAAGCTGTGGGTCCTGCGCCAATGTCCTCCGCTGCTTCCTCAGCCTTCACCTTGTCCTCAGCCTCCACTGCAGGCACAATTGGGAGTGCTCCTTCAGCATACCACATGTGCAGGGCACAGAGGTGTCACGCTGTTCTGCACCTAGTTTACTTGGGCAAATGGAGTCATTAGGAAGTTCCAAGTTGTGGAACATTCCAAGTTGTGGACTGTGCACCTTTCAGATAACTGATGGCTTGTGCCAAGCCAATGTGGAGGGTCCTAAGCCATCATTTCTTTGCGAAAAAGGTAGTACCAGCCCTGCACACACATGTTGAATATAAAGCGGGCCAGTCTTTGAGCCTGTCAATGTCCGCTAAAGTTCACAGCAGCTCAGACTTGTTGAGCTGTAACTACGGTCATGGAAAATATATGTCCATTATGGCCCACTGGATAAATGTGGTTCCTGCCCAGCCACACCAGACTCTTGGCCAGGAGACGCCACTGCCGCCTCTACGTTCTCAAGCTGTGGGTCCTGCGCCAATGTCCACCTCTGCATCCTCATCCTCCACCGTGTCCGCAGCCTCCACTGCAGGCACAATTGGGAGTGCTCCTTCACCATACCACATGTGCAGGGCACAGAGGTGTCACACTGTTCTGCACCTAGTTTGCTTGGGCAAATGGAGTCATTGGGAAGAACATTGTGTTCGTGCTGCGTCAAGGAGGGCTTTGCCATGCACCCTGCATGGCGCAAGTGGTTAATCTGGTTGTAAAGCAGTTCCTTAAGTCTTCCATCCATCTGCAAGACATCCTGAAAAATGGCCAGGAAACTGTGCATGCACTTCAGCCACTTTTACACTGCTAAGCACATCCTTCTTGAGCTGCAAAGGCAGAATGGCATTCCCCAACATCACCTCATGTGTGATGTTTCCACCTGTTGGAACTCCACCCTCCACATGTTGGGCCAACTATTTGACCAGAGGAAGTCCATAAATGATTTCTTGATGATGCAGGCAGACAGCTGCACTCCCCTGTGTAACTTCGACGTTAGCTAGTGGCAGCTCATGCGTGACACCTGCCATTTGCTCAGGCCCTTTGAGCAGTCCACTTTATTTGTCAGTCACTGGGACTACGGGATGAACAACGTCATTCCACTGCTTCATTTCCTGGAACAGATGCTGCTAAATTTGTCTGGCCAGGGGACAGGAGACCGGCGCCTACATCTCACGGCCACCTAGCCCTGTGGGGGCTGAACTGGAGGAGGAGGACATTCATGCATATGCAATGTATACAGAAATGGGTGTTTTTTCTGCAGAAATCACTGGAGAGAAGGAGCAGCAGGAGGAGGTAGAAGGTGATGATGATGACCAGGCAGATGACCCCGAGACACAGTGGCAGCATGCGGTGGAGGCAAGGCATCCCTCAGTCCATTGCGCAAATTGCACAATGCAAGTTCGGTTGAGAGGGATGACTACTGGCTCTCCACCATGTTAAACGCTCGCTACCAGGCCAATATGGGGGCCTTTTGTACAGCCGCTCAGAGGGAGGATAAACTAAACTACTATCGAGACATACTATGTAGTTAGTTGGCCGCTGCCTATGTGCACCATTGCCCATCCTCACGAAGGTCTTACCGGGGGTGGGGGGGGGGGGCTTCTGCGCTCACATTCCACTGCCATGGCTGCTGGAGGGGAGTGGAGGAGCAGGAGCAGTACCAGCTTCATCAGCATCAACTTAAGTCTAGAGTCTCGGATGAGCACTTTTCTTCACCCGGCTAGTGAAGAAGCCACCCACCAACAGCAGCAGCAGCAGCAAGACATGGAGGAGAACCCGAACCAGCAGGTGGTGGCATACTTGGACTACACTCTGCCATCCCACATGGAAGATCCCCTGCACTACTAGGCAGCCAAACATGATTTGTGACCGCAAATGATTTGTGCCCTGGAAAAGCTTTCCTGTGTGGCATCAGTGCAGGTGTTTTTGTGCTGCTGGCATAGTTACCCCCTAGGAGAACTCGCCTTTCCACCCAAAATGTGGAGAGTTTGTGAAGATGAATAAGGTGTGGGTCAGCCCGGATTTCCATATGCCAGCACCTGATGCATCAGACCAGTTGATTCTGGGTGCCACACCCAAACTTTGTGAAAAGAGACCCGTTTCTTCTGGCCACCTACTTCAGCCACTATTCGGATGTTTCCACCCACCTGATGCCACATACCTGCTGCCATGTGCTCCTACTGCCACCCACTATCTTGTTCTGTTACTTCTACTGCTTTTACCCCCCCACCTCATCACTCTGTGACTGGGCCACTGTGTTGACTCCTCATGTTGTTGCCACCTCACCACTTTGTCACTGAGCCACTGTGTTGGTTCCTCATGCTGTTCAAACAAGACAATAGCTGATCTCAGGGAGACTAGCTACAGAAATCACTGTGGTGCCTCATTTAAGAGTCTCAACACAGCAATCCAAAATGCAAAGCTCCCTAGGAAACAGTAATATGCAAAATGACTGTGGAGCCCCAGTTATGGGTCTTCAACACAGTTAAAGCCAGATATCCCTCAAAGGAAGGAAAACCGAGCCTTAAGGATGTGACTGGGAAGACTTAAGCCAGTTATCCATCCACAGACAGCTGTTTCGGGGTGTTGCCCTGATGAGGGTTAGGCTTAGGTCTTCCCCGTCACATCCTTGAGGCTTGTAAAAGAGCGGGATCTTGACATAGGGGCCACTTAATATGGTGGATTTGGTGATCACTGTAATGGGGACACCCCTTTGCTCGGTTTTCCTTCCTTTGAGGGATATCTGGCTTTCACTGTGTTGAAGACCCATAACTGGGGCTCCACAGTTATTTTGCATACTCCTCATGCTGTTGCCACCCTCACCACTCTCTCACTGGGCCGATATTGTCCCTGTTTGGCATTGTTGACATCACCATTTATTTTACCTTTCTTCTGATCTGTCAGAAGGACGGAAAAATGAGAAACACAACGGATCCTGGCTTTAAAGCGGCCATAAGGCCGGTATCACACGGCCCCTATTTTGCATCATGATTGGATCATAATTTGGAAGCCAAAAGCAGGAGTGGGTACAAAGCACAGAAGACATGCAAATATTCTATTCACTGTTTTGGATCCACTCCTGTTTTTTTCAAAATCTGATAAGAGTGTAAACACAGACAGTTTTTAAGAGACCTGAGTGAGTTTAGGAACAATCGTGCTTATCATTTAGAGCCAAAAGACCGACCTCAGTCAGGTTCAGAGATCTCCTCCTCAAATATTGGGGTTTCGGATACGGAGGCACGCTCTAGGTCGATTGCCAGGGGCCCAGGAAGGGGAGGACTGGGACTCCGGAGGCAGGGAAGACGATGGCCAAGAAGACGAGGAGGTTATCCTCATGGAGCAGAATATGCTGCTTCTTCGCCTTCTTCCTCGTTGACCAATGTCCCTACCCCAACGTCATCTTTTTTAGAACAAAATCAGATAACTTATCAACAAATTGACCATGACCACCTACAAATCATAAACCTCACTGACAGAACTTTGTCAGAATGAAGTAAATGTCCTTAGTAGGGGCCTTTCATTTGTCCCACAACTAATTTCTGTCTATTCACATGGGTCAAAGACCTTAATTTGTTCTGTAGAAAACTGAGATGGCACAAGTTTTTTAAACATTCCAATAAACAAACTTGTGAAAAGCTTGGACTCCTAGAGGAGGACTTTGCAGATCCCCAGACTCTTATTGATCTGGAACAGGAAGGGGCACGTGGTCCTGTTTAGGGTCCATTCACAAACCTCAGGCCACAAAGTAAAAGAATGCCACCGGGGTTTCACTCTGAACATATAGATATATTTCTTGAGTTGGTTACTAGGGATCTTGAAGGTCTGGTTAATGTTCATCCCCGTAGTTTTAATCTCTCTAAAGAAGAGATGATGGCCCTTAGGAATCTTGAACGGGATGATTCCATAATAATTAAGAGCACGGATAAGGGGGGGAATTAGGTTGTGTTGAATCACACGCAGTATCAACATATGTGCCTTGATCTATTAAAGGATAAAGAGGCGTATAAAATCTTACCATCTGACCCCACTGATCTTTTCCTTCAAGAACTAGAGGGTATTTTGACTGAAGGCTTAAAAAATCAAGTGATTAGCAAAACTGAAAATTGTGGCATGTATCTTGATCAGGTGCTTCAGCCTTTTGTCATGTCGCTACCTTCTCATACCAGAGATACCATGGATCTGCTCAACAAAATTGAAACTATACATGTGGACTCCCATTGTTTTCTGGCCATCATTGACGTAGAGTCATTGCATAGTTCCCTCCCTCATGATAAAGGACTCACGTCAATTGCTTACTATCTGAGGTCAAGGGGGGTACAGTATGCCAAACATAATACCTTTATTTTGGACCTATTGAGGTTCACACTGACCCACAACTTCTTTCTCTTTAACGCCAGATTCTACCACCAGCTCAGGGGGACGGCTATGGGGAGCCCTTGTGCCCCCACTTATGCCAATCTCTTCCTGGGCTGGTGGGAGGATACAGTTGTATTTCCAGACCATCACGTCTGGTGGGAGGATAAAATCTACTTCTGGACACAATATATTGATGACGTGCTAATTATCTGGAAGTTAAAGAGAGGAATTTGTTGGGTTGATCCATGCATTAAACGACAATGCAATTGGCATGAAGTTCACCTATGCGTGGTGTCAGATTGACATCAACTATGTTTTGGAAAGATATGGCCACGAACTGCATCCTACATTGGAGTAGTCACCACCCTACCTCACAAAAAAGAGGTATTTCAAAAGAGCAATACCTTCGGGTTAAAATAAATTGTTCTGAAGATGAGACTTTTTTTGGGGAGTCCCGAAAGCTCAAGAGAACATTACTAAATAGGGGATACCCAAATAATGTATTGACTGATGCCTTTAAATCCGCTCAACAATGGACCAGAAGTAGTCTTAGTCCCACGTAGGGAGAATGACGGTCAGTCCCTGACAAAATTGATTTTCACTTTTGATGCAGTGAATTCACAAGTAAGGGAAATTCTTGTGAGGTACTGGTCCATTCTGAACATGGACAAGGATCTAGAAGGTGTGGTAACACATTGTCCTAGTATTACATAACGTAAAGGCAGGAGCCTCAAAGATCGTCTGGTCCGTAGCCACTATATATCATCTAGAGCATCTGGAACATGGTTGGACCGTAAACCTGTGGGCATGTTCAGATGTGGATCTTGCAAAGCTTGTGCATTCATTTCTACTTCTAAAACAGTTATAAGTTCGGTGACAGGGCAGACCAGCCGAATCAGAGATTTTATAAACTGCAGAAGTAGCGGGCTGTCTATATTTGTCAATGCCCATATCCAAAAGACTATATTGGAAAAACAACCAGAGAGCTACGAAGAAGGGTCTGTGAGCACGTCAATGATCAAAAAGAATGATACCCCAGTGGCATCAACTGTGGTAGAACCCCATAATGGGGCTCCTAGATGCCTTAAATTCTCAGTCTTGGAGTTGGTGTCCTGGTCTCCAAGGGGTGGGGACTGGGATTGGAAAATCCTTCAGAAGGAGTGTCAGTGGATTTATTGTTTCCGCTCCCAGTCCCGCCTCGGTCTGAATGAAAGGCTAACATTTAGCCATTTTCTGTAATGTAGGGACAGCATTTTGTGTGATGTCCTTTGATTAGGCTATTCCTCAGTTTTTAATACAACCTAACCGGTACATGGATACGTGAAGTATCCACATTTTTATTCAGGGGGTGGATTACTTCCCTGACATATCTTTTGAATACACATTATCATAAAGTTATCTTTAGATCATTGACAGATCTGAAAAACTTTCCTGTGTCTTCTATAATGGTGATACGCCTCCTTTTTCCAGCAGTATACACTATTTCCATCTGTTTTGGCTTGGCTATTTTTATACTGGCCTATTGGCATGTAATCGTGATGGAGAGGTGAGGGTTTGTCTGTAGAGGGATTAATTATGTACCTCTCTTTGATTGCCCCATGTATTGTTCTATTTATCTTTAAATAAATGTATCAATTTTACTTTAAGTATTTGCGTTCCACGGACAGGAAGTAAATATGCGTGTCACTTGACTTGGTGACACGCATCATGTGATCTCTGAGTGCCTGCGTCATTGGGACGGGTTCCTCCGTGTGCCCGGTGTCTGGTCCTTACTGTGTAGTGCAATGACTGTGGGGAGGCGGTGCATCATGTGATCTCTTATCGCCTACGTCATGGGGTGGGTTCTTCGGTGCGCCTGGCGCATAGGCCTCTTTGGACTGTACGTCATTTTGGAGAGGCGGTGCCATATAAAGGCAGGAAGTTGGCATCCTGCTTAAATAGGGAGCAGGGACGGCACCAGTGTGTCCATCATGACAAGTGGCGAGTGGCCGTATAAAGGGACCTTGCCAGCTCTAGTAAGTAACCCTTCCTCCTGGTGAGGTGGCGAGACTGCGACTGGGGTGATTATGATGGGCATCTCCTGACCTGCGGCACCTACGCTATGTCGGTATGTGTTTAACTATATCATTAGCACATGACCTTTATATATGTGTGGAGATGACTTGCTTAGGCTTGCTTTTGTTTGTTGCCTTTTATTGCAGATTTCCATCTACTGCTCAGCATCTGTACCTTTACCAGCCGGGGGATCACGTTATGAGTGGTCATCTATGCCACTCGTGTCACTTTGATTATCAGTAATGTGTACAACATGTATTCAGCATCCTCAGGAATATGTACTCAGCATTATCAGTAATTTCTACTCAGCATTATAGTAATATTTGCTCAGCAATATCAGTAATTTGTACTCAGTATCATTAGTAATATGTACTGAGCATAGGGTTTAATATTGACTCCCTGAAGAACCCGAGAGTTGGGGGGAAACGCGTCGGGGTGTTTAATTTGACAATGAGTATTAGAGTACTTTCTCTATAGCAGGGACAAACGAGGAATATTTAGTCTAGGTACGAGGACAAAGGGTCCCCACCATCAGGGTTCGCCTCTGAGTAGAGGTACTAGCATAGGGAATTGCTAGGGTGAGATAGAAAATGATCACCCCATCCCCAATATCCGTTGGGTCACTGTTAATTGTTAATAGGATACCTGGTGATTTGATCAGGTTGTCAATGACCATTTTTGAAGGGGATATTTGTTCTCTATTTTTAATGAAAGATTGAAATAAAATGTGATTTTAGGAGTTTTTGTTTTTGCTGGACCTAATAGTATATTTGTTGGACACTCCAATATAAGTATTATATCATTATTGCTGGACTTTCCCTGTTTTTTCTTGGCCTTAGCAATACTGATAGATTACTGGGCAAATACTGACCGTGTGAAGGAGGATGCTCAAAAGACAGGATCTTTTTTTTTTTTTTTTTGGTTGACCTTATGACAGATGAGAAGGGCAAAATAAACAGTGATATCAACACAAACTTACTCCTGACACCCTCTCCACTCTGTGAGGGGGACACTACTTGTCTCAGCGTGTAACAGAACATGTTCTGTAGAAAACTATGTGGAATCAGCTGAAGCCAGTGTAAAATGAGTGCACTCTTTCACTCTATAGTATAATCTTAGGCCACTGGACGGTTCTTTATATCTGACGCTAACATTTACCTGTAAGGCTGAGTTCACACTTGAGTTATTCGGTCAGTTTTGGCCCCATAACTGACCAAATGAGTAAAGTGATTTTAAGAGTGACGCCATCGTCATCTGCGTGTCATACTGACTGACAGTATTGTTTCACTACCACAGCGGACTCCCTATGCATGTTTCTGCTATGCATGTTCTACATTACTATGCACGCTCTCAGCAGCCAGGAAATACCTGTTTTTAACACGATTTGTTACAAACAAATTTGGATCAAATCGAATAGAATCTTTTTGAGAAATTCGGCGAATCGTCCGAATCGAATTTTTGAGAAATTTGTTCATCTCTTAAAAATGACATCCACTGCATATCGTTTAGAGATGGATTCATATATAAGTCTAAAATAATTAGCCTAAACAAACATAGTGGGCATAGCTGTGATCGCAAGCCTCTGGGTATCATTTTCTTTTTGTAATATTTACCCATAGTGATAAGATGCAATTATGAATTAGTAAAATGATTAGCGACAAATTTATATTTGCTTTTAACATTAGTCACTGAGGGCTTGTTCTAAAAAAGAGGTATCTCCCCCCAAGCCATTCAAAATTCTGTTCATGTCCACCTCACTAGAGGATGAGGAAATGACAGTCCCTAATGCAGCAGGTGCATCCATCCAAATAAACAGAAGAAGCAGACAGCAGCACTAGGCAAATTATTTTTTATATACGTTTTGATGACATGAATATCTATGTATGGGTATTTTATACTCATTGTCTATCTGTGGTAAATTAAATTTGATTGTTTATGCATCTTTTATCACTATCAGTTATGCTCCTTATGATGTCACTACCTGTGGTTGGTCTATTTGGTCTAATTGCTATGCGTGTATGTCACAATATGCTTGAATAAAGCTCCAGGTAGGAGCTGAAACGTTCTGTTTTTATGGACACAAAAGAATAAGCATGCTACATTTTTCACATCTCTGGAGTGCTGTGTTCCCGTCTATATGCTTGGTAGTATATATAATGCTCTCCCCAGCCCCTTGAAGGTCCCCCATTATTGCCAATATACAGTGTATATATATATATATATATATATATATATACATATATATATATATATATATAAAAAATAAACAAAATACACACTTGTGTCCCGCCCCCCTCTTCCATTTCCTAGTTCAAGCGGCGTGATGATGTAGTCACAAACACCGCATGAGGTTGTAGTGATGTAATCGGGACCTCCGATACCATTCTACTACCTCATAGTGACGTGCCCACCTTTCACTGCCTCCCTCTGCAAAAGCAAGTCGGCCGCTGTCTGAAGCAAAATATGCAATACAACGGTAGAATCAAACACTTTAAATCTTTGTTGCTCTTTATTTAATTTTTGTAGCAAATAACTGAAAAGGACATGACTCTCCACAGAGTATTAGTTGACGCCTTTCGAACACACCTGTGATATAAACACACCTGTGAAATAATAATAATTTAGCACTTAGGAGCATATGAGCAATAATATCGCCCTTCATACATATACACACTATGTTTCAATTAGTTTGGGGTTTACAATGGTCTCTTAGACCTATCTCTTTTCTTCTATACTTCTGAGCTATGATAATAAAAACTTCAGTCCTTATGTTATTTATAATAAAGGTTATTGATGAATGCCTTCTCATAGCACCGATGTGTACAAATCAAGCCATGAAGCCATGCTGATATGGCGTTATTTGCTTATTTCCGTTGAGATCCTCTAAGATAGAATCTCTCAGAAAACCTTCAAACAGTTTCCCCACAACAGATGTTAAACTTACCGGCCTATTGTTTCCAGGATCTGTATTTGGACCCATGTTGAATTTTGGCACCACATTTTCTATGCTCCAATCCTGTGGAACATTCCCTGTCAGTAACCGCAAATATCAGAAATAAGGGTCTGGCTAGGACATTACTTAATTCCCTTAGGATATGGGGGTGTATGCCATCCGGTCCTGGCGATTTGTCTATTTTAATCTTTTTAAGTCGCTGTTGTACTTCTTCTTGGATCAGACAGGACACTTTTAATGGGGGATTTTTTTTTACATTCAGAATTTCATCTGACAGTTTATAGGAAATAAGAAAAAAAAGGAAAGAAAGATTAGGAAGAGAATAAGACATGGGAAGTTAAGACATAGAATTGGGAGTGAGAAAAGTTAAAACCTCCAGGCCTCCCATATGTTAGTCCATTTCTCCTGACTATTTCTTTGCTTATATAGGACCTTCTCATAGCTTTTAACTCTATTGACCAAGTTTATCCAAGTGTTCAAATTTGGAACATTTCGTGAAAACCAAACTCGGGAGATCAAGAGTCTCGCCAAAAACAGTATTCTATTCAAAAGAATCTTTTTATATTCATGGCAATTTACCTTGGAGAGATCACTCAGTATCCAACACTCAACCATAAATGGAATCGGGAGTCTCAATTCATAAACAACAAAATTATTAATCGCAATCCAGTATTCTTTTAATTCTTTTAAACCAGAACATATGTAGGTGATAAGCCCCAGGAGAATCACATAGTGGACACTTAGCACTATCTCTTTACCCAATTTTATTAAGCCATAAGGGCGTAACATATAGTCTATGCAGAATATTAAATTGTACCAATACGTGATCAAATTATATTAAACTCAAATTTGCAAATATATTTCCTCATCCCTCTAATTGGATTCTTGGGCAGTCAATTCCCCAGGCCCTTTGTCCAGGTGATTGTATTTTAGTAAATAGTGCCTTAAGTAATAGTTTATACAAATGTGAAATCTTAAACTTCTAATCTAAATTCCCTGTCAAATAATTTAAAAAAGTAGAAGTATCTATCTCCAGAAGTGATATATTCTTTACACTACTAAGTGCCCAACGTAATTGATGATATCTAAACCAAGACAGACCATCCGTATCCTCCCTTTGTACTAACACTGAGAACGGACGTATCTCTCCATTCTTGACCACTTGTGTGACATATAAAATGTTATTTTTTTGGCAAAACTGGTCCACGGCTATTTTGTCCAAGGCCTGTAGATGAAGATTGTGCCAAAGGGGAGTACACTAAAGAGATCCTTTTATTCCCTGCCATCTTCTAATAGTATCCCATGCCTTACATAATAGCTTTTTAGCCTCTCTATACTCCTGTTGCACATCAATCAATTGCCCCGACACCAGTAATGTGAGAATTTTGTTATACGAAGTTCTTCTCACCAAGGTGGTACACAATACACTTTTCTCCCATTCACGATATATCCATAGTTGCCCAGCTATAAAATAGCCCTTGAAATAGGGAAGATTCAATCCTCCATGTTCAAACGGCTTATATAAGTAAGTATTCCAAGTTAAGCCTTACCCTCTTTCTTCCCCACAACAAAGCATTGATAATTATCTTGATAAGCTTAAAAAACGTATCCTCTATCCATGTAGGTCAGGGGTCCTCAAACTACGGCCCACGGGCCACATGCGGCCCGCCGAGGAAACTGATCCGGCCCGCTGGGTGTTTCTCACGGCTCGGCAGGGTGCTGCCCCAGCAGAGACGCGAGGTGGCTGCGGCGGACGAAGAGAGGGACTGACAGTGTAGTGCGGCCGAGCTCTTTCTGGTCCGCGGTACAGGAACTTTTGTTTCCTGTATCCTGTACCCGGCCAGACTGACAGGAAGTGCTCACTTACTGTGCACTTTCTATCAGTCCGGCCAGGTACAGGAAACAAATGCTCCTGTACCGCGGACCTCACAGAGCTCGGCCACGCTACACTAGGGGAGGGGGTGAGTAATGAATGAGCAGTGTGACAAGGTGATAAGGGAGGGGCGCTGAGAAAAAGAGTGACAAGAAGGGGGGGTGACAACGGAGGGGGCTGAGAAAGAGTGATAAGGGAGGGAGGGGGCCTGAAAAATGAAAATGACAAGGGAGGGGGACTGAGAAATGACAGTGACAAGGGAGGGTCTGAGAAATGACAGTGACAAGGGAGGGAGGGGCCCTAAGAAATGACAGTGACAAGGGAGGGAGGAGGCCTGAGAAATGACAGTGACAAGGGAGGGGGGAATGAGAGTGACAAGGGAGGGAGGGGTCTGAGAAATGAGAGTGACAAGGTAGGGGGGAATGAGAGTGACAATAGAGGGAGGGGGGCTGAGAAATGAGAGTGACAAAGGAAGGGTCTGAGAAATGAGAGTGACAAGGGAGGGGGCTGAGAAATGAGAGTGACAAGGGAGGGGGCTGAGAAATGAGTGACAAGGAGGGGGACCGAGAAATGAGAGTGACAAGGGAGGGGGGAATGAGAGTGACAAGGGAGGGAGGGGGGCTGAGGAATGAGAGTGACAAAGGAGGGGTCTGAGAAGTGAGAGTGACAAGGGAGGGGTCTGAGAAATGAGAGTGACAAGGCAGGGAGGCTGAGAAATGAGAGTGACAAGGGAGGGAGGGGGGAATGAGCGTGACAAGGGAGGGGGGGAATGATTCCCATTGAAATACTGGTAAATATATACAATTACTTATAGTTAAACTATAGTCCGGCCCTCCAACGGTCTGGGGGACCGTAAACTGGCCCCCTGTTTAAAAAGTTTGAGGACCCCTGATGTAGGTGAATTCCTAAGAATATAGAGGAGTTGGGGCAAAATCACTATCCCCAATTTTTGACCTCAGTTTAGTTAATAATGGAATCAAATTAACCTGAACATAATCCTCAATCTTGGGAGATATAGTCATACCCAGATATTGAAAAGTTACAGAAACATTCAACGTGCTCAGAATTCCCTCAGTAGAGAGTACAAAAGTATCCACTGGCATAAGAGTGGTTTATGACCTAGGCTTGAGACCTTACCAAAAGAATGAACTATATGGATGAGCTATGGAAGGGTTGTGTTAGTATGGTCTATGAGACATTATCCATGTATAGAGAAATGCGGTCCTCCACCCCTCTTGCTCCAAACCCTTCAATCTTGGAGTGCTGTAACCTTATTTAGCGACTTGCAGACCGCTAAACGGATACAGTTGTGTACCTGAACGCCCATTACAGTGATGTCCACGGTGCTCCCATTGCAGTGATGTCCACAGTGCTCCCATAACAATGTCATCCACAGAGCTCCCATAACGGTGACATCCACAGTTCTCCCATAACAGTCACATCCACAGAGCTCCCATAACAGTGACATCCACAGTTCTCCCATAGCATTCACATCCACAATGGCATCCACAATACCCCCATAACAGTGACATCCAGAGTGCCCCGTAACGGTGACATCCAGAGTGCCCCCATAACAATGACATCTATAGTGTCTCCATAACAGTTTCATCTACAGTGCTCCATAAGTAACATCTAAAGCGCCCTATAACAGTGACATCTATAGTGAGCCATAACAGTGTCATCCACAGTGCCCCCATGTGCCATCCACAGTGTCCCATGTGCCATTCAGTGCCACCCAGTGACATCCAGTGCCCCCACGTGCCAACCAGTGCCCCAGTGACATCCAGTGCCCCCACATGCCATCTACAGTGCTTCCATTGCCATCCACAATGCCCCCCATGTGCCATCCACAGTGCCGCAGGGACATCCAGTGCACCCATGTGCCATCCACAGTGCTACCATTGCCTGCAGTGATATCCACAGCATAGCAATCAGCCACTTTGCCTCTTACATCGCCCTTTGCAGGAGTCAGTAACAGTGTCATCTGCAGTGCTCCCCATGTGCTATCCTCAGTGCTTCCATTGCCCCCATGTGCCATCCACAGTACCCCCCATGTGCCAGTCAGTGCCCCTAGTGAGATCAAGAGCATAGCAATCAGCCACTGTGGCTGATCACTATGCTGTCACTCCTGCACAGCGCTTACATTGCATTTTGCAGGAGTCAGTACAGGCTTCACATAGGGGCCCCTAAAATGTGAGAAGAAGTCTGGAATCCAAATGCGTAAAAATGCCCTGTGAAATCCTAAAGGTACTCATGGGAATTAGGACCCCTTTGCGCACCCAGGCTGCAAAAAAGTGTCACACATGTGGTATCGCCGTACTCGGGAGAAGTAGGGCAATGAGTTTTGGGGTGTATTTTTACATATAACCATGCTGGGTGTGAGAAATATCTCTGTAAACGACAACTTTTTACATTTTTTATACAAAGTTGTCAGTTTACAGAGATATTTCTCTCACCCAACATGGGTATATGTAAAAATACACCCCAAAACACATTGCCCTACTTCTCCTGAGTACTGGCGATACCACATGTGTGACACTTTTTGCAGCCTGTGCAAAGGGCCCAAATTCCAACGAGTACCTTTAGCTTTTACATGGCTGCTCACAATTTAGCCCCGCCCAAAATGCCAGAACAGTAAACACACCCCACAAATGACCCCATTTTGAAAAGTAGACACCCCAAGGTATTCACTGAGGGGCATAGTGAGTCCGTCTGAGATTTTTTTTTTTTTTGCCAGAAGTTATCAGAAATTGAAACTTTTTTTTTTTTTTTTTCTCACAAAGTGTCATTTTCCGCTAACTTGTGAAAAAAAATGAAATGATACATGAAGTCACCATGCCCCTCCGCGAATACTTTGGGGTGTCTTCTATCTAAAATGGTGTCATTTGGGGGGTATTTATACTATTCTGACATTCTAGCACCTGAAGAAACATGACAGGAGCTCAGAAAGTCAGAGCTGCTTCAAAATGCCGAAAATCACTTTTTTGCACCATAGTTTGTAAACGCTATAACATTTACCCAAACCAATAAATATACACTTATTGGATTTTTTTTTATCAAAGACATGTAGAACAATAAATTTAGAGAAAAATTTATATAGAAATGTAGTTTTTAAAAAAAAAAATTTACAACAGAAAGTGAAAAATGTCATTTTTTTGCAAAACTTTCGGTCATTTTTGATTAATAGCAAAAAAAGTAAAAATGTCAGCAGCAATGAAATACCACTAAATGAAAGCTCTATTAGTGAGAAGAAAAGGAGGTAAAATTCATTTGGGTGGTAAGTTGCATGACCGCGCAATAAACGGTGAAAGTAGTGTAGTGCGGAATTGTAAAAAGTGGCCTGGTCATTAAGGGTGTTTAAGCTAGGGGGGCTGAAGTGGTTAATAGGGGTGATCTGAGTGACAGAGCCTCTGTAATAAATATGTTCTAAACACATTGCCATATATCTCTAAAACATCTAAACCATGAATGCTTTTAATTTATAAATCAGAGTTGTCATTGATCTCATAATGTTCAGAGGGCAACATATCCTCACAGACTGCATGTTTACTAATTAAAGGGATTCTGTTACCACCCTAGAGTGTTCTTAACTGTTTGTATAACACTCTCGCTTTGCTATATTTTTTTCTAAATATACCTTTATGTCCAAATCAAATTAATCTATTCCCCGCCAGCCCCGAAAAAAGCTTATGCATATGCTAATTAGGCTGAAAAGAGAACAAGGCCCATCAGAAGGGAGCCCTTCTCCCCCCTTCTCTTTATCTATCCACCTCCTCAGCACAGCCGTATTTACACAGTACTGACAGGATGATTGTGGCCCCGCCCTCCCCCACTGGAATAACACAATGATTTGGCCATGTGTTTACCTTATCAATCCAATATGTTTACAATATGATTACCTAGTAAAATCCTTCCATGCTTGCCCATAGGGTTAATTGATATTTTATGCTTACAGCCTATATATCTCCTATATCTGTCCAGTAGTCAATAAGTATGTAATAGATGAAATAGCAATGGGCTAAATATTGGATGCACTTGCATTGTAACCATAATTTTAACATCTGATGTACAACCTCTATAAGGCTAGTGGTATGTTCAAGCATCGCTATGTACCGTGTAAGAAATGTGATTTCATATGCTTGGTTATCAAAGTCAGCAAATATAAAGCTGGACTGCTACTGTATGGGAGCATGCATGCGCTGGGATGTTGCAGTGGTCCTGTGAAGGGGAGTTATGGGATTCCCTCACACAGCATACTTCATGCAGAACCACCTCCTAAGTGTGCATGTTTCTGATTGCTCTTGTGCCATTCAGGCTTCACAATATAACAGCCTCCCTAGTAAGATAACAGTTAAAACCAGGTTGAAACATTTAGTTAAATAATTTCCATCCTTAAGAAAGTGATCTAGGGTTATTTATACATCATATACTGTAACTGTTGGGAACTGTGATGCTGTGAACACATAAAGAACCAGCGTTTAAGGAGCTGTGATTAGCAAGACAATGCGCAAGTACTGTTTCCAACAATAGGTGTTATCGCTTTTTCTAATAGATCGATCTGCACCTGCATAGGTACTTTTGTCACTTGTTACATACCGTACTTTTAATCTAATTGCTGCAGTGAAATTATAGTTTTATCTATTATATGGGATACATTTATTTTATTTTACATCAATAAAGGTTATGTTTTTGTTTTTTATTATTATTATTATTTTTTTTTTGGGGGGGTGCCTAATAAAGGGATTTGATGGCCTATGTCCTACTACTAAGGCAAGTTCTTATGTTTGAAATCTGAATTAGTGTAGATTAGTCTTTTTACTTTTTCATGTAAAGTATATCTGAGTTTCTTGACCTGAATTTGAACCTTACACATTTTTCTTCTCTTCAGTATTTAGAGGATGAGTATTGCAAAGCAGATAGAGAAGATGACCCAATGCCTCCAGTGCAGCCATATCATTATGGATCACACTACTCAAACAGTGGTACCGTGCTTCACTTTTTAGTCAGATTACCTCCTTTCACCAAAATGTTCCTAGCGTATCAAGGTAAGTTTATCAACCCATTGTACAGGTAGTCATATGTGCGTTTTGTTGTTTCTTCACTTCTCATGCTATTTGAAAAGGAACACATCCCCTGGAAAAATGATGGATTCACTGCAGAAGCTTTTCACACATCCTTTTTTCATTGTAGGAAATTCACTAATCACAAATAGGACACAAAACATTATTTGGCAGTGGAACATGGCTTCATGAAACATACCTCAAACAAACGAAAATACATTATTTTAAAGTGCTCCTGTAATAAAAAGAAATTACATAACATTAAAGGTTTTAAGTGGGGGTCCGAGTGCTAGGACCTTCACCAATTGCTAGACCAAGAAGGAAGGAGATGAACTGGAGACAGACTCATAGTGCCAGATTTATTATATGGATAAGTCACAAACTGTTGGCCTTGCCAACCTTCTCAAAAAGGGGATGTAGCGACGGCGGGTCAGTGGCCCCACTACATTTCTCATCTTC
Organism: Bufotes viridis; assembly: GCA_033119425.1. NCBI lineage: Eukaryota > Metazoa > Chordata > Amphibia > Anura > Bufonidae > Bufotes > Bufotes viridis. Next base: position 308,532,178 of record CM065592.1, read on the forward strand.
TGCACCAGTTTTCTTTCATAGAAGAGCATTAAAATCTATGCCACTCATCATCTTTATTGGTATATGTTTTAATCATGTCTGTGCATGTACACTGTATGTGTAGCAGCTCTATTGTTTTCCAGTGTGTTTTAGCCCAGCATGATTTAGGTGCCAGTACAATATTACTGTCCTGATAATATTATAAGTGAGAGATTGTCATTTTGCTCTTGAAAAAGTGATTTCACCCTGAAACGCGTCAAGATTTTGTCATTAAAAAGACTTCTTCTAATTTACCTTGGAGCCTCGGTATCATCCTTTTGGGGACCAAGAAGCCTGACCTACCATCTACAAGAGACCTTGGCAGGGGAGGCTGAGGTATAGGTGTCTTGAGTTTATCCCATAACTCCCTCCCCGGTAAAGTAAGTCCTTTACCATTTTATGGAAATCCTTCTACACACTAATGATCGATTACTTTATATAAGTGTATACAGAAGGAAATAAATGTATGTATTTTTTATATACTTCCTTTTATTTATACCCAAATATCCTGATTGGTCTATAGATCCTCGTCTTACCCTTTATTGTCAATAATCGTTGACAACTATAATTCTCTAATCTCCATCCTAAACAGTCTCTGTGGCGACCCCTCAGTACTCTCAGGATCCCCCTGAAAGCGCACCGCAGACCATTCTCTCACTCATACTTGCATAACAGTCCACAATTGTGTTCTGATACTCTTTTTTTTGTTTTTTGGGCTTGAGGAGCTGCCTCACTACCATCAGTATTTGTTTTGTTTGCTTGGTTTTGTATCTACCTCTTTTATTACTTCCATCACAAACTACCACCACTTGGTGCATCCCCTGGCGCCTCCTAATCTCCTTTCCCTCCCTCCCTTTTGTTTTTTCAAAATTTCCCTACCCCAATATAAACTGTCCAAACGACTGAGTAATTGCGTTTGGAATAATATTATCTTCTCTGAGAGATTTCCATTAGCAGAAAACCAGCTTTTCTTCACCTTTAAGATTATATCTTCTCAGTGAGATACACACGGCATAGAATATATATCAGTACCTTAATATATGTATATAAAACATTATATATATGAATAATCAATATGTTCATACTAAAAAGCCAACTAAAATACACACATGAATATATATAATATACTTGTGATTATATGAATAGACACTACACACCAGATGTGTCTTAAGGATATAAATTCTTATCTTGTCATAGAAGAACAATGAAATAACCATTGTTCCTTTCAGACAGACATGTCTACAGATAAGCCCACATCTGTGGCAATAACTTTTAAAATACAATGTTCTCTGTATTCAATTACTCTTATGCAAACTGAACTTGGCGTGAAATTATCTTGGCCTGTTACAATCATATAGCAAAACTTCAATTTCAGTCTGTCTCAAAGACAATGAGCGTCCATTTTAACTAGAATATCATCAGGTATCATATACACTTGTGAAAATTCCTGACAAGGTTCTCTGCTCTGGGACCAGATGCCCAATCCCCCAAAGAATGCTTGCAGTGAAGAAGGTTCTGTTCAGGCGCAAAATCACTGGTGGAGATGGTCTTAGTGATCAGATATAATTCTTCTTTTATTTTAGCGCAGGTACATAAAAACAATGCATTTCGGGGGATTCAGGCGCCCTTCATCAGGTTTTACAATAATACAGGCACATATAGGGTATATATACACATAAAAAACGCAATTTTTTTTAAAATCTGTGGATGGTAACCAACTCATGGGGCCACCCACAGCTACCCTCCAATTGGCAATTGTGGTACTAATAATATCCATCATTATGTATTGATGGTATGGAATCAATAAATAATTGTGGGATAAAAGATGATCGGTTTGCTTTATTTGTTATTTTTATTTTTATTGTTATTGTTAAAAAACGGTATTTTTAAATGATATATGTATAGCCAGCAATTTGAGGACCTGTGGGGTCACGTGATCGCTAATCTGCGCTCACGTAACCTAGAGTTGTTTTGGTACCAAAATTTTTATTCGGTATCGATACCATAAAAAAGTATTGCGATACACGATACCATTCGATACCACGCAAAACAAAAAATAAAAATGCCAAAAAAAGCTGCGTGCATTCCTCATTTTATGGAACGTCCGGCCAATAATACAACAGTCCAATCCTATTTTTTGGGGGGACGAGGCGACTAAAATAAAATGGCGAATTGTGCAGTTTTTCTTTTCTTTTTTTTCTTTTATGGGCCTATACCGCTTAAAAGAGGATTTTTTTAATAGTTTGGACTTGAGACGTAGCGATATGTAATATTTTATTTATTGTTTATATATTTTATATGTAAAATTGGGAAAGGGGGTGATTTATACTTAATATTTTGGTGTACCTTTTTAACTTTTTTTTTTTTTTTTTTACAGTTTATTTATTAACTATTCCCCCTTAGGGGCTAGAACCTGGGATCTTTTCATCCTATTCACCCTAATAGAGCTCTATCAGGGTGAATAGGACTTCATCCTCTCCCTGCTGCCCTGTGCTTTGTGCACACAGTAGCAGGGAGCTGACCATGGCAGCCAGGACTTCAGGAGCGTCCTGGTTGCCATGGTAACCGATCGGAGCCCCAGCATTACACTGCCACTGCCACCAATGAGGAGGAGGTGAGGGGACCCTGTGGCCACTGCCACCAATGCTTTTAATACTGGGGGGAGGGAGGAATGAGGGATGGGGGGGCGCACTGGCCACCAATGTATTTAATACTGAGGAAAGGGGGGGGACATTGGCTAATGTCTTTAATACTGGGGAGGGGGGGTGCACTGGCCACCAATGAGGAGTGACGTTTACTATACAGATGCAGGTAGAAGCCACGTTCTCTGATACTGGGCTGTGCAGTAGCGCAGCCCAGTATCGATTAAAATACTAATCCTGGTATCGAGCTCGATACCAGAGAAAAGTACCGATTGGGTATCGAAACTTCGATACCCAAAACAACCCTAACGTAACCATTACTATGGTGACCTGCAATCGTGGATGGGAAACCAGCCAAAAGCATGCGGCCACATGACTCTGGAGGGAGGGGAGGGGTTGGGAGGAGCTCAATGTCCTAGTCGGCTTGTTGTTTAGAGTAGTATGGCCGGGAGTCCACAAGCACCTTCCGCTTTGGCCAATGGGAGCTGGGCACATGATCAGAGCCCATCACGTGACTCAGGCAGCACTGTGTGTGGAAGATTTACAGCTTCATTGTTCCTATGGTGATGAGCATCGCGGCTCAGAAACAAATATAAGAGGGATAGTGTTAGATCAATATGGGGGCAGCTGTCAGTATGTGCACGATATGCTGACCAGTAGATGAATAGATAAATATATATGCAAATGGAGGAATTAAAAAATGCAAGATTAAATTAGACAGTTAAATCAATGAATATATATGGAAATATCAATGACTGGCGTATTAATTCAATAAAATAAATAACTGAAACTTAATGCCGATATGATTCATAAAGAGTGTAAAATTGGCTAGAACAAAATAGCCAGATACTCCTCATCTTACAGGTTTTTCTCGAAGGCCTCATTGAGGCTGTTCATTGTGAAGATCCAATACATTTCTCTGTGTCTGTTGTATTGGAGATCTTTTTGTAAATGGGCTGGAATTTGCTCAATTGGTGTCACTCTGAAGCCGACTGAGCTACCCTCATGGCGTTCAGCCGCATGCCTTGACACACTGTGTTTGAGGTTTTTTTAATTTTATGTTTGAGCGATGTTTATTGACTCTATTCTGCAAGGTTTGAATCGTGCAGCCTACATATTGCAACTGGCACGGACATTCCAGGAGGTATATGGCATGGGTGGAGTCACAGTTCAGGTTACTCAAAATGGGGAAAGTTTCTTCATTGGACTGGCTGTGGAACGTAGATTTTTGGCATATGGTAGTACAGCATAGGCATCTTTTTCGGCCGCATCTGAAGCTCCCTTTGGGAGCAGTAGTATTACAGTTATCAGTATGGTTGCTTATCGACTTCAATTTACTGGGTGCAAGGATATTTTTAAGGGTGCGTGCCCTTCTGTATTTAAGTTGCGGCATCTCCGGGATAATGTGACTGAGAATGGGATCTCTTTTTGGGACATGCCAGTGTTTCCCCAGGATGGTTTTGATGGTGTTATGGTTGTAAGTTGTGATAAAATTACAACTGTACATATCACTGTTGGTATTCTTTTCCTGTTTCTGTGCTGGAGCGAGACATTCGGATTGGGTGAGTTTAGCGGCTTTTATTCTAGCACCCAAAATGATGTACTCAGGATAACCCTTTTGGCTGAATCTGGAAGCGAGGATATCAGAGAAGATGTTTAGAGAAGTCATCGTCCAGGGTATAGTTTCGCCTGAACCGTTTAAACTGACTAAATGCAATATTGGATTTCCATTTCATATAGTGCATGCTTTTGAAGTCCAAATAAATATTACTGTCAACTTTTTTGAAGAAGGTACATGTATTGATTGCGTTGTCCTGGATAAAAATCTCGAGGTCTAGGACTTAAACTCTATTGTTGTATGTTCCTATAAACATGATTCCCCAATTGTTTGCATTAAGGTGAGAAATGAAGTCTTCTATGGAGGATTGATCGCCGTTCCAGATGAATATTAAACCATCAATGTACCTCCGGAAAAAGATTGTTTTTGAACCAGAAGCCTGTGTTGTAGATAAACACCTCCTCGAAAGCCCCCATGAACAGGTTGGCAAAACTTGGTGCGAAGCCCGTCACCATGGCAGTCCCCCATAACTGTTTGTAGATATCCCTTTGGAACGAAAAAGCGTTGTGCGTAAGGATAAACTTTATGATGATGAATGTCTTTTGCTGGATAGGCATTTCTTTGTCCTTTTCCAGAAACTCAAATGTACATTTAATCCCCAGATCATGGGTGATGTTGGTATAGAGGGCGAAGACAGCAAGAGTCAACCAGTAGTAGCTGTTTTTCCATGTCATGTTTTTAAGTAAAGCGATAAGGGATGTGGAGTCCCTTAGATAGGATTTGAGGTTTAGAACATGTTTTTGTAAATAAATATCAACATAGTGAGATATATTTCGGGTCAAGGAGGAGACCCCTGATATTATGGGCCTACCCGGAGGGTTTTTTGTCTTTGTGGATCTTGGGGAGGTGATAAAATATTGCTAGTGTGGACTCATTCACAAGGATATATTCTTTTTCTTTCTTGTTCAAGAAGGATCCCGCTGTCTTGATCAGTTCTTGGAATTTTCCCTCTTCTTGTAAAGACGGATCATGATCGAGGGGTAGGTAGTAGTTCCTATCTGACAGTATTTTCAAAGACTCCTTTATATGGTCCTGACTCTGACTTGGAAGACTTCTCCAAGACGGGCAGTCTATTGGATGCCTCGGACAGAAGAACTACCCGAAGAGACCCACCGATCTCTAAATCTGTCCTCCAAGACGTGCTTGTCTAACCGACATTAAAGAAGACCTGCACCACTTGGGTCACTGGGTAGTGGCTCTAGATAATACCTAGGAAGCTATACTGACCTAGGGTGAAAAAAAGAGATATCCTTCAGGCACATAAAACCCTGCTTAATGATGCCTTCCTCTTGTTGAAAAATAAAAAAAAATGCAGCTGTAGACAGAACCTGAGAATCTGCGGCCTACCTGAATCTGTACCCCCAGAAGCGCTGCCTAAAGTGGCCAAAAAGATATTTGCTTCGCTGTTGGGTACTGACAGAGCTGCCCAGGTTGTTATTGAAAGGTTTCATAGGGCACTGTGCCCAAAACCCAAACTGAATGAGCCACCATGAGATCTGTGGGCTGCTCAGTTATGTGGACACTGCAGCGCTCTTGAAAAGCAGCAGGGACGCCACTCAACTCCGGTATGAAGAAGCAGACATCTTTCTTTTCCAGGACCTGGCAGCCTCCACTTTGGCAAAACGCCGGAAACTATGTCCTCTTCTAGAAGCCCTGAAAGCGTCTGGAACCCCATTCCTCTGCTTGTACCCGTTTGGACAGGCCATCATGAAAAATGGGATACAGATCACTATTAGATCCCCGTAAGACCTCAGAGCAGCTTGGGAACTACTTGTCATCGCAGCTATCGAACTACCCTCATGGATGCCTGCTGATCAAGGGGACCTGCTCCCATCTCTACCAAGCTCTGAAGCATGGCAACTAGTTTCGCCTAGAAAAACAGAGAAGACTAAATGTGGAAACATCTTCAGATTCAAGATTTTTTTCTGCCTGAACCTCCTAGGCTGTGAGTTAGGGCTCTTTCACACTAGCGTTCTTGTTTTCCAGCATAGAGATCCGTCGTTGGGTCTCTATGCCGGAAAAATCCTGATCAGGATTATCCCAATGCATTCTGAATGGAGAGAAATCCGTTCAGGATGCATCAGGATGTCTTCAGTTCAGGACCGGAACGTTGTTTGGCCGGAGAAAATACCGCAGCATGCTGCGCTTTTTGCTCCGGCCAAAAATCCTGAACACTTGCCGCAAGGCTGGATCCGGAATTAATGCCCATTGAAAGGATCCGGCCTTAAGCTAAACGTCATTTCGGCGCATCGCCGGATCCGACATTTAGCTTTTTCTCAATGGTTACCATGGCAGCTAGGATGCTAAAGTCCTGGTTGCCATGGTAAAGTGTAGTGGGGAGCAGGGGGAGCAGTATACTTACCATCCATGCTGCTCCCGGGGCGCTCCAGAGTGACGTCAGGGCGCCCTACACACATGGATCACGTGATCGCATGGATCACGTGATCCATGCGCATGGGGCGCTCTGACGTCATTCAGGAGCGCCCCGGGAGCTGCACGGACTGTAAGTATACCGCTCCTCTCCGCTTCCCACTACTACTATGGCAACCAGGACTTTAATATTGTCCTGGCTGCCATAGTAACCTGAAAGCATTTTGAAGACTGATCAGGATCCTGATCAGTCTTCTAATGCTTTCAGGCGACTTGCGTTCTGACGGATCCGGCAGGACGGAAGTGCCTGCCGGATCCTCAGAACTCAAGTGTGAAAGAGGCCTTACTCGCTCTCAGGCCAAGTCTTTTGCTCTACATGTTCTTTTTCTTTTCGCTTTCTTTTGCACATCTTCTTTTTGCCTGACACTGTATTGCGGCCTAGCTCCACTGCACGTTAGCTAGCGGGGCCCTCACCATTAGCCCCCCTCGGACATAGCCCTTGGACTAGAGGCTGACGCCCCACAAGCGGAGAATAATGTTATACTCCAGCCGTACCTGCCTCAAACTTACCTGCTAAGTGTCAGCTTCCAGGGATTGGCTCCAAGCTACGGACACTGACCTCTAACATTGGAACATCAGAAGGACTTTTCCCCCCCAATGGTTCGCAGCTGGCCTGCGGGTGATCTATGAGGCCTCCCACCTGAGAGGACACCCCTCCTCATTATGTGTATTGGATACCTCCACCTGACCAGGTGCTCTGTGGAGTACTTAAATACTCTGCTGTTCTTTTCTACCCCTATGCTTGCTATTTTAATTTTTTAATCTTCTCCTTTTCCCCTCTATTCTACTCTCCCATTTTGAGGACCTGTGTGATAGCATACTGTATCTCACATTGCCAATATGGTGTCTGTTGTAGTCTCCTCCCTGAGGTCTGAACGAGCCAAGAAAACATTCTAAAGTCTTCTTTCTTCTACGCAAAGACAAAGCCACTATTGCCTTTTTCCAAGAATCACATTTCAAGACTGGTAAGATACCCTGCCTGTCACCCAAATACTTAACTCAATGGTTCCATAGCACACATACCTCTGCCAGCAGGGGTGTCAGTATTGCCGTACACAAACAATTACCACTTAAGCACACTGCTATCATTGCTGACCCAAAAGGCTATTTGTTCGTTAAAGGCGTGATTGCAGTCATTCTAGCCAATGTCTATGCAGTGGCGTGCCTAGGGTATTTGGCACCCGGGACTGGAAACTTTCTCTGGCACCCCCCCCCCCTTTCCCCGTCGAAAATTGCTCGTAAATGAAAATGAAAAGGGAATCTTTCACCATGAAACTACATTGTAAGCTTGGTATTACACATTTTGTGATGAAAGGTGAAGAAACAACGGCTGTTTTTGCACAGCTTTTATATTTTTTTTTTTTACAGGCTCACCTGACGGGTGGATCATGTTATATTTTTATAGAGCGGGCTGGAGAATTCTGTCCAATACCCCTGAGGACGCCAAGTTTTAATGTGCTACCTAAATTGCTGGAGGGACAGTTAGTCACAATGTGGTAAAGTCAGGTTATTAGCAGCAGCTGCTGCAGTATAATGACATCCACAAACTTAGTGTGGATGAGTTTGATATAGCAACACTATCGCAGCAGCGGCCATGGTATAGTGCACATCCATGACCGCAGTGTTTAATTGAGTAGTGTTCCCCCCAGCGATATCGGCAGTGATTTTAAACGTGTTTTTGCTCACAGATTATATATTTTAAGACTGATGATTAAAGGTTATATTTTATATTAACTATATCGGGGATAAAAGAGGCTTAATGTGCTCCATGGAGCGTCTTTATTTGTAGTTAGGATATAGAGCCCTTCCCTGGTAGGATCCTTGTAATTAGTCTCTCCGAAAGAGAGGATCATTATTTTAGGTCAAGACTTCAATCTCGCCATAGAACCCACCCTAGACTCCTCCTCCAAGCGCACATGCATCTCATACACGCTGCTCAGCCGACTACAGAGTCCTATAAAAGATCTACAAGTCACCGATGTGTGGCGGACCCTTAACCCTTTAATCTTGGACTACACCTCATTCTCCCACACCAGCACCTTCTTCCATAGATTAGATTACCTCTTTTTATCTTCTGGTCATCTTTCACTTGCCAATGCGGCAGAGAATATCACACTTTACGACCACGCCACGATCTTCCTCACTATAAACTTGAGAAATCTACCCGAGAGGGAATGGAACTGGCGTCCTGATGAAATCCTGATAGCAAACCCCATCCCATATATCGCTGGTCAAAGCCTCTCTAGAGGGGGGTTGTTCAGTAGTATTGAATCTAAAAAATTCCTTTAGATAGGCTTTTTTAGATTCAATACTACTGAACAAACCCCCACAGCCCATTGTGTTGGAAGTGGGAAACCCATAAATTAGTGATTCCGGGCGTACTAATAGTCTTGGGTTCAAGAATTAAAAAGAAATGCTTAGCCACACTTGACTCCCTTTTGTCCCAAATTTCCAAACTGAAAATTTCACATAAACAGACCAATGCAGTGGCCATTGCCCAAGAATTATCAAAACTCTGCACTGAATTAAAGAACCTGCTTAATGTTACTTCTTCCAAGACCCTTCTCAGGTCCAAATTTAAAGCCTATGCTCATGGAGACAGAGGCAATAAACTTATGTCCGCGTGGACGAAGAAACAACAGTCTGACTCCTTTATCCCATCTATTAAAGCTACTAATGGCCTCCGCCATAAATCCACCCTGGATATTGCAAAAACATTTCACCAATTCTATGCACACCTTTATAACCTCCGCACCCCCACCACACCTTCATCAACTACAGTTTCTTCAGCCCCAGAAACTTTCCTGTCTTCCCTACAATTGCCCACTCTATCCCGACAGACTCCGCCCAACTGTTGGTTCTTATCACAGAAAAATAAATTTGCCAGATTCTCTCCTCCATCCTTTCGGGTAAGAGCCCTGGACCCGATGGCCTGCACATACAATACTATAAAACTTTCCGAGACACCCTAGTCCTGCACTGAAGGACCCTATGTAACTTACTCTTCACCGGAAGCACCCTATCAGCACAAGCATTGGAAGCCCATGTCACCCTTATCCATAAAGAAAAGAAAGTCCCGTAGGAGTGTGGGAGCTATCGACCAATCTCTTTGCTAAATGTGGATGTCAAATGGTGGGCAAAGATCTTGGCCCAATGCCTTCAAAAGGTCATACCCCACATTATAGGTCATGAACAAATTGGTTTTGTTACTGGCAGACAGGGCAAAGAAAACAATGTACGTTTGGCATGATTTCATGGGCAAAAGGCTCCCACACATTGTTTTGTACTGATGCTGAAACAGTGTTTGGCAGGGTTAGTTGGCAATATATGTCTGCAGCCGTGTCAAGCTTTGGCATACCCCACCAGTTTATCAATGCAATACTTACTCTATATACAGCTCCCTCTGACAGGATAAAAATCAACGGCACACTGTCTCCTCCCATTCCACATAATTATTGGCACCCGCTATCCCCGACTCTGTTTGTTATTGTGATGGAGACTGTTCTGTCCCCAGATGCAGATCCAGTTGTTTCCTGTGTGTTTATCAGCGTGACATTGCATTTAATTGTGTTATAAATCATTTGCATTTTATTGTATGGTAACAGCGCCATCTATTGATGAGTTCATGTATTTTATCCAACCTGTTTCCTCTGCATTATTGGAGTCCCAGGGCATTGTGGGTAGTTTGTGGTTCTTTCTCTTCTTGTGCTGGGATAGCAAGCAGCCACGATCTTATGTCTCAGGTGCCACACACTCTCTCTGGTTTTCCTGCCCCATCATCTGTTATTCAGCCTGTTTCCTAGCATAGTCGGTAAGGCACTATCTATGTGCTATTTACTGAAGTTTATTATGTGTTTCTTGTAATGATAACTCACTATCATTGTATTATCTCATGTACTGGATGTATAGCAGATTATTCTATGTCTTATGCCATGTACCGTGGATATTTATGTTCTAAAATACTACTGTTTTATTCTGTAGTTTTACCTGTCCTGTCAATCTACTATCAATAAAGAGAAAGTTAAAGCAGTTCAGTTTTCTCTTCTTATCAAGACAGAGAAGCTTTAGCTACATGTCAGAGTACACACTGTGCTAACGTATATGAGGACAGTATAGAGACCCTAATCCGACGATTTAGACAGGACCCACTAATCTGAGGGATCACAGTAGGTCCACATACACACTTGACAGCGGCATTTGCTGATGACCTACTCATTATGACATATAACCCTCAAGTATCCTTCTCCAGCTTATTGTCTAAATCTTCAAAGATTTCGGATTCATATCCAATTTAAAGATTAACTATAGCAAATCAGATGCATTAAACATTTCTTGTCATACATCTATTGTTCAGTCCCTAAAATGGTCTACTCCTTTTACTTGGACGTTGAAAAGTATTCAATATCTAGGGATTCATATCTCGGCAAATCCAGACAAACTGTTTGCTCTCAATTATACCTCCCTTTTACAATCTGCATAAACGCAACTCAGATCCCTAAAAATCACATTCATCTCTTGGAAGGAAAAACTTCCTAAAAACTTGCATAGTCCCTAAGTTCCTCTACTTGATGCAATCAACACCTATTTGGCTTCCTTCTTTGCCGGAATTTGTAGACTGTTTTCCTCCTTTCTTTGGGGTAGGGGGTCACCTAGAATTGCATATTCACTTCTCACAAAAGAGAAAAGATTTGGGGGCTTTGGTCTACCTGACCTACATCTATACTACAAGGCAGTACAAGTGAACAGAAGCCTATCCCCACTCCCCCGACCTTTGCTCAGATCTAGAATGATATTTCCTGACCCTGATGGAGAGACTGGTCCTGTAGGGTCTACGATCATTCACACCTACTGTCTTGACGCAGTCCCCCCTGATAAAAGGAAATTTGTCAGTCTGGTCCAAGCTGTTCAAAACCCAGGATCTTAGGTTCCTGCACCCTAATACCCCCCTGGACTTGCTGCAATATTATATTCACCCCCAGGTTTTGGAGACCTCTAGAGTGTGGTCAGTGTTAGTTAAAGTCTCTGTCAAAGAGATGTCTCTGAATGATGGAAAACTGGACTGGAATAAAGTGTTAAACCCTTCCTGCATCTTCTAGACTTTTACAGAGGCATTAGAGAGCTCACATTACCATATAATTCCTCTTCTACACTTTCCTGGCCAGAAAAGCTAATCTCTGCAGAACTGCTTCCTAGGCGGCTACTATCTCTCTTACAAATCTCTACTGTCCACCCTACCACCAAAGCTATATTTTCTAGAGGTGGGGGAGAAAGAACTTGAGATCACTCTTACAGACCCTGAAAAAGCTTTCATTTTGGCTCATTCGCACGGGCTCAACAGGTGCATGAAAATACAAGAGAACTCATATAAGTTACTGACTAGGTGGTATAAGACCCCAGAGTTCCTCCATAAGATTAGTGCTGATATATCTGATACGTGCTGGAGTTGTGGTGTGGGAGTTGGTTCCCTCTCTAACATCTGGCGAGAAGGTGAGGAGCGCAATAGACTAAATCTGCCCCACAAAACTTACTTTAGTCCGAATGGAAGCTTTACCCCAGCCAATCAAAACTTGCCCACCATGCTCATCACGGCTGCTCGTTTACTCATACCGTATCTGTGGAGGAGCGAATCTGCACCTACTTTGCCAGCCTGGATTGATAGCATAGATCAGTTATTCTGCTTCGAGGAGCTCACTCATTGGGAGAGCAATACTCAATCAAAATATCTGAAGATCTGGAACCCGTGGAAGATATATAGAGGCGTTGGCCCATAGCTTCCACATCTTTAGAACTATCAACACTCGTGTGCCCTCCTACCCAGCTGACAACATAGGTGACATGCATTTCCATGTGTGTTCATTTTTCCCCCTCTAGAGGTTCACACCCTCTCCATGCCATTGGTCAGAGATACCAGACACCGACGACTATTTCATACGACTACTTTTTCTAACTCAGCATTCATGATGCACCAAGTCCTCCTATCCCCTTCTTTATGACTAACCCTTTCTCCCTCCTCCTTTTACTTATCGTGCCCACCTACTTGGTCTTTCTTATAATTTAGATCTCACACCTGCCCTGCTCGTCAGTCTTATGACTAGATAGATATATATTTGGCACTGTATATTAACCACATCAGCCCCCCTAGCTTAAACACCCTTAATGACCAGGCCACTTTTTACAATTCCGCACTACACTACTTTCACCGTTTATTGCTCCGTCATGCAACTTACCACCCAAATGAATTTTACCTCCTTTTCTTCTCACTAATAGAGCTTTCATTTGGTGGTATTTCATTGCTGCTGACATTTTTACTTTTTTTGCTATTAATCAAAAATGACCGAAATTTTTGCAAAAAAATGACATTTTTCACTTTCTGTTGTAAAATTTTTCAAAAAAAACTACATTTCTATATAAATTTTTCTCTAAATTTATTGTTCTACATGTCTTTGATAAAAAAAAGTCCAATAAGTGTATATTTATTGGTTTGGGTAAAAGTTATAGCGTTTACAAACTATGGTGCAAAAAAGTGAATTTGGGCATTTTGAAGCAGCTCTGACTTTCTGAGCACCTGTCATGTTTCTTCAGATGCTAGAATGTCAGGATAGTATAAATACCCCCCAAATCACACCATTTTAGAAAGAAGACACCCCAAAGTATTCGCAGAGGGGCTTGGTGAGTTCATGTATCATTTCATTTTTTTTCACAAGTTAGCGGAAAATGACACTTTGTGAGAAAAAAAAAAAAAAAAGTTTCAATTTCTGATAACTTCTGGCAAAAAAAAATAAAATCTCAGACGGACTCACTATGCCCCTCAGTGAATACCTTGGGGTGTCTACTTTCCGAAATGGGGTCATTTGTGGGGTGTGTTTACTGTTCTGGCATTTTGGGCGGGGCTAAATTGTGAGCCGCCATGTAAAACCTAAAGGTACTCGTTGGAATTTGGGCCCTTTGCGCACCCAGGCTGCAAAAAGTGTCACTCATGTGGTATCGCCGTACTCAGGAGAAGTAGGGCAATGTGTTTTAGGGTGTATTTTTACATATACCCATGTTGGGTGAGAGAAATATCTCTGTAAATTGTCAACTTTGTATAAAAATTTTTAAAAGTTGTCGTTTACAGAGATATTTTTCACACAAAGTATGGGTATATATAAAAATACACCACAAAACACATTGCCCTACTTCTCCTGAGTACGGCGATACCATGTGTGCCACTTTTGCAGCTTGAGTGCAAAGGGCCCTAAACCAATGAGTACCTTTAGGATTTCACAGGGCATTTTTACGCATTTGGATTCCAGACTTCTTCTCACGCTTTAGGGGCCCCTAAAATGCCAGGACAGTATAAATACCCCACATGTGACCCCATTTTGGAAAGAAGACACCCCAAGGTATTCTGTGAGGGGTATGGTGAGTTCATGTAAAATTTTATTTTTGTCACAAGTTAGTGGAATATGAGACTTTGTAAAAAAAAAAAAAAAAAAAAAAAACAATTTCCGCTGACTTGTGCCAAAAAATAAAAATTCTGTGGACTCACCATGCCCCTCACAGAATACCTAGGGGTGTCTTCTTTCCAAAATGGGGTCACATGTGGGGTATTTATACTCACCTGGCATTTTGGGGGCCCCTAAAGTGTGAGAATCCAAATGCATAAAAATGGCCTGTGAAATCCTAAAGGTACTCATTGGTTTTAGGGCCCCTTTGTGCACCCAGGCTGCAAAAAAGTGTCACTCATGTGGTATCGCCGTACTCAAGAGAAGTAGGGCAATGTGGTTTGGGGTGTATTTTTACATATACCCATGCTGCGTGTGAGAAATATCGCTGTAAACGACAACTTTTTAAATTTTTTTATTCAAAGTTGTCAATTTACAGAGATATTTCTCTCACCCAGTATGGTTATATGTAAAAATACACCCCAAAACACATTGCCCTACTTCTCCTGAGTACGGCGATACCACATGTGTGACACTTTTTGCAGCCAAGATGCAAAGGGCCCAAATTCAATGAGTACCTTTAGGAGGGCATTTTTACGCATTTTTCTTCTCACGCTTTAGGGCCCCTAAAATGCCAGGGCAGTATAAATACCCCACATGTGACCCCATTTTGAAAGAAGACACCCAAGGTATTCCATGAGGGGCATGGCGAGTTCATAGAAGATTTTTTTGGCACAAGTTAGTGGAAATTGATTTTTATTGTTTTTCTCACAAAGTCTCCCTTTCCGCTAACTTTTGACAAAAAGTTTAATTTTTCATGGACTCATTATGCCCCTCAGCGAATACCTTGGGGTGTCTTCTTTCCAAAATGGGGTCACATGTGGGTATTTATACTGCCCTGGCATTTTAGGGGCCCTAAAGCGTGAGAAGAAAAATGCGTAAAAATGCCCTCCTAAAAGGTACTCGTTGGAATTTGGGCCCTTTGCGCATCTTGGCTGCAAAAAGTGTCACACATGTGGCATCGCCGTACTCAGGAGAAGTAGGGCGATGTGTTTTAGGTGTATTTTTACATATACCCATGCTGGGTGAGAGAAATATCTCTGTAAATTGACAACTTTGAATAAAAAAATTTAAAAGGTTGTTGTTTACAGCGATATTTTTCACACAAAGTATGGGTATATATAAAAATACACCCCAAAACACATTGCCCTACTTCTCCTGAGTACGGCGATACCACGTGTGACACTTTTTTGCAGCCTGGGTGCACAAAGGGGCCCTAATTCCCATTAGTACCTTTAGGATTTCACAGGGCATTTTTACGCATTTGGATTCCAGACTTTTTCTCACGCTTTAGGGGCCCCTAAAATGCCAGGACAGTATAAATACCCCACATGTGACCCCATTTTAGAAAGAAGACACCCCAAGGTATTCCGTGAGGGGTATGGTGAGTTCATGTAAAATTTTATTTTTTGTCACAAGTTAGTGGAATATAAGACTTTGTAAAAAACAAAATAAAAAAAATAAAATATCAATTTCCGCTAACTTGTGCCAAAAAAAAAAAATCGGTGAACTCGCCATGCCCCTCAGAGAATACCTTGGGGTGTCTTCTTTCCAAAATGGGGTCACATATGGGGTATTTATACTGCCCTAGCATTTTAGGTAACCTAAAGCGTAAGAATCCAAATGTGTAAAAATGCATGAGTGACACTTTTTTGCAGCCAAGATGCGCAAAGGGGCCCTAAAACCAATGAGTACCTTTAGGATTTCACAGGCCATTTTTACGCATTTGGACTCTCACGCTTTAGGACCCCTAAATTGCCAGGGCAGTATAAATACCCCACATGTGACCCCATTGTGGAAAGAAGACACCCCAATGTATTCTGTGAGGGGTATGGCGAGTTCACAGAAAAAAAAAATTTGGCACAAGTTAGCGGAAATTGTTTTTTTTTTTTGTTTGTTTTTTTACAGTCTCATATTCCACTAACTTGTGACAAAAAATAAAATTTTACATGAACTCGCCATACCCCTCACGGAATACCTTGGGGTGTCTTCTTTCTAAAATGGGGTCACATGTGGGGTTTTTGTACTGCCCTGGCATTTGAGGGTCTCCGCAATCATTACACGTATGGCCAGCATTAGGAGTTTCTGCGATTCTCCGTATATTGAGCATACGGGTAATGAGATTTTTTTCCGTTCAGCCTCTGCGCTGAAAAAAAAAAAATGAACGGCACAGATTTTTTCATTCGCATCGGTCAATGTGGATGAAAAAATCTCTGCCAAAATCAGTGACTGCGGTGCGGTGGGCTGGGCGCTAGCTACCTAACAAGTAGCTAGCTAACTGGCGGTAAAAGGGGACCCTTATGCCCCATTCACACGTCCGAAATTCTGTTTGCGGAACGGAATTGCGGACCCATTCATTTCTATGGGGACAGACTTTGTCCCGCTCGGATCCGGAATTACGGATCCGCGCTTCCGGGTCTGCACTTCCGTTCTGCAAAAATATAGAACATGTCCTATTCTTGTCCGCAAGTGCGGACAAGAAAAAGCATTTTCTATATAGTTCTGGCAATGTGCGGATCTGCAAAATGCGGAAAGCACATTGCCGGTGTCCGTGTTTTGAGGATCTGCAGATCGGATCTGCGGATCGGATCCGTGAATCCACGGATCCGTGAATCCACGGATCCGCAAAACACATATTGACGTCTGAATGGAGCCTTACAAGGGGTGTGATCAATGACAGGGGGGTGATCAGGGGGTCTAGATGGGGTGATCAAGGGGTTAATAGGTGAGGGGGGGTGGGGGGGTTAGTGTAGTGTTTGGTGCAACTTTACTGTGTTACCTGGTCCTTTGGTGGTCGATCCCAGCAAATGGGACCACCAGAGGACCAGGTAGCAGCTATATCAGACGCTGTTCATAAAACAGCGTCTGATATAGCAGTTTGATGCGATTTTATTCGCAACTACAGCCTGCCTGCGATGGATCATCGCTGGCAGGCTGTAGCCGAACTGCTGTGCCGCGCTTCCCTGTGAACGCGCGCGCGTGCGTTCACAGGAAATCTCGGCTCTCACGAGATGACGCGCCGACGCGTCAACTCAGAGCTACAGGACCGCCCGCAGGACGCATCCCTGCGTTAGGCGGTCCTGTAGTAGTTAATACCCTTGCCTGGTGCGAGGAGGCATGTATGTGATGTATTTATCTTACGTACTTATGTAGTCTTGCTAACCATGTATGCCTTTCACAATGTTTGTATACTTCTTTTCAATAAAAAGAGAATTCATAAAAAAAAATAAACAGAAATCCTATTGTCAATTCATTAAAATGGTGGCATTATACACCGAAAAAAAATCTACGTTTCGGACACCGCATATATCACACTGAATGCATACACTGGTTAAAAACAATCAACATCCAATTAACACTTGCCATATAACTAAAGACTTCATACACATGTGATGCATACATTAAATTAACCAGGTATTTGCAAAGAGATGAAATATTTTCTCAAAAAAGTTCAAACCATTTAGAAAACCTTGTGTTTAGTTGTAATACACAGCATTCAAGCTTTACCGTATGGAGAATTAATAAGGGCTAGTGATGATCGAACAACCAAGGTCCTCAGCAATTTCCTTTCATGTAACTACATTAATTGCAATTCAAGTTTTGTTGCATTTATGATTATTTGTGATGAATGTTGAGTTACATTGAATGCATAACCAGATCTTTAAAGGTATGCTTCCTGAAACATTTTAATCCTATAACATCTCCCGTGTTCTAAAGCGTTTAAATTATAAATGAGAAATCATGTTACATTAATGGTGCTGTCACATTCTATGGCTTTCTACTGAATTCCTACATGTTCTGGACGTCCATTCCTATTTATCAATTTATATCTATTAGGCAAGTTGTTTGTTTTACTTTCAAACATAGTTTATTGAGTTTCTAGGTGCAAATTTAGATTTAATACACTTTATTCCTCTGTGTGATTTTACCAGGTGTTTAGGGAATTGTGTATGTACGGTAACTGATTGGAAAATGTTCATTGTATCACACTTATGCTATGATTAAAGGGAACCTGTCATCAACTTTATGCTGCCCATACTAACGGCAGAATAAAGTAGAGACAGGTGAGTTGATATCAGCGGTCTGTCATTTCAAAGTTAAGTTAGTGGTTGCCGAGAACCAGCATCACAATCATTGCAGATTAGGCCTGGAATAGAGTCACGGACACCTGAGAAGTCATGGTTATTCATGAATTCCTGCTTTCCCTGCCCACCTGCTGATGACTGACAATCTTCTACCTAGTTTTCTCCCTTTCTCTCTAGGAGAGAACTGCCAATCATCAGCAGATGGGCGGGAGAGCAGGAGATTATGAATAACCATGACTCTTCTCAGGTAGATTTGACTCTTTTCCAGGCCTGGGCTGCAATGGTTATAATGCTGTTTCTTGGCAACCACTTACTTTTAGCTCAAGAGTGACACACCACTGAAATCAGCATTTCTGTCACTAATTTATGCTGCCCTCAGTGAGGTCAGCATAAAGTTGATGACAGGTTCCCTTTAAGATGATGGATGTGATCAAAACCCATAAGAGCTATTACTACCCTGGTCCTGGATGTTTTTAAAATTGTTTAAATAAATATTTGAGATGTTTTACTTGGACCCTAGAGCTGGATTTATGTTTTGGATTGCTGCTACATTACTGGAGCAATGGTCCATGAGCATGCTGCATTTTGTTGCAGACCTGTTGACTTCAATGGGTCTGTGATCCACATTTTGCGGACAAGTATAGGACTTGTTTTATCGTTTGTGTAACGGCCAACAAAAATGTAGAAAGCACACAGAAGTCATCCGTGTGCTTTTCACATCCGTATGAATGTCCTATACATGTACGCAAAGTGCGGACCCATTGAAGTAAATGCGTTTGCAACAAATTGTGGAATGCACATTCATCTAATCTGTGTTTTGATAATCTGCAGTTTGCAAACTACAAAATGCTTAGTCATGTGCATGAGGCCTTATTTTGAGCAACAGCTAATTTTGCATCAGTTTATGTCAATTCTGTCAGACATCAGTTATTTTTGATAGGAGAAAAACTACTACCTGCTGTACTTTGTGTCTCTTCCATCAGAGAGGGCTGAGAGGACAGCAGCACGATTCGTGTGCAGCTGCAGGAGTGGGGAGTCCACTGTCAGTGACAGTAAGATTCCCCATAGAGAAGGCAGAGACCTTTTTTCTTTTTTTTTTAAATACTGTCCTCGCCTTCCCTATTGTTGTGTATACAAATGTTATTTCCTGCTATGATCCTAGCAATCATGTGATCACCCACATCACCCTTTGTTGGGGCTCTATTTCCCCTGTTATTGGAGCTAACATGTAACCCCCAGTCACAGGAGAAGTCAGCAATAAAAAAAGTGTAAATTACTCTTACCGGTAATTGGGTTTTCCAATAACCTCCACAACGGCACTGACAGGAGGGTGTCCCCGCCCCCAGGACAGGAAACAACGTAGGAGCATCGCTTTAAAAGGCCTCCTCCCCCTTCTACTCACCAGTCAATAAAGAGTACTCGGAGAAGATGCAATAGGAGAAATTTATAATAAATGTTAGACATCAAATTACATCATTTGACCAGAAATCAGAAATCACGAATACGGAAAAACTAAATCCCTTATTAAATGGGCGGGAAAAAAATCAGTGCCGTTGTGGAGGTTATTGGAAACCCAATTACCGGTAAGAGTAATTTACACTTTTCCCGGCACCTCCACAACGGCACTGACAGGAGGATTAACAAAGTAATCATTTAGGGTGGGACAACGGCAGAAAGAATTCTACGCCCAAAGGCAAGGTCCAGGTTCCTCTGGACATCCAGCCTGTAGTGATTAAAGAAAGTCATGGGATTTGCCCAAGTGGCTGCTTTACAAATCTGCTCCAGAGATACCGAAGCAGACTCTGCCCAGGATGATGACACTGCCCTGGTGGAATGGGCTTTCAATCCTACAGGCGGTGGACGGTCATTTTTAATATAAGCAGTAGAAATGGTATCTCGAATCCATCTGGCTATGGAGGATTTGCTGGCTGCCTTTCCCTTGTTGACTCCTTGGTGTTGAATAAAGAGTTGATCTGTCATCCTAAAGGTCTCTGTTGCTTTCAGATAGGCTAGGACCGATCTCCGGACATCCAGATTGTGGAACTTTTTCTCCTTTTCAGAGGAAGGATGAGGGCAAAAAGAAGGTAATGACACTTCCTGGTCGCAATGGAAGGATGAAACCACCTTTGGCAGGAACGAGGGGCAGTGTTTTAAGATTATGCGGTCATCCATAATAGATAAATATGGAGGTTTGCAAGAAAAAGCTTGTATTTCACCAACTCTCCTGGCAGTAGTTATAGCCACTAAAAACACCGTCTTGTATGTCAGTAGCTTTAAGGAGATTTTTTCCAGTGGTTCAAATGGAGGATCCATTAAGACTGCAAGAACTAAGCTGAGATCCCAAGGTGGCATCATGGACCGAACAGCAGGAAGCTTTCTGGTGGCTCCTTTAATGAACCGTTTTATGAGTGGAGAGTCCGCTAATTTGAGGTCTAGAAAGGCGCTGAGGGCAGAAACCTGAACTTTTAAGGTGGAAGGACGGAGACCTTTATTTAGGCCCAGCTGCAGGAACTGTAATATTTCAGGAATATTAGGCAGAAGGGAATTTTTTGAAAAATTTTGAAAGGCCTTCCAGGTTCTAAGATATATTCTGGATGTAATAGGCTTACGGCTTAACAGGAGAGTAGAAATTACATCCTCTGATAAGCCCTTTCTTCTCAGAGCCGACCGTTCAACTTCCAAGCCGTCAGGTTCAGCTGTTTTAGGTTCGGATGCCAAATGGGGCCCTGGAGAAGAAGGTCCGGGTTCTGTGGTAATGTCCAGCAAATTCCCTCGGATAGTTTCAGTAGCAGGGGAAACCAGGTTCTCCTCGGCCAATGGGGTGCGATGAGAATAACCTGAGCTTGTTCTTCTTGCACCTTCATTAGAGTTCTTGGAATTTGGCTGAAAGGAGGGAAGGCATACATTAGACAGTCTGGCCAAGGGTGAGCTAGGGCATCTAACCAAAGGGGATGACCGTGTCCTGACAGAGAACAGAAATCCCTGGTCTGCCTGTTTTCGCTTGTGGCGAACAGATCTATCTTCGGATAGCCCCATTTCTTGCAAATTAAATTGAAGACTTGGGGATTTAGACGCCACTCTCCTTCTTTGATAGTTCTCCGGCTTAGGAAATCTGCTACCAGGTTTTGGTCTCCTTTCACATGGACTGCCGAGAGAGATAACAGATTTTTCTCTGCCCATAAAAATGACACGAGCTACCGCAGCCAGAGCGCGACTTCTTGTTCCTCCTTGCCTGTTGAGGTAGGCTACCGCAGTAGTGTTGTCGGACAATACTCTTACGTGTTTTGAACAAGAGGGCGTGTGAAGCGAGGTTAGGACTTTGAAAATGGCCATGAGCTCTTTTAAGTTTGAAGAGGAGCTTAACATATCTGGATCCCATTCACCCTGAATGAATCTCCTTCCTGAATGGCCTCCCCATCCTGAACCACTGGCATCTGTGGTAATCAGCATAACGTCTTTTTGCCTCCAATAGACTCCTGAGTCTAGGTGTTTTTGAATCTGCCACCATCTTAGAGAATCTTTTACTCGTGCAGGAACTAACACCTTTCTTTCTAAAGCAGAGATCGTGCCGTCCCAGGAGGCGAGAAGAAATGATTGAAGCACCCGAGTGTGACTCTGGGCCCACCTGACTGATGGAATTGTGGAGGTTAATAGGCCCAGGATCATCATAATGTTCCTGAGGGTGGCCTTTCTCTGAGAGCAGAACCGAGAGACTTCCAGCATAATTTTTTCTTTCTTGTCCCGAGGAAGAAAGGACATCAGAAGATGGGAGTCTAATAGGACACCCAGAAACACCTTCCTTTTTTGAGGAGCCAAATCCGACTTTTTTAGATTTACAATCCACCCTAGTTTGATGAAACAGGCTTGAATCTGGGACAGATGGAGCTGGAGCATCTCTTCCGAACTTGCGGCAACTAGAAAATCGTCCAGGTAAGGTATTATTATAATCTCCTGGAGATGGAGGTATTTTGTGACGTCTGACATTATCTTGGAGAATACCCTCGGGGCTGATGCCAGCCCGAAAGGAAGTGCCCTGAATTGAAAATGCCGAGTTCGTCCCCAAGAAGACTGCGATTCTGAGATATTTTTGATGGGGTGGATAGATTGGGACATGATAATATGCATCCTGTAAATCTATTGTGGCCATGAAACAGTCTTGGGGAAGGAGATTTATTGTTGATTTTATGGTTTCCATTTTGAATTTTTTGTAAACTATTGATTTGTTCAGGGACTTTAGGTTTATAATGAGACGGAAGGATCCATTGGGTTTTGGGACCAAGAAAACAGGGGAGTAAACTCCTGCCCCGCACTGGTCGTCTGGAACTGGAAGTAAGACCTCTTTTGAATTAGGGAGGAAATCTCTGATTGTAGATAAAGTTGCTTTTCTTTTTGGGAAAGCTTTTTGTTTATAGTGAAATGATCCTGAGGGAGAGAGGAAAACTCTAACTTTAGACCCGATCTTAAGGTGTTTAGAACCCACGGGGAGGAATGGATGGTCTCCCAGGCCGGAACAAAGTGCCTCAATCTGCCCCCTACAGGCCTTCTGGCGTCATTGGGTGGAGCGAGAAGGATTTTCGGGATTAAGCAGGAACCCCCTACCACGGCCTCTGGAGGACTGCCATTTCCTTGAATTTTCTCTTTTCTTTGGATCTGTACGAGGCTTCCTTTGGTTCTGAAAGGACCTCCTCTGGTGGTAGTATCTATTTTCAAGAGGGAACCCTTTTTCTTGTCGGATGCTCTTTCTAAAATGTCATCCAACCCGGATCCAAACAGTCTGTCTCCTTCACAAGGTATGGAGCACAGGCGACTTTTGGAGCCTGCGTCACCCGACCATGATCGAAGCCAGACTGTTCTTCTAGCCGCATTAGAGAGTGCGGCGGACCTAGCTGAGAGTCTGACCAGGTCAGCAGAGGCATCCGATAAAAAGTTTAAGGCTTTTTTAGCATAGGGAGGGATGCTAAGATTTCCTCTCTGGGGGTACCTGCAGCAATATGTTCTTCAAGTTGATCTAGCCAGACCGAGAGCGATCTGGCCGTACAGGTGGAAGCAATGCTAGGACGTAGCATTGCTGTACTAGTCTCCCAGGACTTTTTAATATACTTTCGGACTTCTTGTCCATAGGATCCTTTAACAGGCCCATATCTTCAAATGGGAGGGAGGATTTTTAGAAATTCGGGCAACTGGAGCGTCCACCCTAGGAGTTTTATCCCATAAATCGGTCTCGCTTTCTTCAAAGGGGTACTTCCTTTGAAGGAATTAGAGACTGCTACTCTTTTTCAGGATCCTTCCACTCCCTTGCAATTAAGGCTTTCAGGTTATTGTGGATTGGAAAACCCTTCTACGCTTTTCACCTAGACCCTGAAACATGTGGTCTTGAATAGAGTGGACCTCCTTAACATCCTCTATATGCATAGTGGCACGAATAGTCTTTAGAAGACTGTCAGTCTCTTCAGGAAGGAAAAGTGGTTTACCCGAACCGTCATCAGAAGAGGCTGAATCAGAAACTGAGAACACTTCGCCCTCGTCTAATTCAAGGGGAACGTCCGAGGTATGTGATCTCTGGTAAGTGGATGGCCCTGGTGACTGGGAAGCCATTTTAAGGACAACAGCTGAATTAACCTCTTCCTTTATGATTGCACGCATGGAATCCAGCAAAGATGGAGATTCCTCAGACACAACTTTCTCTGTGCATTTTTACATAAAGCCTTCTTATCCTTGGAAGCGAAGGACTTTCTGCAGATAGCGCATTTCCTGCGGCCTGCTTCGCTGCTTGGCTTGTGAGTCATGGTCTCAGTGCCCTAAGGAAACATAAGGAGCAACAGGACCATGAGCCACCATACTATAATAGGGCCACCACCTCACCGCTGTGCAGCACAAGTACCAAAAATAGTGTACTGTCACTTTAAATATATATAAAAGAAATTCTTCTCCCAGGGAGGAGGCTTACCGGGCTATGGGCTTGAGAAGGCTCACCAGGCTTTCTGGCAGAATCATCTCCCGGTGCAAGCATTCTGTAAACTTGACACTACTGAGAGGCAGCAACTCACAGTAATGGCGCTGAAATGCAGGCTGCTTGAATGGCAACGCCGACATGCGCGCCTCCACTATATCCGGAAGCACCTGAGATCTCGCGAGATTCTCTTGCCCAAGGAGAATCTCGCCTGGTGGCCGAAATCCCGCGTGACATGCTGCGCTGGGAACACAGAACCCGGGGATGCCTGCAAGCAGGACTTACTCCTAGAGGGAAGCAGGAGCCGCAGACGCCACTCCGGGAGGCTCCCCTCCTGCACCAGCCCTCCCAAACATGGGGAAACACACCAGGCTGGGCGCGGAAGATATCCCCTGCACTGCAGGAGCGCTCCTAGGTCCCGAGGACAGGAAACAACGACTGGTGAGTAGAAGGGGGAGGAGGCCTTTTAAAGCGATGCTCCTACGTTGTTTCCTGTCCTGGGGGCGGGGACACCCTCCTGTCAGTGCCGTTGTGGAGGTGCCGGGGAAATGTATCGTTAAATGACCCCCCAAAGTGCAACATAAGCAAAAATAAAAAAGACAGCCCTGCCCCCTAAACATCAACTAGGCATTCCTTTTATCAAAATAACAGTAACAATAAAAGAAAAAAAAAAATCAGGAAGTGGTTAACCCTTATTTTTGCCAAGGATGCATCTCATATATCCTTGCAGGGTGGTGTTTCAGTAGCCAAGGACATATCTCGTACATCCTTGCTACTAATGGCTGGATCACAGGCTTTGTAGCAACTTGCAGTACGTAGTCAGGGTTACATATTTATAAATGTAACTATTACTTCTGATCTGATTGCTAAAGGATATATTTTCTAATGTAGTGCAGCTAGCAATGTGATCTTAGACTGTAAGTTTTAACACCTGACCTGATAAAGCAGACCTCCCCTTTTAGCCAGCTGAGATGTCAGACAGTCTGGAGGAGGAGAGTGGAACTAGAAGGGATGTGCTGACAGGCTGGAGGAAGAGAGAAGAGAAACGGAGCCTTTTTTTCTCCCTGTCTATATGTATATATCCCCAGAGGGAGAATAACATGGATTTCTATGCATGTTATTAATCCCCTTCCCCCATTAATTAGATAGCATACTTGCTCTTTATCACATATGCGATGGGGCATTTTTTTTCTTTTCAGAAAATGTCTAAGAAAATGAGCACTTGCTCATCTAATAACTCCTCTGTGTAGGGTCGTTGCTCGGTTAAGACATTCAGGGCCTGGGCCCCTGATGTTTTGTCCCAGGCCCCAAGTGCCCTGCCTGCCAGCCAGCTAGATACAACTATATTGCCGTCCTCAGGATGGCAATGCTATTAAATCTAATGCACTGGAAGAGCTGAAGGACCTGTGATGACATCTTTGTAGCTTCTTGCCGGACTAACCTCAGACTCCTGACAACCATGTCGAATCGGGTTTGGACAAGGTCCAGCATTCCCTCATGGTAGAAGATTCAGATAGTAGGTCAGTCTTCACGTCATAGGCGTTAAAACAATTCTCAGGGGTACACAGAAGAACAAAGCGTGGACCACAGCTAGCAGATAGCTGTTGTCTGGGGAACTATTCAAGGATTCTCTTCCTATCTACATGGTTCTTTCTGGCCCTCATTCCTGCATAGTCTAGGCCAGGCATGCCCAACCTGTGGCCCTCCAGCTGTTGTAAAACTACAACTTCCATAATTCCCGGACAGCCTACAGCTATTAGCCTACAGAAGGGCATGGTGGAAGTTGTAGTTTTACAACAGCTGGAGGGCCACAGGTTGAGCATCCCTGGTCTAGACAGTCAGGTTTCGGTTCCACGATCTCCTCAGGCTAGGACATTGCCAGTACTCGCACTAGAACCAAAACTTTACAAGGTTCAGGTGGTTTTTCATGATTAATTTCTCAGCGTATTCCCAGTCCTCCATTCCGCTTTGGGGCAGTATCCGCAATATTGATCATCATGTCTCCGGCCTTGTCATCCACAAGATGGGTTGTAGGTCTCCTTCTAGTCTTGCCTCATACACCCCGAATTTTCGCTCAAGATCCCTGACACCTTGCAGTTGGCTTGGGGATTAGTTTGCTCATGCCATTAAAGTTCCTTTTCTACCCTACTTGGCTTGGTTTTTGCCCACTTATAGGCCTACCCACGATCATGGCTTAGGGCACACAACAAGCCATTTAGTCAGGTTATCTAAGACACACCTACCTGAGTTAGCTTGTTCCCATTGTTTTCTCTCCCTAGGGTTCTTCGGATATCTCTTGGCCGTAGCCATGACCACAAATATAGTTCGAAGGGGGTGATAAAGGCAGAGCATTCCCGCACCTCACGGGTCAGGGCAATCTGTCAATACCACCGGCTCAGATCCATGATGGTCAGGTACTTGGCCCTGGCCAACTGATGGAGCAGGTCATTGATGCGTGGCGTTGGTGACCGTGACAGCGTTGAGTCCCCTGTAGTCCAGGTGGTCTGGTCCTTCTTTGGGATGAGGACTACAGGCGATTCTCAAGTGCTATTGGATGCCTGTATGACCCCCAGCTTCAGCATCTCATCAATTTCCTGGTGTATGTGCTGCTGGACCTCCAGAGAGAACTAATATGCTGATCACCGGATTGGGGCGTGATCCCTGGTGTCCATATGATGGACGGCCAACTTTGTCCCTCTGGGCTTGTTGCCGAAGAACTCCTGAAAAGGATGGAGGGTTGCCCACAGCTTGGACCGTTGCTGCTTTAAGAGCTGTTGGCCCACCATTACATCCTCGATTGACCCACCCTCCTTAATCTGGTTGAGCTTGTCCAGGAGGTTCTCCTACTCTGGAAGGTTGCATACAGGGAGGGCACATGCCTCCCTCTCATGATGGGCCTTCATCATGTTTACATAGACGGCCTTCCGCCTTCCTAGGGCTTGGTCCAGAGTGACCAGGTATGTTACAGCGTTGATCCCCTGTTGAACAAGGTATGGGCCTTCCCAAACCACCTGAAGCTAGTCCTGAGGTACAGGGACCAGTACCCACACTTTTTGACCCACCTGGTAGGTCCTCTCACAAGCTTCTGGTTGACTTGGGCTTGTGCCATATTATCGTGCACCAGCCGTGGAAAAGCCTGCACCTTGTCCCGGAAGTACATGACATTCTTGACGACCGACACTTCAGGGGTGGCTACATCTCCCTCCCAGGCCTCTTTACCCAGAACCAGGGGCCCATGCGCACTTTGCCCGTACAGGAGCTCAAAGGTGAAGAACCCTGTGGAGGCCTGTGGGACCTCCCGATAAGCGAATAGCAGGTGTGGGAGGTACCACTCCCAGCCTCACCCATGAGAGTCAACCAACATCTGCTTTAGTGTGTCATTAAACTGTTCGCACAGGCCGTTGGTCTGTCGGTAGTACGGGTTGGTCACCAGATGTTGCACCTGTGTCTGCCTACAGAGGGACTCCATCAGTTGCGAAAACCACTGGATACCCCAGTCGGTGAGCATTTTCTGGGGATAGCCCACTCTGGAGAAAGTCTCCAGCAAAGCGGTGACCACTTTGTTGGCCCGAATGGACGAGAAGGCTACCACTTCCAGGTATCGGGTGACATAGTCTACTATCATCAATATTAAGCATTTCCCGGAGGTACTGGGAGCGGACAGTGGTCCAATCAGATCCACAGCCACCCTCCTGAAAGGCTTTTCAATTATGGGCAGAGTAATCAGTGTGGCTTTGGGGTGTGGCCCCATCTTCCCAACCCTCTGGCAGATGTCACACAAACGGCAGTATGCAGCCACATCGGCCCCCATCTTTGGCCAGTAGAAATGCTGGGCTAGTCTGGCCTTTGTCTTAGTGACCCCTAGGTGTCCGGCCATCAGAATCTCATGCGCAACCCATAACAACTCTGCCCTGAATAGATAGGGTATCACTAACTGTTGGTCCCTGGGCCACGCGTCCGTTGAGCTCTGCCGGACCGTGACCCGGGACAGCCATCCTTGGTCCTAGGCCACCCTCTCGAAGGTCTGAGCGCGAGGGAGGCCTGCTCTTTTCAGGCTCGCGTTAGCTGCTAGTGCTGCTTGAAACACCTGACTGGACGTGGCCAGAATAGACAAGACTGCCCCAATTCCATCCCCAGTAAAACACTGGCAGGGATATTTGAGAATACCCCCACCTCCCTCACTCCTCGACGGCCCCCCATTCCAAATACACCTTGACGACAGACAGCGTCGGTTCGACTCCTCCAATACCGGAGATAGGAAGGAATTTCCCGGGCAACAAATCTTGTGGGGGCCACCAGTTCAGGCCGTACCAGAGTTATTTCAGCACTAGTGTCTCTCAATCCCATGGCCATGGCCTGGTCTACGGCAACGGGCTGAAAGTTTTCAAGAGACCTCCCACCACCCACACACAGGGACATCAACACACTTCCTGCATCAGCGTTTGTTGCTGGAAACACTTCCTTCCATTTAGTTAGTGTATCAATTATCACCAAACAATCCTTATTCCCCTCACATCTGTTCAGTTCTATAATCTATAGCATGAATATATGCTGGAAGGAGTATTGTGGTTGAGGAAACTGTCCTCTTGGGTGTAACATTCCCTTGTGGATTGTGCCTTGCACAAACTAGGCAGGCCATACAAAAATTTTCTGATTAGTTCGTAAAACCATAAGTTGTAAATACCGTGGAAATGATATCTGACCGTCCTCCCAGTTGAGACATGGTTAATTCCATGGCTCAAAATCGCTGCATATCTGAAAAGATTGCTGGGGAGTATATATTTGCCATCGGCAGAGATTTGTTTATCTCAGATTTGGGAGAGGATTGTTGCATATCAGTAAGTATCTGAAGATCAATGAGTTCAGGTGTTGCTTCACTTATTGCTACCAGTTGTTCCATAGCTGCTTGCTTTGCAGCTAAGTCAGCTTTCTCATTGCCTTTAGATATCAAATCATCTTTATGGGTATGAGCTGCACATTTGAAAATAGCTATACTTTGCGGTAACTGGAGGGCATCTAGTAATGCGAGAAAGAGATCTTTGTGGTTAATCTCTTTGCCAGTAGAGGTAATGATACCTCTATTCCTCCAATGCTGTGCAAAGACATGTATAGTAGAGAAGGTATATTGACTGTCAGTGTAAATGGTAACTTTTTTGCCTTTTGCTACTTTACAGTCTTCAGTAAGTGCTGTCAATTCTGCTGCCTGGGCAGAATAATGTCTGGGGAGTGGTCTGGCCAAAAGAATCAGATCAGTCGTAACCACAGCAAAGCCAGTGGCATTTGTCCCATCCGGGTTCTTTCTGCTAGACCAATCGACAAAAAGAGTAAGGTCACTATTATTATTATTTATTATTATTAGAGCGCCATTCATTCCATAGCGCTGTACATATGATTAGCAGGGCACATACATAATACAGTCAATTGCATTAAGCATGAACAAGACTAGTTGCAGACTGGTGCAAAAGGAGAGAGGGCCCACAATCTACATGGTATGGTGGAAGGAGACAGTAGGTGAGGGTGAAGCTGGTCATGGCGGTATAGAGGCAGCAGGGTCACTGGTTGTAGGCTTGTCTGAAGAGGTGGGTTTTCAGGTGTGGGTATTAAGGTTGATGGATTTAGAGTTGTACACCTTTCAATTGTTAGATGGAGTTGTGATAGTAGGAGAGTCATGCAGGATAAGTGTCATGAGGGAGATAGGTCCAATGTCTTATTCTGCAGTACCTCCTCATAGCAGCTGATTAAATTAGTTTGGCATGACTGATCCCTCATGAAGCCATGCTGATATGGCGTTATTTGCTTATTTCCGTTGAGATCCTCTAAGATAGCATCTCTTAGAAAACCTTCAAACTGTTTACCCACAACAGAAAACTTACAGGCCTAAAGTTTCCAGGCTCTGTTTTTGCACCCTTTTTGAATATTGGCACCACATTTGCTATGCGCCAATCCTGTGGAACATTCCCTTTCAGTATAGAGTCTGCAAATATCAGAAATGAGGGTCTGGCTATGGCATTACCTAATTCCCTTAGGATATGAGGGTGTATGTCATCCAGTCCTGGCAATTTGTCTATTTTAATCTTTTCGAGGGTGATGTTGCGTTAATTGAGGCGTGTCTGAGCACTTGATGTGCTCAAGACTACCCCAAGGAGCACTTGCGCAGTTATTTGCATGTTGTGCTAAACTGCATTTTCTATGCCTCAACAACTATTTAAGTCCTCCATATGGCACTGGTAGTACTTTCATAGGCTATATAGCGTTAATATTGTCCCTTTAACTAGTTATTAAAAATGTATTTATAAAATACAACACAAGCATTTATTTTTCTATCTTTAAAAGTGACTGTCATGGTTTATATCCTTGCATTGCTTCCATTTCAGATCAAAGCTTTGATATCCCTGACAGAACCTTCCATTCCATGAATACAACTTGGCGATTGTCTTCTTATGAATCAATGACCGATGTAAAAGAGTTGATTCCTGAATTTTTCTACTTACCAGAATTTTTAGTAAACAGAGAAGGTATGTAATTACTGTTTATTACAAAAGGGATCTCTAATGCACTTAAATGGCTCTCCTTATCATGACAAACCTTTCACACATGCCGTATTAGGAAAATGGACATCATTAAGGGGAGTTTGTTGCTTGGCAAGACAGTTTTGTTGCTTCAGTGAGCCAGAGGAACCATTAATTTAGAGCAGCCTCTGGTACTGTAGACTTCGCAAGTCCATCTTTTACATGGATAGCCAGTTATTCATCCTAATACAAGGGGGGATGTGTGACATTTGTGCTAATAGTAATTAAGACCTGTTTTTATGCAATGCCCACCTTAAACAGGGTGACATAGTATGTTGCCAGATTAAACTTTAGCATTATTTACATAAAACTAGAAAAGTCCATCAATGTCAGGATTGGCATAGGTCTTTTATGTTTTTTTCATACATGTGTATTTAAATTACACAGGCTTTGATTTTGGAATGCGTCAAAACGGAGAACGTGTGAATCATGTTAATCTTCCACCTTGGGCACGGAATGATCCTAGACTTTTCATCCTGATTCATCGACAAGCTCTTGAGTCAGACTATGTTTCTCAAACCATGTGTCACTGGATTGATTTGGTATTTGGCTATAAACAGAAAGGTCGTGCTGCTGTTCAAGCTATCAATGTTTTCCATCCAGCTGTAAGTCTAATTATTTCTAAAATAATCTATTCTACATTATCAATATTGAGATGTTCAGTTTCTGCCCAAAACCATAAATGGCATTATATTAACAATTCAGACATTGGAGTGTTAGCCAAATTTTATTATTATCATTATATTTAGTACTTATAGATATAGTAGAGTTTTTCTTTTGTCTTTTTGCCAACAGTTGACTCTTGTTGGTATCTCCAGAATTGTTTCAAGGTTGTTTGATGTGTTGGAGGTTAGATGGCCATACACATTAGATAAATGTCAGCAAAACCCTTGACCATCTAATGTGTATAGCCTCCTTGCTGTCCCCCAATGGCACATATTGGATATCAAATGTAAATCCTTTTGTTCTTGCAGAGATAAGCCGGTCTCAGATGTGGCTGGAAGTGGCTTTCTCTAATTCAGGACTCTCATTTGCTTAGCTGGACGTTTAGGGTAGTTACTTTATTGTAGCAATTGGTAGGGGGGGGGGGGATTGTGGTCAACAGACCCAAATTGACTGGACATTGATGGCACCTTCTAGAAATATGCCATCTATGTGCTGAGACAACCTATTTAATAATGCATTCACATGGAATTCATGTCATTAGAATTATGATTTGTTTTTCCTCTAGACTTATTTTGGAATGGATGTTTCAGCAGTTGAAGATCCTGTACAGAGGCGGGCTATAGAAACTATGATAAAAACATATGGGCAAACTCCACGCCAACTTTTCCACTCAGCCCATGTGAATCGCTCAGGATCAAAGCTTTTAATGGAAGGAGAACTCCCTGCAGCTATGGGATTGCTAGTTCAATTTGCTTTTCGGGACAACAAAGAGAACAACAAAGAATCTACATATCCTGTATGTAAAAATCTATTTACAATAATTTAAGTTATTAATAACGCAAACATACATATCCATAATAAGGCCCTGTAGCAAGCTAGAATGCCAAAATTATTCCTAAAACAGTTACTATAACTGTTTAGTTATTTAAATAATATCTTAAAGAGGACCTGTCACCTCTCCTGTGCTACTTTCAGTCCCCATGCAATAACAGTTCGGGTGACCGGTCGTCTTTAAAGATGTTGTCAGGCGGTATATATTGATGACCTATCCTCAGGATAGGTCATGAATATCTGGTGGAGACTAGAGATGAGGGAATTTCTCAAAAATTCTATCGGTTCATAGAATTTTCCCCAAAAAAAGATTCGATACGAATTTATTTATGATGAATCACGTTAAAAAGCAGCTATTTCCTGGCTGCAGACAGCCTGTATAATGATGTAGAACACTGTGTCTTGCAGAAACATGTATAGGGAGTCTGCTGTGGTAGTGAAACAGTACTGTCAGTTAGTATGACACGTAGATGACAGGCGTCACTCTTAGAATCACTTCACTTATTTGGTCAGTTGCGGGGCCAAAACTGACCAAATAATTTAAGTGTGAACTCAGCCTTACAGGTCATTATTAGAGTCAGGTATGAAGAACTGTGCAGTGGCCCAAGATTGTACTATAGGCTGCTCCAATGACAGGATCAGTTGTGTGTCTCATTTTTCCATCCTTCTGACAGATCAGAAGAAGGCTAAACTAAATGGTGATGTCAACAAGGACAAATAGGGAAAATGGGGGCCCTGTCATAGAGTGGGGAGGGAGGAAACAGCATGAGAAGTCCACAGAATGGCCCAGTTACAGAGTAGTGAGTTGGCAGCAGCATGAGGAGACCACAGAGTAGGATCATTTGGCAACAGGTGTGTGGCATCAGGCGGTTGGTGGCATCAGGCGGTTGGCAGCATCAGAATAGTAGCTGAAGCAGGTAGCGAGAAGAAACAGGTCTCTTTTAACAAAGTTTGGGTGTGGCCCCATGGATGATCTAGTTTGATGCATCAGTCACTGGTGTTTCGAAATCCTGGCTGATCCATGCCTGATTCATCTTCACAAAGGTCAGTTTCTACATTTTGGGTGGAAAGGCCCCCGACGTACTAAACACCCGCTCTGATGCCACACTACTGGCCAGGCAGGAAAGCTTGTCCATGGCAAACTCAGCCAGTTGCAGCCACAAGTCACGTTTGGCTGCCCAGTAGTCCAGGGGATCTTCGATGTGGGGTGGCAGGGTGCAGTCCTAGTATGCCACCACCTGCTGGTTCAGGTTCTGCTCCATGTCTAGCTGTTGGCGAGTAGTTTCTTCACTAGCTTAAGTTGCTGCTGATGATGGAGCTGGTACTGGTCCTGCCCCTATACCCACCTCCAGAAGCCATGGCAGTGGAATGTGAGCATAGAGGGCCTCCAGGTCAGACCTTCATTAGGCTGGGGGATGGCGCACATAGGCAGTAGCCAACTGACTACAAAGGATGTCTCAATAATAGTTCAGTTTGTCCTCCCTCTCAGTGGGTGGAAAAAAGGCCCCCATTTTGGTCCGGAAGTGAGGGTCTAACATGGTGGAGAGCTGGTACTTATCCCTCTGCTGAATGGTGACAATTCAGCTGTCACTAGACAAGCAACTGAGCATGCATCGTGTCATTTGCGAAAGTGAGTCGGAGGGACACCCTGACTCCATCTCCACTGCATACTGCCACAGTGTGTCTGGGTCATCTGCCCCATCTTTCTCATTGCCCTGTAGCTTCTCTGGCTGCTCATGCTCCTCTTCTTCTGCCACCTGTGCAGAAAAAACACCCCTTTTTCTACACATTGCTTGTGTGTGAATGTCCTCCTCCTCCATTTCAGCCCCCACAGGGCTCATGTGGCCGTGAGATATAGGCGCCACGTCTCCTGTCTCCTGGACAGCCAGATTTATCAGCATCTTTTCCAGGACATGAAGCAATGGAATGACGTTGTTCATCCTGTAGTCCTGGCCACTGACAAAGTGGCCTCCTCAAAGGGCCTGAGCAAACGGCAGGTGTCACGCACGAGCTGCCACTGGCTAACATCAAAGTTGCACAGAGGAGTACCTCTGTCTGCCTGTATCATCAAAAAATCGCTTATGGCCTTTCTCTGTTCATATAGTCGGTTCAACATATGGAGGGTGGCGTTCAAATGGGTATAAACATTGCATATCAGCCGATGTTGGGGAACGCCATTCTGCTTTTCCAGCTCAAGGAGGATGTGCTTTGCAGTGTAAGAGTGGCTGAAGTGCATGCACAGTTTCCTGGCTATTTTCAGGATGTCTTGCAGATGGATGGAAAACTTCAGGAACCTCTTTACAGTCAGATTAAACATGTGCGCCATGCAGAGAGCATGGCTCTGCCCTCCTTGATGCAGCGCCGACACCATGTTCTTCCCATTGTCGGTGACCATTTTTTCCGATTTTGAGTTGTCGTGGAGAAGGTCAGGATTCGATTTCTTGATTGAGGACACGGAGCAGTTCCTCTTCTGTGTGACTCTGTTCACCCAGGCAAACTAGATGTGTGACACCGCTGGGCCCTGCACATGTGGTATGCTGGAGGAGCACTCTGAATTGTCCCTGCAGTGGAGGCTGCGGACACAGTGGAGGATGAGGATGCAGAGGTGGACATTGGTGCAGGACCCACAGCTTGAGAACGTAGAGGCGGCAGTGGCGTCTCCTGGCCAAGAGTCTGGTGTGGCTGGGCGGGAACCACATTTATCCAGTGGGCCATAATGGACATATATTGTCCGTGACTGTAGTTAAAGCTCAACAAGTCTGAGCTGCCGTGAACTTTAGCGGACATTGACAGGCTCAAGGACTGGCCCGCTTTATATTCAACATATGTGTGCAGGGCTGGTACTGCCTTTTTCGCAAAGAAATTATGGGTTAGGACCCTCCACATTGGCTTGTCACAAGCCATCAGTTATCTGAAAGGTGCAGAGTCCACAACTTGGAAAGGGAGGGACTGTAGTACCAGCAACTTGACCAGAAGCACATTCAGCTTCTGTGCCGTTGGATGAGTGCACGCATACTGCTGTCTTTTTTGCAATCGCTTTGTTGATTGCTGATAAAATGACTCATGGGAAGTAGAAGGAGCAGGAACATCAGGACCAGTAGATGATGGGAAAGAAAGACAGCTCCCTTCGGCTGAGGTGGTGGAGCCTTAACTGCAAGAAAAGGGATGCAGCAGTTGATGCGGCAAGCTGGACCACTACAATGGAGCCACGTTTCTCCCAGGCCACTCTATGGTGACACTGCATGTGTTGCTGCAGGGCTGTGATGCCGACATTGGCATCCTGGCCACGTGAAGCAGACGGTCTAGCCCGGGCACAGATTGGAGGAAGTGACAGATCTCTACTCCAGATCTGGGCTGGGCAGTAGCTGCTGACTGTCTTCTAGAAGCTTGTCCTTACTGAAAAGTGGAGCCGAGCCTACGGCATGTAATACTTCTTGAGCTGAAGGAACTGAAAATGACAGAGGAAGGTTCAGGACAGGTGGGGGCACAGGGCCTGCTCCCGGGCCATGCCAACTATGTGTAGTGTTAGAGGAACCCACTGATTCTTGGCTGGGGGCGTCTGATCTCACTTGCGACAAAGTAGAAGACCGAGTCATCCATTCAAGCAATGTTGGGTTGCTGGTCAAGACATTACCACAAGATGACACTGGGAGCTCATGCCTGTCGCTGTGACTCCTGCTGCCACCCCCTTTTTCTGATGCTACTTCTGCCTTCGCCAGAAACATTTTGGCTACTGCCCGTTCCCTTTGAAGGGCCTGTCACTTGTTTGTCAGACATACTGTAAACGTAAACCACAAAAATGTCTGTATCGCAATGTAAATTCACCGCAGAACGGCTAATAAGACGTATTTGTATTTCCTATAAATACACCCCAAAAAATCTATGGCTAATACGACATACTTATATTTTCTATAAATAAACCCCAAAAATGTCTGTGTAACAATGTAAGTTCACCAAAGAACGGCTAATAAGACGTAGTTAGATTTCCTATTAATACACCCCAAAACTGTCTGTATCACACAGGACTATCACCTCAAAAACAGGCACGGTTTGCTGGAATTATTGAGCTATCATATAGTGCAAACAACCTGATAGCAGTAGTATAAATGCAATTTGGATCCTCAAACTAGTGCAACAAGGTGTAATAGTAATTTTTACCATTACACAGGCTTTACACTTCTCCTCTTGGACCCTGCTCTCTGCCTATAGTGTGGATAATGTGTCCCTATCCTTTCCCTACACTTTAAGTGATCTTTCCCTGAACTGCTAGATTGTTTTTTTTTTTGCTGAATAAAGTCTTTCCTAACGCTGTCCTTAGCGCCAGTCACATCTCTCCCTGCACTAAGTACACTGGAAAATGGAAGCAACCAAGATGGCTGAAGCTATTTATAGGGCTTTGACATCACGCTGGCTGGCTGCTGATTGGCTGCATGTATGGCATTGTGGGTGATCCCTCGTTCCCAGATTTCTTAGCTCCATGTTCTAACATGAGCAGCAGCCATTTTAGAAAAAAATGCAATTCGGCACCACGAAGCGTGAGGAAATTTGACTTCAGTGCGAATCGAATCTTTCCTTAAATTTGGATCGAATTGCACTTTGTCAGCTTCGATTTGCTCATTTCAACCCGGCACCCCAGCTGATCCGCTGTTTGAAAAGGAGGCAGCACTCCATGCACGTGCTGCTTCTTCCTTATTACACTGCATGTCTTCTCCTTTTGTAGTGGCTGTGTAGTGTAATTAGAAGTACTCACTCTATTCAATGGAGCAACTATTTGTAATTACACTGCATCGGCGAGACAATGGGCAGTATAATGAAGAGGAAATAGCTATAGCATGGATCACAGCTGATTTTCTAGGGTGCCAGGTGTCGAATCACGCCAATCAGATATTGATGTCCTATCCTGAGGTCAAAAATATATACTGCCTGCACAACCCCTTTAAATGGTCATAAATGTTTCTCAGTTCTTGCAGTAAGATAATCCATATCTTAACATGGGGGGTATGTTGTCGTACTGTGCTGCCCTGTTTAAGGGTAAAGATGGGGGAGCACTTTCCTGATTAGTTTTACTATGATTTCTTTGTTTCCTTTATTTAGCTCTATTTGTCAAACACAATAATTTTTGTGGCCAGGCAAATAGTGCAAAGCACCTGTCCCCATATTATCCTGCCTTTTAAATGCAGTTCTATCTGCAGACAGCAGTTTATAGAGTAGGAGAAACTGAGCAGATTAATGTATAGTTCTGTGAGAAAGGTTTCAGCAAAACTAGTAATTTATACATTTAAAGGGAATGTGTCATCAGAAAATGACCTGCTGTTTCAAATCACTTTTTCTATCTAACCTATTTTAAAATAATTTTTGATTTTCATTGTCTGTTTTTATATTTAAAACCAAAAATCTGTGAGGCTGTGAAGGTTCTCATTTATCCAGGTCATGGTATATCTGTAAAGAATAAATCAAGGCAACTGGACTGGCTGTAGATTTCTTGAAAACGTTTCACTCGTTCTCAGAATTGAGAAAGCTCGTTAGAAGAACGAGTGAAACGTTTTCAAGAAATCTACAGCAAGTCCAGTTGCCTTGATTTATTCTTTACAGATACAAAAATCCTAGTTTTTGCAGTGGACACGGTCTAATAATTGGCACCACTTATTGGTCTGTACAGATTACTTTACTGCAGTTAACTCATTCTAATCCTATCTGTAATGATATGATCTTTGTGTATAGATAAAACAGAATACTATAAAATGTTAGTTAATCTGTTGAAATCCATATATAAACATAATCCCATTGTAAACTAGTACTCCATTATGGTAAAGAAATAACATACATAATTATTAGTCAGTGGTATTAATATACCCTCGATATCGATTCAGTGCATCAATTCATGAAATCAATAATGATGCAATGTATCAATTTATAGGTCCAATGTTGTTATTCCATTACATCAATTCATACGGTTTTTCAATGTTATCAGCAAATAATTAATATTGATTCTCTTATCATTTCAGTTCATATGTCAGTTCAAACAACAATGGTGGTTAGAAAGGAAAGACTGATTAATTAGTATTTGATATTCAGTAGAGATCAGACTAATTATTGAAATGTTCCATACACATAGTTCATTTGTTAATTCATATCCATGATCCAGATCAGCATACCATATCAAATGGTACTTCAGATAGGTACAAGTCACACCTCTAGGACCCACTCAAATTTCTAGAGGCATTTGCCTCTTAATAAATTAGGCGCATCTCACTCTGGCTTACAGAGATCCAGACTGGTGTATGGGAATGCCAGTCTTGATAAATGTCCCTTCGTAAATAAAGGATAAAGTTCATTTGCAAAATCTGTGGCTTGACTCTACATGTCTCCAGTCAATGCATGGCAGCGCTCTAAAGAATAAGGGAAGAATGTATCAAGTTGATATATATATTTTTTTTTTTTTACATACAAAAGTTGCAGATTTTGGCCCAAGTGCTGGTTCGAGCCAAAATCTGTGACTGGTTTGTCAATTTAAACCAACTTTACAACATTTAAAAGTGGGCTGGTTTTAGTATTCAAATGATTTGTTAGCTAAATTTAACATTGCCATTTCTTGGAAAAGTACCAAAAAAGTTGCAAATCCACACCAGCTAGGGGAGGTATAATTACAGTGGAGTACAGTTTCTTGACAGTTTAGATGTGTATCAGATTTCTCAACCATGCTGGAACCAATGAGAAATTTGGAGCACACATCTCTATCTAAGGCTACTTTCACACTTGCATTAAGCTTGTCCGGCAGATGAGCAGCCTGCTGGATCAGTACTAACGTTTGTACATGTGTGCTGCCGAAGTCCGCCCGGCCCCATTCACGCTGCCGTTTTTTGCTACGCAGCAAATAAACGTACATGCAAGTACTGTCACTCACTGTAATGCTGTAGCCATGTTGGTTACTGGCATTACAGTGATTGGCTGGCTGGAATGCGTCATCGGATGCTATAAAGCACCCGATGACGTGATTTGGCTCAGTCTTAGTCAGGGAGAGCTGTGCTGTAGAAGGGACAGATAGTGTAGGGAATTTAATTCTATTGTTTTGTTAGGCAGGGTTGGTGTTAGAGACCCAAAAGTCCTTTTAAGGACTACTATTGTGTCTGGCAGCAATATATATTTTTACCACAACCTAAATATGTGTGACATCCAGTGTACTTTTTGCGGAGACGGTGTCCGCTGCGGACAGTTACATTACCTACGCTGCATCTCCTGTATAATGTTTGCACATCCTAAAAATATCTGTGACATCCAGTGTACTTTTTCCATAGATGCTGCGGACAGTGACGTTACCTGTGCTACGTCTCCTTTATAACGTTTCCGCATCCCAAATAACAGTGACATTGACTGTCATTTTTTCTTAGCCTCTGGTGATAGCAGTGTCATTACCTGTGGTACCTCTCCTGTATAACGTTTCCGCATCCCAAATATCTGTGACATTGACTGCAATATTTTCTTAGCCGCTTGTGACAGCAGCGCTGTGGACAGTGACATTACCTGTGCTACGTCTCCTTTATAACGTTTCCGCATCCCAAATAACAATGACATTGTCTGTCATTTTTTCTTAGCCTCTGGTGATAGCAGCGTCATTACCTGTGGTACCTCGCCTGTATAATGTTTCCACATCCTAAATATCTGTGACATTAACTGTAATTTATTTGTGCATACACTTAAAAAAAGGCGCTATTGTACGTGTGACATACTTGCAATCATATATACCATTTAATATGATGAAGGCGAGTAGTACGGGACAGGGAAGTGGCCATGCTGTTGATGGAGCATGCAGAGGCCGTGGCGAAACTGTGCCTGCTGGCAGAGCACAAAAAAACACACTCATCCACGATGCCTAGCTTCATGTCCCAGTTTGCAGGGCGGCTGCAGGACACCACTCTCGAAGTCACACCAGTGCGAGCAGGTGGTCGGTTGGATTACAGCAGATAATCCTTCCAGTCAGTTAGGCACCACCCTGTCTTTCACAAAGTACAGTCTCAGTAGCCAACAGACTCCTCACCCTGATCCTCCTTCAACCCACCATGGAGGGTCTTGGCAAACAAGTGATCCCACACTCTGATATTCCGAGGAGCTCTTTTCATTGCCATTCCTTAAATTGGGCCTCTCCCCAAGCCCGCTTGAAGAGGAACATGAGGAGATCTTGTGCCCCTATTCTCAAACTCTTGAGCATCCACAGTCAGAAAAAGATGACGGTGGGGAACAGCAATTAATGCTTTACGAGGTGGATGATGATGAGACACAGTTGCCAATAAGTCAACCGCAATTACTGTCTCAAGAGGTTGATGATGAGGATGAGATTCAGTTGTCAATAAGTGAGGTTGTTGTTAGGTCAACAAGTCAGGAGGATGACCAGAGTGAGGAAGTGGAAGAGGAGGTGGTGGACAATTAAATCACTGACCCAACCTGGGAAGGTGGCAAGCCGAGCGAGGACAGCAGTACAGAGGGAGGGGGATCTGCAGTACTGCAACAGGCTGGAAGAGGCAGTGGGGTGGCAAAAGGGAGAAGGCGGGCCACACCAAACAGGAAATCTCCCCTGCCAAGGGGTAGGTGTTCCGCAGTCCTCCGCTTTTTTGAGGAAAGTGCGGACTATTAAGGAATTGTCATTAGCAACCTGTGCCCTACCAAAATAAGCAGGGGCATGGACACTAGCAATCTCGACATCAACCACTATGTTCCTCCATATGGCATCAAAGCACCCTAATAGGTGGGCCGAACGCCTGGATCTACAATCAGTGTCTGTGGGTCACACCACTGCCTCCTCTTCCCCTGTGTTACGTACTGGCCAATCCCCTGTCCAAGACGCAGGCCCGGATGCCTCCTGCCCTGCACCTGAACTTTCGCAAGCACCATCAGCTAGCACATCCACTTCTGTGTACCAACGCAGCGTACAGATGTCCATACCCCAGGCCTTTGAACGAAAGCGCAAATACCCAGTCACCCACCCACAGGCCATAAGCACTAAATGCGCACCTTTCAAAATTGCTGGCCCTTAAATTTTGCCATTTGGGCTTCTGGACACTAAGGCTTTTCGCAGCCTGATGGCGGCGGCCGTCCCTCGTTACTCAGTCCCCAGCCGCTACTATTTTGCCGGTGTACCGTCCTCGCCTTACACCAGCATGTGTCACGTAACATCACCCGTGCCCTGACAAACGCAGTTATTGGGAAGGTCCACTTAACGACTGACAAATGGACAAGTGCTTGTGGCCAGGGACGCTACATTTCTCTGACGGCACACTGGGTGAACGTTGTGCAGACCGGGAACGAGTCGTACCCTGGGATGGCACAGGTTCTATCAAGATTTTCGCCACCACCTACATTGGTGGCTGCAACCCCCCGCTCCTCCTCCTCCTCCACTTCCACCTCTGAATTTTTATCTGGCAGCACCAGTCAGCCATCAGTCAGTAGCTGAAAGCAGTGTAGCACTAATTTGCTTAGGTGACAAACAGCACACCGCCGCAGAGCTGTGGCAGGGTATAAGGGACCAGACTGAGCTGTGGCTCTCGCCACTCAACCTACAACCAGGCATGGTTGTGTCTGATAATGGCTGTAACTTGGTGGCGGCTTTAGAGCT
Organism: Bufotes viridis; assembly: GCA_033119425.1. Lineage (NCBI taxonomy): Eukaryota > Metazoa > Chordata > Amphibia > Anura > Bufonidae > Bufotes > Bufotes viridis. The sequence goes on from CM065592.1 coordinate 308,574,078, forward strand.
CGGCATGCTCACACACATACCTAGCCCACACGTTAAACTTAGTGGTTCAGCGGTTTCTCAAAACCTACCCCAGTTTGCCTGAGCTACTGGTAAAGGTGCGCCGCCTGTGTGCCTATTTCCGACAGTCATCTACAGCTGCCGCCATGCTGGTAACGCTGCAGCAGCGCTTGCAATTGCCAGCTCACAGCCTGTTGTGTGACGTGAGCACGCGATGGAACTACACATTCCACATGTTGGCCAGGTTTTGTGAGCTGCAGAGGGCAGTAGTGGAATACCAGCTGCCACATGGTCGTCTCCTTTCCATTCAGTTTCCGCTTTTCACAAGCGACGAGTGGGCATAGATGTCTGACCTCTGTGAGGTTTTACGCAACTTTGAGGAATCAACACAGATGGTGAGCGGTGATGCCGCTATTATCAGCGTGACCATCCCATTTCTGTGTCTACTGAAACGCTCGCTCCCCACAATGAAGGTGGAGGCTTTGCAAGTGGAAGAGGTGGAAATGGGGGAAGACAGTACACAGGGTGATAGCCAGACCACCCTCATTTCGTCTTCTCAGCGCGAATTGGATGATGATGATAAGGAGGAGGAGCAGGAGACGGTTGTCTGCGCTATAGAGGGTAGTTCCCATAGTAGGTTTAGTCCATCTGTTCAGCGTCGGTTGGCAGAAGAGGATGAGGAGATTGAGTCATCCTCCTGATGAGGACAGCCAAGTCAGACACCCTTCCCTCTTCAGAGCAGGGGGTGCCTGGTTTACTGCTCGGGTTCTCCCCCTGACTTCCATTGTGCACCCGAGCATCCCGATGTGTTCTTCTCGAGCACTTTGGTGCTCGATCAACACTAATCATGAATTCTCCAAAGCATTTGATGCTGTGCCACTTAAAAAGTTAGTTAGTACTTAAAATGATAATGCATGGACTGGGGGAATATGTGTGTATATGTTTAAGTAACTGGCTCAGTGATAGCAAACAGAGGGTGGTTATTAATGCTACACACTTAGATTGCGTCAGCGTCACTAGTAGGGTACCACAGGGTATATATTCTCTTCAATATATTTATTAATGATCTTGTAGAAGGCTTGCAAAGTAAAATATCAATCTATTTGTATCAATCAGTTAATACAGAAGAGTACAATATATTGTCACAGATTGATCTGCCACAGTATTAAACACATGAGTTTAACACTGGCAAATGTAAGGTTATGCACATGGGAAGGAAAAATACATGTTACCAGTACATACTAAATGGTAAAACACTGGGTAACACTGACACGGAAAAAGACCTAGGAATTTTAGTGGACCGCAAACTAAGCTGTAGAAACCAGTGTTCAGGCTGCTGCTGCCAAGGCCAATAAGATTATATCAGGCGTATATATATATAGGCGTATCAAAAGCCTAGATGCACGTGAAGAGGACATAGTCCTACCACTTTACAAATCACTAGTCAGACCTCACATGGAGTATTGCTAACAATTCTGGGCTCCTATGAACGGGACAGACATAGAGCTGAAGAGGGTTCAGAGGAGGACAATTAAAGTAATAACTAGAATAGGTGGACCACAGTACCAAAAAAGATTTTCAAAATTAGAGTTATTCAGTTTAAAAAAACAAAGCGACTGAGAGGAGATCTAATAACTATGTAGAAATACATCACGGGTCAGTACAGAGATCTCTCCCATGATCTATTTATACCCAGGACTGTGATGAGGAGATATCCTCTACATCAAGAGAAAAGAAGGTTAATACACAAAGATAGAATGGCATTTTTTACTGTAAGAGCAGTGAGACTATGGAACTATTAGATTTCTGGAGAAGGGTCGTTGATCTAGAGAGTTATTCTTATTGCCCCTAAAATTAGAAAAATTGCCTTCCACCTCATAGTTGTTTTATTTTTTTATTTTTTTTACCTTCCTCTGGTTAAATTTGGAGGACAACAGACTGAACTGGATGGACAGATGTCTTTTTTTAGCCTTACAAAGTATGTTACTGTGTTAAATAAACTAGGTTACTATGATGATGTCATTGATGGAAGTAGCCCAGGAGCAGAAAAACTATACTGTTGGCACTAGTGTAGCGAAATGTGAGTTTTTATTAAAGATTAATATGAGTGTAACAGAGCTATATGTGTCTAACAGAACTGTATGTGTACAGGAGAGCAGTATGAGAGTAGCAGACTGTATGTGTGTAACAGCTTTATGTATATAGCAGAGCTGTGTGTTTGTTGCAGAACTTTGTGTGTGTGTCGCAGACAAATACCAAAAATAAATCTAGCACAATAGAGCACATTTATTTGGATAGGTACATTTAATGAGGTGACCACATGCTCTATTGCTGGTTGTTACCGTGGTCAGCAGATGACACAATAAAAGGTAGCAGAAGCTGACCAAAACTATTGTATCCCCCCACCCACGTTACTGACTTTGATCTCTCCACTAAAGTAAACCACCATTAACACACATTTGCTTCAAAGAAGACCTAGAAAATATTTTTTTTCTAATTTTATGTTGTCTAAACCTGTGGTGTGTCTCATAGTCCGATGCATTTTATAAAGTGAAAAATACGGTAATTGGGTAGATTTTGGGAAATTTGTTTAGGGAAAGCCTTTGAGTGAGGAACTGGTAGTGTGTTTAATACAACTGCTGGCTTGCAGCTAGTTCTGCATTACAAATCCAAGAAAATGAACTTAGAAATGTATGTGAACTGTCATTGACGTGACTGCTCTGTCGCATGATTTGGGATGCAACACTCAGGGCTTGCACTCGCCTTCTACTCAGGCCACCAATTAAGCATGAAGGACACCCCTCCACAGTCCAGTCACTCTAAAATCACTGCCACCATCTACTGCATTCAAATTAATTAAAAAGGTTAATCAGGAGCCAATAGAAACCCCTGTTTTGCCTTGCCTGCAGGCAGACACACAGTGGACAACCTCACTTGTACACTTAAAACGGCAGTAATTGTGCTCTTTCAGGGTGAAAGGGATTTTTCACCTTACTATTAGATATATATTATATTTCTATCAGGCACTGCCACTTGTATGGATTCTACATGGTTACAATACAGTTAATTTCCTCAGAAGACACATACTCTAGAGGGCTCTTAATTAAAGTATGCGAACCCATCCCACCAGACATTGACACTACAAGAGATGACAGACAGTTATCACTTGGAAATACAATGGATAACAGGAACCTCATGTACATGACAGCAAGCTGTAACGAGTTTAACTTGTTAGCATCTAGACTACCATTGTAATATGTAAAATAACCCTTTCATGTATTGTATATGGCAGATACCAGTATTGTTTACCGAAGTCCCAATCCTAACTAGTCACCCACTCCAGTAATTTTGGTGTTCCCACCCAAAATATCCTATAAATATGTGCTGTGCAATAAAGACTTCAGATATTGGCTACCTAAGTTCAGTCTGGGAAGCTGGTATCCCCTGGCCAGTGCAACTAGGATATTCACTGCAAGGGGAAATATATATGGGTTGGATGTCTGATGCCTCATTGTATAACCATCTCATAACCACCTCGAATTGGAAAGAGCTAACACAGGGCTACAAGATTTAGCTTTAAGGTGCATGTACAGTATGTAGTTGCAAAAATTAAAATGACTTACATTCATACATACAGGTGTACCACAGTTACAAAAATAAAAGGATTAAAACAGAAAGGTTCTTATACTGAGTAAATGGCTTGGTAAATGTCCGTTTTCTAGTTCTGGAGATAGGTAGAACATGGAACACAACCTAGTCTCAATCGGATCGCCAAATTCTATCAAAGAAATGTCCCAAATACCAAATATTTTCATCCTAATTCAGCAGAAGTGTGGAGCTTAGAGGGGTCTCCCTCCCATTTTTGGCCCAGTCTTCTGGGAAGGCATTCATTACATATGCATACTCCACCCCTCTCTCAGCTCTCAGATATGAAATATCAAAGTATGGGTTCCCATCTGTTCTGACGGACATACGGGTGTCAACACGTTTTTATTATGCATATTTCATCACGTTGACCAATTTGATACCAAATAGGACCCGTGTAGGGGTACCAGAATGTTAGATCCTCATTATGTGGGAATGCTGGCTTTTGGTGATTTTTACAGTTATTAATATGTGCATTATACCAGGAATAATATAGTAACATAGTTTAAAAGGCTGAAAAAAAGACATCCATCTATCCAGTTCAGCCTGTATCCTGCAAGTTGATCCAGAAGAAGCAAAAAAAATAAACAAAACTCCATGACATGGAAGCCAATTTTCAAAATTTTAGGGGGAAACATTTCCTTCCTGACTCCAATCAGGCAATCAGAATAACTCCCTGGGTCAATGACATATCCAGAAATCTTATTAACTACAACCTGTAATATTATTACACTCATCAGTGCACCTAGCCTTTCTGCTGCCTGAGGTGAAAACTGAAATGGTGAACCCCCTCCTCCCAATGCCAAATTCGCAACCTAACCCCTTCCTCCAGCCCTACTGTTAAAGGCATACTTGGAAAACATTACATACAGCTCTACAAAACATGCAGGGTAATACAGTGCCACATACCTCTTACATTCAGTGATGTCTCCTCTGATGTAGACGTTTTCTTTCCTTATCTTCTCCATTCAGACCAGATCGCAATGATGATTTCTGTCAGCCAACTCTTTTCTCTGCAGAGTTTTACAGGGTGGCATTATCCACACTATAGGGAAGAGAGCAGGGACCCTTTGGACAGTGTAATGCTTGGCTAATAGGAGCTATTCTATTATACCTTGCTGCACTAGTTGGGGTTAAAAAGTGTTATAATACTACTAATTTTAGATTGTTCGCATTCTTTCATACATAAGAAATTCCATTAATCCTTGATTCTGTTATTGGGATGAAACTGTGACCTGATACTTCAGATTTTAATGGAATTCACATTCTTTTATATATAATTCAATCCGTTGATCCTTGATTGTGTAATTGGGGTGAAATTGCGGCCTGATACTACAGATTTTAGGGTGTTTCTTTTTTCCATAAGTAAATCCGTTAATCCTTTATTGTGTAATGGGGGTTTATTTGCGTTGAAATTGCGGTCTGATACTACAGATTTTAGGATGTTTATGTTCTTTTATACATAAGTAAATCCGTTAATCCTTGATTCTTTAATTGGGGTGAAATTGTGGACTGATACTACAAATTTTAGGGTGTTTACATTTTTTGATATCGAAGTATACATCCATAAATTTTTGTTTCTGGGGTGACATTGCAGCCTGATACTACAAATTTTATGGTATTCACATTCTTTTATATATAAGTACATCCATTCATCCTTGTTTCAGGGGTAAAATTGCGGCCTGATAAAACAAATGTTAGGGTGTTTACGTTCTTTTTCACTTAATTAAATTCTTTAATCCCTAATTGTTTCATTGGGGTGAACTTGCGGTTTGATACTACAGATTTTCCGGTGCTCATGTTCTCTTATCCATTCATTCTTGTTTCGGTGGTGAAATTGCGCTCTGACACTACTGCTATTTAAGACTTAGAGTTATTGTTACAGTATAGGTGCCGGGCCCTTCTAAGGGAACGGGCAGTGGCCAAAATGTTTCTGGAGCTGGAAGAAGTAGCAGCAGAAGAAGGGAGGGGGGTGATAGCAGCAGTCACAGCAACAAGCCAGAGCTGCCAGTGTCATCCAGCAGTCATGTTTTTTTACTTTCAATAATTTTTATTAGTGTTTTGTCAAAATACAGATATCTCCATTAATATAACAATGACATCAGATAGGTTGAGAGGTGGTGCCAAATGAATCCGGAGACAATGACAGAAATGGTGGATACATCACATGAAGATCAGTTGATACAATGCAATATACATGGGTATCAATATCCGTCGCGATACATACATTGTAATGAAGGTACAAGTGGATCCAAAAAGCAGGTTGTTGAGAAGAAAAAGTGATGTGTAATCTGTGTCTATCACTTGTCTATTATGAGTTGCACCTACCACCGAGAGCATATATATCCACATATGCATAAGAAACAGAAACAGTAAAATTATTCAAAACGTAAACATAAAACACATTCTCAGGAATGTCACATTTCAAGAGCTCTTGATAGAGTCACGTTTGAGTTATGTATACCAGCTCGTAACCAGTGTTCCCATTGTCTGGTGAATCTGTCTACCCCGTGGTCTCTATAGGCCATTATTTTCTCTTACTGACAATTAGTGTGTACCCTGGACACTATTTCTTCTACCGTTGGGATCTCCCGGGACTTCCAGCGGCTGGCCAAAGCAATTTTAGTAGTTATAAACAGATGAGCTACAGGGACCCTACTATGGGTGGGGACATCAGACATGTTCATTAAAAACAACACTGTACAGTGCAACTTCCGCAAGGGGACCCCGCATAATTGAGAGGCAATATGAAAAACCTCTGACCACAGTGGACCAATTAACGGGCAGTTCCACAATACATGTAAAAGTGTGCCCTTAGGACCACATCCCCTCCAGCATAGATTGGAGGCACCTGGGTATATTCTGCTGAGTCTCGCTGGTGTATAATACCATCTCAGACATGTTTTGAGTGTCGCCTCGTACATAGTTACACTCCTAAAAGTGGATGATATAAATTTGAATGCGGCCACCCAGTCTGACTCAGGAATAGTTATCTGTAGTTCTCTGTCCCACTCCAGGAAAGGTGTAGTTTTAGAAAAGATGTCTTCAGAGCTCAAAGCCCTATACCAAGGTCTGATTCCTGGTTTGGGGAGAGAAGCTGGGGCTGACCATTGTTCTATGCAGGCTTTATGGACCAGAATTTGATAAGGGCAATTGTTTTGCAACAGATGCCGTACCTGTAGGTATTTGAAAAAGTCCCTATTAGGGATATCAAATTCTACCTGCAAGGCCTGAAATGATTTAAGCCCGTTGCTATCTAAAAGTTGAGATATTGTGTTTAGACCTAATGAACGCCAATAGCCAATCAGTTGTAGTTGTGCGATTTCTTTGACAGATATGGATTGATGAGAACTCTTACGGTGAAACAAGCACCAGTAGTACACTGCTGTTTTCAGCACATAGTGTAAGGCAAGAGGTTTGGGTGGAGAGGAGCAAACACTGTATAATAAAACTGCCCTGAGGTTTTTCGTGGGGGCCAGTTCAGATTCAATCCTCAACCAAGGAGTGGGATCCTCCTGTGACCACCAGCCTCTAAGAGACTGTACTTGAGTTGCTAGATGATAATCTAGAACGTTGGGGAGACTATTAGCTTAGTTTTAGTAAAAATCCCTGCTGCAAGCCTCGGTTTCTTGCTGGCCCACACAAATTTATTTACCATGCTCTGTGCTTTTTTGAAAAAAGAACCAGGGACCCTAATGGGAAGCATTCTGAAGAAAAACAACAACTTTGGCAGGATAAGCATTTGGAAAGCCGCTATACGCCCTACCCATGACACCTCGTATTGGCTATAGGTTGTAGTATCTGTCTTAATCGTGTCTAAAAGTGGAAAAAAATTTTGGTTATATAGTCCAGAAATAGCTGGAGTGAGTGCCACGCCTAAGTACTGAATATGATCCTGCCTTCAGTCAAAAGGGAATTCCTGTTTTAGTGCTCGGAGTATGTGATCTGGTAAATTGAAGGGCAGTACCTGGGATTTAGTTTCATTGAGCGTATAGAAGGAGAGGCCTCCATACGCTTTGATTAAGGATAAGGCGGCTGGTAGGGATTTGGCAGGGGAGGATAGGGTCAATAAAATGTCATCCGCATATAGCGATAGACAATGTTGTTCTTTCCCAACCTGGATCCCCGTGACATCTTAAAGCCTGTGCTAAGAGTTCAATCGCAAGAATAAAAATTTGTGGTGAGAGGGGTCATCCCTGACGGGTGCCGTTAGTCAGGGGAAAGGAGGAAGACAGGGCTCCATTGGCAAAGACTCTTGCGGTAGGTTTAGAATACAGAGCCTTAACTGCTGTGACAAAAGGGGCACCCAATCCCATGACCGTGAGTCATATGCTATGGGGTGGACGGAGAAACTCTACTAATATTGCCAAAGACATCGCACTATATTCATATTACAGATAATATATGCTATACGACTGGCCATCGATATTTCATCGGGGGACATATTAGATACTCCTAAATCACAGAAAATATGATGTTTGCTCCCAGAAAGCTATCCATTATCACATAAATGTTGTTTTTTTTAAAATTCCTATAGTTTCTACAGTTCATAGGCTTATTGCCAGCACCCTAAAAGCATTTTTGCTGCAAACACTAAGTAATTACACCTTTTTTTAAAAACTATTTCTATTCATTAGCATGTTAAACGCGTTGCATTATATGAAACACATTTTACGGCAATTAATAATGCCATTACTATACTCATCTTATTAAACGTGTTGCATTAACGCAAAACCGTTTTACGGCAACCAATAATGCCATTATTATACCTGTCTGTGTTAAACTCTTTGCATATTACTGCTAAATAATGTTCAGTTATAGCAAAAACATTTTATGGTAATAACTCCATTTTTATATCTGTGTTATTGAAAACACAGTTCTAAGTAATTTTGCTGCAAACATTCCATTGTGATACCCATTTATTAAACGCATTACTTCATCAGACCATGTAGCTAAAAGACATTTCACTACATAAATTGCAGTTATACCCATGTTATTGAGCGCATAGTTTAAAGATGTTTTACTGCACACATTGCATTATTACCAAAGTAAATGGTCAATACCAACGTGTAGTGTTTTTGTAGAAGGATAGGGATATTTATTTGCTTCTCTGTCTTTAACCTCTTTAGGATGCAGGGTGTACATGTACGCCCTTGTGTCCTGGTACTTAAGGAAGCAGGGCGTACATGTACACCCTGCTAATTTCCGATCACCGCTGCGCACGTGGCGATGATCGGAACAAGATGCCTGCTGAAATCAATCAGCAGGCACCATGGCGCAATGCCTAGGGGGGTCCTGTGACCCCCCATGTCGGCGATCGCAGAAAACCGCAGGTCAATTCAGACCTGCGGTTTTCTGCGTTTTCGGGTCTCCGGTGACCCGAAGACCCGGAAAAGGATAATGATCCGTGGTGTTATTATACACCACTAGTGATGTCGCGAACATAAAATTTTCCGTTCGCGAACAGTGAACTTCCGCAAATGTTGGCGAACGGGCGAACCGCCATAGACTTCAATTGGCAGGCGAATTTTAAAACCCACAGGGACTCTTTCTGGCCACAATAGTGATGGGAAAGTTGTTTCAAGGGGTCTAACACCTGGACTGTGGCATGCCGGAGGGGGATCTATGGCAAAACTCCCATGGAAAATTACGTAGTGGACGCAGAGTCGGGTTTTAATCCATAAAGGGCATAAATCAACTAACATTCCTAAATTGTTTAGAATAACATGCTTTAAAACATCCAGTGTGTGTATACGATCAGGTATGATGTATCGATCAGGTAGTGTAAGGGTTACGCCCACTTTACAGACATTGACAGACCAAACTCCCCTTTTAATGCACCGCAAACAGTTCATTTGCACAACCGCAAACTCCCCATTTGCACAAGGTTGGATACCAAGCTAGCCACGTCCCGGTCATGTCATTGAAGGTTTCTTCCTCCACCCAGCCACGTACAACACCAAGGGCCCCCGAAAGGTGAATTGAATAGATTTTTCGAACGGGGAGATGGTTAAAAAAACGCTGGCTCCCTCCACTCTGTTTTAAACCACGATGACTGCGTCTGCGCCGTGCAATTTACTGTAACACCCGATATGAGTGGTATTTTCTGTAGAACTCTTCTCATCAGTTTAATCCCTCTAATGTCCCCAATCTGGGGGCCATTTATTGAATTGATTTTTCGAACGGGGAGATGGTTAAAAAAACGCTGGCTCCCTCCACTCTGTTTTAATCCACGGTCACTGCGTCTGCGCCGTGCAATTTACTGTCACACCCGATATGAGTGGTATTTTCTGTAGTACTATTCTCATCAGTTTAATCCCTGTTACATCCCATATCAGGGATCGCCTTTTGTGAAAAAAAATTTAGGCCTGGTACCTTCGACTGCCTTCACAGTGACAGACCAAACTCTCATACACCAAACTGAATTGATTTCAGGAACCGGGAGATGGAAAAAGCAGCTTGGTCGGTCCTCATACTCACCCAAATTGGGGCACTCCGCGTGCACAGAGCAATGTGCTGTGACACCCTATATGAGTGGTGTCTTAACTAGTGCTATTCCTATCAGTTTAATCCCTGTTACGTACCCTATCTGGTCGAATTGATTAACCATTGTTGAATTAGCGAACCATTACGACATCATGAAATAATTTAGTTCTGAGCTCTGTACTTGCTTTGTATTGGAATTGATGGGGATTTTTTAAATTGTCTGCATCATTTCTAATAAACTATTAAGAGACTTTATTATGATTTTTTATTTTATGTATTAAAAACCCATACAACATATAAAAAAAAAAGGTAAATTAATGTTTTTTCTATGAAATATTATCCAGCCGTCCGATCGCTTTTGGTCTGACCATAATGAAGCAACGGCCTTATCATCTGGGGTGTGGCAACATTGCCAACACACTCATAGAGGTGATGATTGCTTCATTGTGATACACAAGCCCCTTCACCATAACAAGGTAACGATCACAAGGGGAATTGACACTTGTATGTGCCTTTTTTTTTTGGTTTGTTTTTGCAGCCACAGTGCTGCACCATAGGACAGAAAAATTAGGCATGTACACATGCCTGAAAAATAATGGCATTGTTGCAGCCGCTATTGTAGCAGCGGCCGGAAAAATTGATGTTTTCCAGGCAGAAAAGTGACTAAAACATTGCGGCTTGAACCCTAGTTGGTGGTGGAGAATTTACGAAAGTCATCCGGTATGCAGACAATAAATACAGCAGCGTGGGGACCATTTTGAGGCCAAGGCATGTAATCAGGCCTTTTGTTAGTCAAACGTATCCCCCACTGTCAGTCCCTTCGGGATCCATGCCTCATTCATCTTTATGAAGGTGAGGTAATCAACACTTTTTGACCGAGGCGACTTCTCTTGTCAGTGACAATGCCTCCTGCTGCACTGAAGGTCCTTTCTGACAGGACACTTGAAGCAGGGCAGGCCAGAAGTTCTATCGCAAACTGGGATAGCTCAGGCCACAGGTCAAGCCTGCACACCCAGTAGTGAAGGGGTTCATTGCTCCTCAGAGTGTCGATATCTGCTGTTAAGGCGAGGTAGTCTGCTACCTGTCGGTCGAGTCGTTCTCTAAGGCTGGATCCCGAAGGGCTGTGGCGATGAGTAGGACTGAAAAAGCTCCGCATGTCCTCCATCAACAACACATCTGTAAATTGGCCAGTCCTTGCCGCCGTGGTAGGAGGAGGATTACACTCACCTCTTCCCCTGTTAGATTCCCGTTGTGCTGTGACATCCCCCTTATAAGCTGTGTAAAGCATATTTTTTAGTTTGGTTTTGAACTGCTGCATCCTTTCCGACTTTCGGTAATTTGGTAATATTTCTGCCACTTTCTGCTTATACCGGGGGTCTAGTAGCGTGGCCATCCAGTACAGGTCGTTCTCCTTCATCCTTTTTATATGTGGGTCCCTCAACAGACATGACAGCATGAATGACCCCATTTGAACAAGGTTGGATGCAGAGCTACTCATTTCCCGTTCCTCGTCCTCACTGATGTCATTGACGGTCTGTTCTTCCCCCCAGCCACGTACAACACCATGGGTCCCAGATAGGTGACAACAATGAGCACCCTGGGGTGCCTGCTGTGGTTGGTCTTCCTCCTCCTCAAAGCCGCCACATTCCTCCTCTGACTCCTCTTCCTCATACTCCTCTTCCAGCGTTGCCGCAGGTCCGGCAAGCGATGATGACAAGGCTGTTTCTGGTGGTGATGGTGACCACAACTCTTCCTCTTCCTCTTCACGCTCATCTACAGCCTGATCCAGCACTCTTCGCAGGGCACGCTCCAGGAAGAAAACAAATGGGATGAGGTCGCTGATGGTGACTGAATAGGTTTGTCACCTCCTCAAAAGGACGCATGAGCCTACAGGCATTGCGCATGAGTGTCTAGTAACGTGGCAAAAAAATTCCCAGCTCCGCAGAGGCTGTCCTAGCACCCCGGTCATACAAATACTCGTTGACGGCTTTTTCTTGTTGGAGCAGGCGGTCGAACATTAGGAGTGTTGAATTCCAACGTGTCGGGCTGTCGCATATCAAGCGCCTCACTGGCATGTTGTTTCGCCGCTGAATATCGGAAAAGTGCGCCATGGCCGTGTAGGAACGCCTGAAATGGCCACACACCTTCCTGGCCTGCTTGAGGACGTCCTGTAAGCCTGGGTACTTAGACACAAAACGTTGTACGATGAGATTCTGTGAGGTACAGGGTCAAAGTTTGCTCAATGATGATGTATAGGGGGCGGACCGAACATCGCTTGTGTTCGCCCGCTGCGGCGAACGCTAACAAGCTATGTTCGCCGGAGACTGTTCGCCAGCGGATAGTTCGGGCCATCTCTATACACCACCAATCACCATCCTTACTGTTGGTGAGGATTCATCCCTGATTGGCTGGGCGGGGGGGCGGCGACAGTAGCAACCCGCCAGAGCTTCTCCCCGTCCACAGCCTGCAGCGTCGGAGAAGGAGCTGGAGCTCAGAGCAAGTTTTGGGTTTTTTTTTACACTTTTTTTTTTTTCTTTTAGTTTTTTTTTTTAGTTTAGGTATTTTAGTGCGCGAACACCCGGCCCCACACACACGCACACTTCAATAAAGTTTATTTTACACGCACACACACACACTCCCATGGCCCGCAGGATGTGCTCGGTGGAGGAGGCATATGCCTAGATGCTCTCCGACACCGAGAGCGCAAGTGAGGATGAGGATGACCCCACGTTCCTCCTGTCATCCGCATCCTCCTCCTCATCATCTGATACCGAATGCACTGTGTGTTCTTTCACTTTTCTGTCATAGGTCGCATTAACTTGTTCAGCAATTAGTTGTACAGCAGTTCATTTACATCAGACCCAAAAAGGCTAGTCGTTGTCACCATGTGCATCCCCATGCCTTGGGCCATCCATCACCCTGTCGCTATTTCACTGGTTGTTCTTCCTTAGACCACTTGGTAGGTACTAACCATTGCATCTCTTATGATTTGCTGACCCAAATCACAATTTGGTCCTTGTCAGAGTTGCTAAGATCCTTATGTTTGCTTTTTTTTTTTTTTTTTTTTTTTAATATGCTTCCAACAACACTGTTAAAGAGAATTTATCACCTTCGGCAAGCCCTAATAAGTGCAGTAATACTTGTATAAAACACCTGCTGCTGACTATGAATCAGCAATTTGTTTGTTTTGGTGCTCCCTGTTGTGAGTCTGCAAAGCAATTATGGAATGCATTGAGAGGACTTCTGGGTATGCACACATAATGGAGAGGATTTCAGGAGAAGTCCTCTATCTGCATTCCACAGCCAGTTTGTGAGCATATTGCAGGGGAATAAGAGTTAGTATCGGCATACAAATTATTGATCTGGAGTCAGCAGACGGCAGTTTTTTTTTTTTTATACATGTATTATTGTACAGAATTGGGCTTACCGGAGGTGACAGATTCCCTTTAAGAAATGACTGATCACTTGCCTGATATATTCCACCCTTAGAGGTAATTAATATTTTTCGCTTCACCTGTTTATGGTTTTAATGGTATGGCTAATAGAGATATATACCATATATTTATTATTTCTTTTACTTGTGTGGTATAATTTTTCCCCACTCACCTTCTGCCTGAAGCACAATTAAATGAAGAAAAAATAGTACTTGGTAGAGATTTACAATTGTCGTTTTTATATCACATGTAACATGCTCTAAACAGTGTACTAATGCACAATTTGTTGCAATGATAGAGCCCATTACCTTGGATACGAGGACTGAAATGGGGGGAATATGTTGGATCACCAAGTGCTCCAGATCCCACTGTCTGCTTCAGTCAGCCTCATGGAGAAAAATTTGGATGTTTACAGGCATTACCCACTAGAGCTATATGTGGATTATCAAGAAAATTCTGCTTAATGATGAGTTACAGTAAAGAACAAGGTAATTGTCATGTTTTGTTCTTGATAAAGTAAGCAGTTTACATATAATATATAAACATGAAATAAGTAGTGCAAAATTTCACCCTTTGATTTCTTTTTTCTACCTCAGAAGCTTTAGGTTCTTTTTATGTATACATGTAACATTCCCGTTATTTAACCCCTTAACGGCCCTTGAATTACTAGTACTTCATGACAAACTCTGGTCACTGTGCCTCATAGTGTTGAGTAAATCAAAGCATCTGGAGCGGAATTCGATCCAAAGTTTTGGAAAATTTCTGTTCGCCACAAAGCTGAATTTCTCTGTACTTTGTGGTAAAGAATCTGATTTTTTTGAAAATGCCTGCTGCACGTGTTGAAAAGTGAAAGTATGTAACAAGCCTGGGAACACGATATGACCCATAATGCAGTGCAGCTAGCCAATCAGCAGATAGCCATCCCTTGTCATGTTACAGCTCTATAAAAAGCTTCATCCCGTTCGGTCTCAACCATTTTACTGTGAGCTGGGCGTAGGGAGAGATGTGGCGAGCCCTTTTTGAATTGTAGAATATTGGATAGGGAGAGTAGAATATTGGATAGGCAGAGTGCAGGGACAGTGTAGGGATATCATAGGGAGAGTTTTTAGACAATGTAGGGAGAGCTTAGGGAGACGGCAGGGACAGTGCAGGTTGAGTGTAAACGCTGTGTGCATCTTTACTTACTGCCACAATCCCAGTTAATCTGTAAATTTATATATAGAATTACTGTGCCGTTGTATTAATGGGCGATCTAATATATAGCCGTCTGCATCTTGTTGAACTGCTGACTAGGGTTGAGCGAACCCGAACTGTATCCCTACACATTTTCTCAAAAGTTCGGGTTCGAGTTCGGTGTTCGCCGATCTATTGGCACTTTTTGAAAGGCTGCAGGGCAGCCAATCAACAAGCGTTACACTAGTCTGCCCTTAGAAGCCATCACAGCCATGCGTACTAATGGCATGGCTGTGATTGACCAAGAGCAGTATGTGACCCAGCCTCTGTATAGGCTGGAGTCACGGAGCACCGCACGTCACTCTGCTCTTCTCAGTGTAGGGATAGCGGGGATCACGCAGGTTTAGGGACGGCTGCAGGGTAAGGCAGGACAGGCACGAGGACGAGGGGTCTGAGCCATAGACAGGGCAGCTGCTGCAGGGACAGCTACTGCGTGCCCGAGCTCAATTGTCACATCCACTATACCCGCAACTGTACCCCCCCTGGGGGGGAGTTTTTGTCTTAATTAAAGGGTAATGTGTTTTTTTTAATATAATATTGATTAAAAGTTAATTTTTAGGAGTGGCTTTCAAGCATAAAAAATTTTTGGTGACTGAGTCTACTATAGAAAGCACACCCGCCATTATCGGTATTGATCCAATCCTGTTGAATTTTTTGTATATGTATGCTAGATTATGGCCGGTTTTCTTCAGAGTTCCCTGTTTACTGAAGCATTGGACGTAGAAGCCAAAGAGATTTTCTCTGAGAAAGACATCCCAGGTCTGACCTCCCTGAATTGTAAGACCTGTTTTCGGGATTTGCATATAGGTTACAGAGAGAACGTCAAGTCATGGTGGGAACTAAATCCCTGGAAAATTATATTGCGCAATCCATAGAACCAAAAGGGTTGCGCATTACACTAACCCCAGCTGAACGCATCAGAACACCGTCTCTACTACTTAAGTGGGAGGAGGAGCTTACCAAAAGTACCTTAAACTTAATGCGTTTGCTCCTAGAGGAGGAGAAAACCCACTTTGCAAAAACATCGGAGATTCTACAGAATCAGATAGATTCAACACTGAAATTTAAGGCAGATCCGGAGTTTGCAAAGAGGGAACTATCCTTACAGACATCTATAGAGAAGCTGCAACATCAAATTAAGGATAGGAAGCACAGACAATTTGTTCGAGACCTGAATGAGTTTAGGGAGAACAAGGCGTACAACTTCACCACCAGTACTGTAGCTCCATCTGCCTCAGAAGTCTCCTCATTTGATCTGTCAGAGTCTGAGTACCAAGAGGCCCTGCAAAGGGAGAGGCCTGGGGGGGGCAATAGGAGGTACGGACAAAAAAGATGGCAATGGGGGGGGGGGCAAAGGTCAATATCGGGGTGGACGAGGGGCTGGAGTTGGTATTTCACCTTCCTCCTCCTCTTCCACCTTCCTTAGCAAGGGCCCCCATCCTCCTTAGCAAGGGCTCCAAATCCCACTCCCCCAACCCCACATTTTTTAGGGCAGGGCAAACCTCCCTACCCTCTGAGAAACAGGGGAGGGGATCAGTAGTATCGGAAGAGGAAACTCAAATTATGAACCTGACGTCTAGGGTTCTGTCCGATATTGAATTACGTGTCCTAAAGAAGGGGTTGTCGTTCGTACCTAGTACGAATTTCATCCCCTTCAATTAGGTAAAAGATGTCAATCTGTTTTGTAGGAAACTGAAATGGTTTAAATACATGAAAAATACGGATAAAGATGCCCGTACGGCATTGGGGATTGAGGATAGTGATATCCCCGATCTGGAGTTGCTGATGGAATTATGGGAAGAGAGGTCAAGAAATCTGGGCGAAGGCCTATTCACTGACCTCCGCTCTAAGAGTAGGAGAATGCCCCCATTACATAACTATGAACATATTGACATTTTTTTGACCTTAGTAACAAGGGAATTGGAGAATTTAAATATTGCCGTGCTCCTCGACATAACATGAGCTATGATGAGTATATTGCCTTGAAGACTTTGGAAAGGGATGACTCAATTATAATCAAGCCCTCTGACAAGGATGGTAACCTAGTTGTTTTGGAGCACGAGCAATATTTGAAAATGTGTTATGACATACTGGATAACAAAGAATGGTATGGCCGTCTAGATACGGACCCCACTTTGACGTTCTCAAAGGAATTGGAAGCTATTCTGGATGAGGGATTACAGAAAAAAATAATCAACCTGGCTAAACATAAATTTATGTCCCCATTGCACCCGGTATTGGCAACGTTTACACTCAGCCTAAGATCCATAAAGGGATATCCCCATTGCGGGGACGACCGATTATATCAGGGGTTGATTCCCTCACTCAGAACAGTGGTACATATGTGGATCATATTCTGCGTAGGTTTGTGTCATCTTTACCCTCATACACACGTGACTCAATGGATTTCCTTCGAAAAATTGATACGTTGACTATTGACCCGTCATGCTGGCTAGCCAGCATTGATGTCGAGTCTCTTTATAGTAATATCCCGCATGACAAAGGCCTAACAGCAGTAGCTTATTTTTTAAGGACACGGGGCACCCAGTTCTCTGCGCATAACGAGTTTGTGCTGTCTTTACTTCAGTTCATTTTGACCCGCAACGTTTTCATTTTCAACCACCGGTCCTACCACCAGCTCAGGGGGACAGCGATGGGGAATTCTTGGGCCCCATCGTATGCTAACCTCCTCCTGGGCTGGTGGGAGGACACTGTGGTATTCCCGGATCACGACACCTGGTGGGGTGACAAAATCTCCTTTTGGACCAGGTACATTGACGATGAGTTCGTGATCTGGAATGGCACAAAGGAGGAGTTTGAACAATTTGTGAAGGGGTTGAATGAAAATGCTGTGGGACTAAGATTTACGTATGAGCTGGAAAAAGAACAGATTACCTTTCTGCATGTTAGGGTGACAAAGCAAGGAGACAGAATCAGTACCACCCTGCACAGGAAGGAGACGGCAACAAACTCGATTTTACTATGGGACAGTTTTCACCCATATGCACAGAGAAGGAGTATCCCCAAAAGCCAGTACCTATGTGTCCTGCGAAATTGCTCAAGTATGGGTGAGTACCTGAGCGAGGTGAGAAAATTGCAAAAGAGATTGCGAAGCCGGGGGTACCCCCAAGAGATCTTGGGGGAGGCATATAAGCAGGCGGCCTCTTTGGACCGCACCCAACTGTTGGTGCCCAAGGTACGGAGGGAAGGAGAGGCAAAAGAGATCAGATTAATCTTGACCTTCGATGATGGTCACTAAGAAGTCAAACAAGTTTTGAGCAAATACTGGGACATCCTGTGTCTAGATCAGGATCCGGGTACAGTCATTAGGGACTACCCCAGTATTACCTACTGTAAAGGAAGAAGTCTCAGGGACCGTCTGGTACGAAGTCTGTATATACCTCCGAAAAAAAACAGGTACTTGGCTTGATCACCAACCCCAGGGCATGTTTAAATGTGGCAGGTGCAAGGCCTGTAGGTTTGTGAGGACCTCGAAGGAAATACTAGCATCAGTGACGGGACAAAAAATCAGGATAAGAGACTTTATTAATTGCCGCACTAGAGGGGTGGTGTATATCTGCCAGTGCACCTGTCCACTAGATTATGTAGGCAAAACTAAGAGGGAATTGAGGGTTAGGATTTGTGAGCACATCAATGATGTGGTCAAGGGCAAACCTACACCAATTGCCCAGCATGTAAAGGAGACACATCAGGGTAATCCCCAGTGTCTGTCTTTTTCCGTCCTTGAGGTGGTACCACTACCACCTAGAGGAGGGGATTGGGACCGCAGGATACTACGGAAAGAGGCGGCCTGGATTTTTAACTTGAGATCACAGTCCCCGGGGGGACTGAATGAACGACTTGACTATCAATGTCTCTTTCTCTGAGTTTGGCTTTTCTCATTTAAGATTTCGGGCTTTTTGACACCCTCCCACCAATAGGGGTATTAGAAGTCCGGCCAGGGACTACTAAGTAGTCCCATTTTGAATACTATTTAGAGGGGTATGGGTGGTACAATCCACTCGCATCTTCCCCTTGTTTCTATCCTTACTCATCAATCAAAAAAGAAAATGACTATAGAGATATCTTTTTTTGACATTACCGAGGTTGTGGCCAGAAGCCAAATATTCTCGATAAATGGGTGGTCCTATGCGGCTGAGGGTATGATCATACCATTGTGTGTAATAGGCCAGTGTCCTTTGTGACATTTGTGTGCATTAGGCTTTTGTCCCGTCGGACAATCCATATGGGTATCCTGTGGATTGTCCTTGCCCAGAGGGTCAATATCTGGGGACCGACAGAAATTGACATATAAGCGACCGTCACAATAGACATTACCACACAATGTATTGCCACGTGTTTTTTGTTTACTTCCGGTCACGTGGTCCCTGACCTCATATGCTAGGGTACTGCGGTTCACACCACACTGCTGGTGGCAGTGTAAGTGCGGAGACCGGATTTGAGGTATGTGCGCCATACAGTGTCACTTCTGGCTGGCCGGCTGGGTGCCTGGGTAATCCACTGCGCCTGTGCCGAGTCCGCGGACTGTGCGCTTTACTATGCCATAGACTTGGGATGACAAAATAGCGCCACCCCCGGATGTGAGGTGTGCTTTCCAAACACAGGAAGTGATGAGCGAACTTCCTGTTCTACGTATGATGGCATAGGGTGACATCTAATTGGCGGCTGAGTATATGGGGGGGGGGGGGGAGTGTGGCACTTACTATTTAAACTGAGCCGGCGCATACTGGGGGTAGGTGCAACATCAGACGCCTCACCCCTGGCTACGACCTAGGTATCTGTCCTCCGCTTTTGGAAACAAGTGTGGGTAAGTAAGTCCTCCCTCTTTTCAGGGCAAGATTCTAACACAATTGACTTTGAGTCCCAGAGGTATGACTAAGTCTATATCTGATTTATTTTGCCGCATAGGTTTCCATGACGTGACTGTTTATCTGGTGGCCTCTGGATCCCCACATGAGGACCCAATTCCAGTGCCGCACAGATGTATCTATACGTAACTATTGCCTCCTGATGAACCCAGTGTTTGGGGGAAACGCGTTGAGGCTAATGTGGTGACTATAATTAACCTCATGGGATTGCATTTATGACCGTGGCTACATTGGTAGATAGAGGTGTATGATTGATACCTCCATGGATAGCGTGGTATATTCCCGTAGGGACTGCATTATCTCATCTGATGCAGACCAATATTTTAAAAGCGGGGATCACGCAGGTTTAGGGACGGCTACAGGGTAGGCATGAGGACGAGGGGTCCCCACCATTAGGGGGTGCCCTCGGGCTGAGCCATAGACAGGGCAGCTGCTGTAGGGACAGCTACTGCGTACCCGAGCTCAATTGTCACATCCGCTATACCTGCAACTGTACCCAAGGGGAGTGGGAAGTTTTTGTCTTAATTAAAGGGTAATGTTTTTTTTTTAAATATAATATTGATTAAAAGTTAATTTTTAGGAGTGGCTTTCAAGCATAAAAATTTTTTGGTGACTGAGTCTACTATAGAAAGCAGTTAACCAACAATGATTCCCACTGGTACAAGACCCAATATCTGAAACATAGAGATCCAAAAGAATGATATCAGAGTCAAAAAATGAAGGAATATAAATAACAATGCGTCTTTATTAGAACAATTTATGAAACAAAATTGATAACAACTATGCGCAAATATCCTCAGACAGTGCACACACCAAATAGATAATGGGACCCAACAAAACAAACAGTTGCTAGTTTGGGCTAAGTAGCCGGTCACCATAGATGTTTTAACCACAGTAAACACTAACATTATCGGTATTGATCCAATCCTGTTGAATTTTTTGTATATGTATGCTAGATTATGGCCGGTTTTCTTCAGAGTTCCCTGTTTACTGAAGCATTGGACGTAGAAGCCAAAGAGATTTTCTCTGAGAAAGACATCCCAGGTCTGACCTCCCT
Source organism: Bufotes viridis (assembly GCA_033119425.1). Classification (NCBI taxonomy): domain Eukaryota; kingdom Metazoa; phylum Chordata; class Amphibia; order Anura; family Bufonidae; genus Bufotes; species Bufotes viridis. The sequence goes on from CM065592.1 coordinate 308,594,819, forward strand.
GAATTGTAAGACCTGTTTTCGGGATTTGTATATAGGTTACAGAGAGAACGTCAAGTCATGGTGGGAACTAAATCCCTGGAAAATTATATTGCGCAATCCATAGAACCAAAAGGGTTGCGCATTACACTAACCCCAGCTGAACGCATCAGAACACCGTCTCTACTACTTAAGTGGGAGGAGGATGCTGCTGCTGCTGCTGTGAGGGAGAGATTAGGGTAGAATTCTGTTGAACTTGGTGGTAACATAACATAGTAACATAGTATATAAGACCAAAAAGAAACATTTGTCCATCCAGTTCGGCCTGTTTCCTACAAGTTTATCCAGAGGAACGCAAAAAACCCCTGTGAGGCAGAAGCCAATTTTCCCCACTTGAGGGGAAAAAAATTCCTTCCCGACTCCAATCAGGCAATCGGAATAACTCCCTGGATCAACGACCCCTGTTTAGTAGCTATAGCCTGTAATATTATTACACTCCAGAAATACATCCAGTTCCCTCATGAATTCCTTTATTGTACTCACCATCACCGCCTCCTCAGGCAGAGAGTTCCACAGTCTCACTGCTCTTACCGTGAAGAATCCTTTTCTATGTTTGTGTACAAACCTTCTTTCCTCCAGACGCAGAGGATGTCCCCTCGTCACAGTCCTGGGGATAAATAGATGATGGGAGAGATCTCTGTACTACCTCTATTTATTTATACATAGTTATTAGATCTCCCCTTAGTCGTCTTTTTTTCTAAAGTGAATAACCCTAATTTTGATAACCTTTCAGGGTACTGTAGTTGCCCCATTCCAGTTATTACTTTAGTTGCCCTCCTCTGAACCCTTTCCAGCTCTGCTATGTCTGCCTTGTTCTCATCACGGGCATCTATGCCCCTTTTGATGCAACCCATTATCTTATTGGCCTTGGCAGTAGCTGCCTGACACTTGTTTTTGCAGCTTAATTTGCTGTTTATTAAAATTCCTAGATCCTTTTCCATGTCAGTCTTACCGAGTGTTTTACCATTTAATATGTACGGGTGACTTGCATTATTCCTTCCCATGTGCATACCTTTACATTTGATAAAAAATGTATACATTTGATAAAAAATGTGTTCAATCTTCAAACTACAGAGATTATTGAGGGTGCTATGCTACATTTTTGTATCCAGCCCTGAACCCAGTGGACACCGAAAAATCAGTTTTAATCCATCACATGGTGATGGACCATTTGATTGGACCATGTGATGTGATGTCATCACATGTCCTTTAGCTGGTAGCTGAAGCTTGAAGAGAGAAGACAGATCGCCAACTACGTGATCAAGTGGCTAAGGTAAGTTAAGTTTTTTTTAACCCCTTAATCCTCATTTTACACAGCATTCTTTATTAAGGTTATAATGTTATAAGGGAAAATAATAAAGATTGGGTCCCTGTCTCCTAGCAACCATGCGGGAAAATCGCACCGCATCCGCACTTGCTTGCGGATGCTTGCGATTTTCCCGCAGACCCATTCACTTCTATGGGGCCTGCGTTGCGTGAAAAACACAGAATATAGAGCATGCTGCGAGTTTCACGCAACGCAGAAGTGATATGTGAAAATCACAGCTCATGTGCATAGCCCCATAGAAATGAATGGGTCCCGATTCAGTGCTGGTGCAATGCGTCCACCTCACTCATTGCACCCGCGCGGAAAACTCGCCCGTGTGAAAGAGGCTTTAAACATTTTTTATACAAAGTTGTCAATTTATAGAGATATTTCTCTCACCCAGCATGGGTATATGTAAAAATACACCCCAAAACACATTGCCCTACTTCTCCTGAGTACGGCGATACCACATGTGTGACACTTTTTTGCAGCTAAGATGCGCAAAGGGGCCAAATTCCAATGAGTACCTTTTAGGAGGGCATTTTTACGCATTGGGATTCCAGACTTCTTCTCACGCTTTAGGGGCCCCTAAAATGCCAGGGCTGTATAAATACCCCACATGTGACCCCATTTTAGAAAGAAGACACCCCAAGGTATTCCGTGAGGGGCATGGCGAGTTCATAGAAGATTTTCTTTTTGGCACAAGTTAGCGGATATTTACTTTTTTTTTTTCTCAAAGTCTCCCTTTCCGCTAACTTGTGACAAAAAGTTCAATCTTTCATGGACTCACTATGCCCGTCAGCGAATACCTTGGATGGGGGTCACATGTGGGGTGTGTTTACTGTTCTGGCATTTTGGGCTGGGCTAAATTGTGAGCAACCCTGTAAAGCCTAAAGGTACTTAGTCTAATTAGGTCTAATTAGTAGGAAGACAACTTCAATACTTTCTAGACCTTCCAAGGCTATATTCAGTGAGATATACACAGCACAAGTATATATTCTAAATTACACATGGTACAAGATATATATATATATATATATATATATATATATATATATATATATATATATATATATATATATATATATATATATATATAACTCGACACACTGCTACACATAGATGACACATATAAATCATATATGTTTTCAATCAGATATGTTGCAAATATACCACACAGAAATATATAGAATATAATCATGAATACATGAATTGGGCATTACACAGCAGATGTTTCCCATAAGGCATGACTTCCTTAATGACCTTGTAAGGAAGTAAAATAATACATTGCTATTTAAAGCGAACCTGTCACCTGCTTTTCACTTATTAAACTATTCACAGTACCTTATAGATCATCCTCATTGTGTTTCCAAACAGTTTTTTCCTGTTTTTCTGGCCTGTAGATTCATGAAAAAATCACATTATAAAGTCCTGCTCTCCTGCGTCACAAGTCACGATACAAGTCAAGGAGGCAGACCCTCCTTGACTCCAGGATGTGCCTCCGCCGCCCTAACCCCACCTCTCAGCCCTTTAATTGACACTTGTCCTACTGGCCGGGACCGCTCTTGTATCAGCGGCGCATGCGCCGTCACCCTCCTTTGCAGCGCGATCCCGACCATCGCGCAGAGTGAAGCGTCGGGGGACGGCGCATGCGCGATTAAGCGAATGGATCGCGCTTCACTGTGTACGATGGTCGGGATCGCGCTGCAAAGGAGGGCGACGGCGCATGCGCCACCGATACTAGCGCGGTCCCGGCCAGGAGGACAAGTGTCAATTAAAGGGCTGAGAGGCGGGGTTAGGGCGGGGGAGGCACATCCTGGAGTCAAGGAGGGTCTGCCTCCTTGACTTGTATCGTGACTTGTGACGTAGGAGAGCAGGACTTTATAAAGTGATTTTTTCATGAATCTACAGGCCAGAAAAACAGGAAAAAGCAGTTTGGAAACACAATGTGGATGATCTATAAGGTACTGTGAATAGTTTAATAAGTGAAAAGCAGGTGACAGGTTCGCTTTAAAAGGTTATCTCTCACAGACATGTGTCTGTAGGACCCATTATAGTATTAACCGATACACCACATCTGCTCACAATAATTTTTAAGAGACCAAACACTCTATGTATGCTATGACCTTTTTACCCAAACTGAAGTCTGTCCTTACACTTAAAGGCAATGAGCATCTATATTTAGACTATAATATTATCAGATAACATTGTACACTTATGAAAATGCACGACAGTGTGTAGTTTTTTGTTTGTTTTGAACTTGAAGTTGAGCTGTATCCGTCTCCCTTCAGATGCACTGGGTGTAGTCGTTTGTGTGAATTTAAATCACGCCCCCTCCCAGTGTCCTGTGCGGGTTATAGCTTCTATCTTGCCCTGTGGAAAGGTGGATTAGCTGTTTCTGCTCTGCTTTAAGATAAGTTCGTTTTGGGGTTTTTTTGTGTACTGCCTTGGCTGTTAGAGAGACACCTGCCTCCTCCAGGGCTAGAGGAAGCAGGCAGCCTCTTTCCCCCTTTTCCACTATCTCAGGGACTTTAGGGACTCTTCAGTCTTAGGCACGGGGGCACGTTGTTTCCCACCTTTAGGGTCTGAACGTGGACACAGTAGTCTAGGGTGAGTTGGTAGGATATTGTTAGGAGGTGATCTTTATCCCCAGCTTCTGGCCTAGATGCTTATTTTGAGGTTTTCTGTGTGTTTATTGTGTGTTTATTGTATCTGGTATCCTTCCCGCCGTGACATTATAACCCTATAACCCCTTATAATACCTAGACTGCCATTTCTCTGCTGCTTTGAGATGGAGTCATTTGATGCGTTAGTGGATCGCATGCGTGATTATCTCTGGAGGTTGCAGATCTGCGTAATTCAGTCGCTTGTTGTCAGAATGCTCTGGCATCAGGTGCTATTGGAGGAAGTCAAATTTATGGGGAGCCTAGAGTCGCTCTTCCTGATAGATTTTAAGGGGGTGTGGATGACGTTATCCGTTTTAGGGAGTCATGCAGGCTGTACTTCCGGTTGTGGCCGTCTTCATCTGGTGATTGAAAGGGTCTTTCTTCTTCACCCTGCTTTCCCTTCAGACACCCGGAGAGTATATTTCAAAGTGACATAGACACAGGCTTCTAGTCACAGTACAAATAACTCTAATTTTATCTGTGTAGTCTGTCTTATATACATTCATTATAACAATCATTAACAGATGTGGTTTACATATACAAGGTTGCTCAGTACAAACAATTCCCTATAAAGGCTAATGCAAACATACTTTACTGATGTACTTGGTACAGATCAAATAGCATTTCCTTACAAAACTCCTCACTACATAGCATATGGCTTGCTTTATTTAACCCTTCAATCCCCTCTTAAGTCATGAATATGACTTATCTTCTTTCTCTCAAAGAGAGTTAAGTAGCATATGGTTGTCCAGGATCTGTGTGTTTTGGACACATTGCACAAAACATCTGAGTGAGAGAAGGAATACATTGAATACAACAACATATGATAATCAAGGAAGCAATTATAATTATAATACTGATAAATAATGGTGTTAACCAACTCAAATCCGGCAGCCAGCCCAATAACCAGTCCCAACAGGAGGATGAATCAACATCCTTCTTGATATTTTTGGCAATTTCATGTAACGCTTGAATATGGGACTGGATTGATCTGGAATGGTCAGTTAGTTTAAAGCAACACATTCCTTTAAAATCTTGACATCCTATATTATGTTTAGGTAACAGATAATCTACAGCAAAGATAGTTTCTAGCACTGCTCCTCTTATGCCTTGTAAATCTAAAAGTATGTCTGATAAAGCGATAGAGGTATGATTCAGAGATTTAGCCAAGCCACATGCAATAGTATTTATAGTACGAGCATTATATATAGCCAGTCCGGGCACTCCTAATATAGCGGCACCCAAACTTGTATATTATGCACGGCTGAGAAGGGGTTAAAGTAGACTCACAGTCTTCTGATAGTCTTGGTAACCGATCTGTGAGCGCTCCTGATAGGGGGTTTACTGGGAAGGGCCAGAGTCAGCCTGGCTAACGCACAGGGACCTCCAATAACGTTAGCAGGAATGTAATTGTAAGTGCTGTTACCACAAGACAAAAATCATCCCTTAGGGAGCATTAAATTATAGATAAAACTAGGAGTCACAATGGTCTTATTACAACTCATGGAATTATTCAGGGAGCTAGCAAGCCTACTATCCTTTTTACAGGTGTCGTCAATGTAATCATATACACTATTCTTAGGTAATCCACTTTTTATGTCTCTACCATCACAATATGAAGTCATATCCTGGGAAAAGGTGAAACAGGTCTCTGCTGCAGTCACATTGATAGTAATTATCCTAATATTATCCCGGCTATCTCCTAATTTTTGGCACTCCCCACAGAGGTCATACAAGGGAATAAAAGATTGTGTATTGTTAGCCAGTGACCAAACCTCAAGGAGGGATTCATCGGGTGTAGGCACAGCAATAACACATGTTTGTATAAGATCCCATGGGCTCTGTAAGTCTTTAAGGCACAATGAACTAAAATTTAGGGCATTTGCCATCCTAACTATATTTTTCTGTTCAGAATAAAAGGGGCCAGAAGCAAATGGATCTTGTTCCTGAGCTCTTTTATGTACTCTCCAATTATTTAGTGCACCACAGAAGAAACTCCTCTCCTCTGGGTGATAAATACATGTAGTAATAAGCCCGACTGTCAAGAAAACACAAAGACTAATAAATATCCGCAGACAAACAAATCTCCCAGAATATTGTGCGGTCATCATCTTCAGCCCGTGGCAAGGCACTTTTCAAGGGAACTTCTTCTGAGCTCCCCTCTTTGTTCAGGGATTTCACACCTGCTTCACCCTCTTTGTCTTTAACCGTCACCGGAGAGAAAGCCTCTGGGACCCTTTTTATCCTGCTAGCATGAATCCAGATTGGAGCCTCTTCTGTGAGAATCGCTGTTCTGATGACTGCTACCGCTCGGGTGGGTGGTCCAAACGGGAACTCAATCTGTTTTCATCCTTTTGTCAGGCGCTGGACAATCACCACATCTCCTAGTTGGAAAGGATGCATAGGTTCCTGTGGAGAGAAAAGAGAGGCACAAGCAACATTTTGTTCAATTTGATCTAAAGTTTCTACAAGTTTCCTCACATATTCTGCCTGTACTACTTCTAGATTCCCTTTTTCTATTACCGGGGCTTTTGGACCCCAAGGGGTGGGGAAGGGTCTTCCCATTAGGCTGCATCCTAATTTCTGCTAGGGCTATAGGCAAGAACTTTTTCCAATTAGTGAATGTGCCTCCAGTAATTTTCCTTATTTTTTCTTTAATTGTTCGATTCATCCTTTCTACTACTCCGGAACTCTCTGGGTGATACGGGAGGTTGAATTTCCAGTCAATCCTAAGGGCTTTGGAAAGCTCCTTACATACCCTGGACGCAAAAGCTGGGCCATTATCTGAGTTAATTTGAACAGGACACCCCCATCTGGGGATGATCTCTTGTAACAAGATTTTTACCACAGTTTGTGTGGTTTTATTGGTAGTGCGAAAATACCTCGGGCCATATAGAGGACATATCCACAATTACAAGGGCATACTCCTGCTTACTTCCTGTCTTTGGGATATGTGTAAAGTCAATTTGTAAGTGAGTGAATGGAGAAGTTGGGTAATTCAGATGCTGGTGTTGGGCCTTCTTTGAATTATTTGGGTTGTTTCTGAGACATATAATACACTGTGAAACATAAAATTGCACCTTTGACCAAAGATGTGGTATAAAAAAATCTCTCCGAATGAGGTCAGTGGGTGCCTGTGCTCCCCTATGGCAAAAACCGTGATATTGTGCAATTAAAATTGGGGCGCTTGCAACTGGAATACATAGTTTCCCCTCTTTGCAGATAAGACCCGTATCAGGGTCTTGTACTGCACCTACCGACTGCCATTCCATCTTGTGACTACTGGTAGCCAAATCTTGGAGGCTGAGCAATAGATTGTCAGCTAGGGTGATTTCTGGAACTAGGGAGGGCATTTGAACAGTCGCTGGCTTTTTAATGGCAGCCTCTTTTGCTGCCTGATCAGCCAGGGCATTCCCTAGCCATGTGCGTTTGGAGACCAGTATGTGCCCTGCAATGGATAATAGCAACTTTGCGTGGTAATTGGATGGCGGCCAGGAGATCATGTACTAGAGTGGAATGTGAGATTTGCTTCCCATCTGCTCCTATGAAGCCTCTTCTCTGCCAGAGTAGCCCATGATCATGGACATCCTCAAAGGCATATTTGGAATCGGTGTATATATTTACATCTCTTCCCTCAAAAAGACAACAAGCTCTAGTGAGGGCAATCAGTTCAGCTGCTTGGGCTGATTGAAAAGGTATAGGTTTTGATTCCAGAATGACATCAGGGAGTTGAACAACAACGTATCCTGCATAAGTGTTGTCATTAGAGCGGGAACAGGATCCATCCACAAAAACATCAGGTGCTCCTTCAATGGGTGTGGACTGTAAGTCAGGCCTAGGTGAGGTATGTTCATGTATAAGCTCGATACAGACATGGGGAGGAGACAAATCATCCTGCTCTCTCTTGTATCCTAGTAGGGCATTCAGTATAGCCATTGGACCGAATGTGAGGGCTGAGTATTTGATATGAAGTTGAGGATTAGAGAGCAACAAAACTTCATATCCACTCAGTCTTGTGCTGACATATGTTGAGTATGTATGTTCTTCAACAGGGCCTGAACATTGTATGAGGTATGCAGAGTGGTAGGATGACCTAGGGTGATAGACGTAGCCATCTCAGCGACCATAGCGCATGCTGCCAAACTCCTGAGACACGCAGTCATGCCTTTAACCTGTACAGGAACCACCTTTGAGAAAAAAGCAACAGGGCGGAATTTGCCTCCATGATCCTGCGCCAGGACTCCTGCCATGGTTTTACAATTGTCCCTGGCAAATAGGTGAAACATCACGCCATAGTCGGGTAGGCCCAAACCAGGACTTGAAACCATTGCACATTTCAAATGACTAAAAGCTTGTAACATTTCATCAGACCATGTAATGAAGTCAGGCATATTAGTATGAGTGGCTTGTCTCAGAATATTATCATAGTAGGAACAATCAGCAATCCATTGGCGGCAGTAACCAATCATTCCAAGAAAGGTAAACATGTCTTTCTTGGTTTGTGGGCGGGGCAGACCCAGTACGGCAGTAATTCTGGCATGGCTGATTCTGCTCTCACCTTTACTGAGAACAAAGCCCAAGTATTCAACACTGTCCATACACCATTGTAATTTTTTCCTAGAAACTTTGTGACCACTGAACACTGAAGAGGACAATATACTGCTACAGAAGGATCTGGATAGATTGGAGGCTTGGGCAGAGAAATGGCAGATGAGGTTTAACACTGACAAATGTAAAGTTATGCACATGTTAAGGAATAATTCAAGTCACCCGTACATATTAAATGGTAAAACACTCGGTAACACTGACATGGAAAAGGATCTAGGAATTTTAATAAACAGCAAATTAAGATGCAAAAACCAGTGTCAGGCAGCTGCTGCCAAGGCCAATAAGATAATGGGTTGCATCAAAAGGGGCATAGATGCCCGTGATGAGAACATAGTCCTACCACTTTACAAATCACTAGTCAGACCACACATGGAGTACTGTGTACAGTTCTGGGCTCCTGTGAACAAGGCAGACATAGCAGAGCTGGAGAGGGTTCAGAGGAGGGCAACTAAAGTAATAACTGGAATGGGGCAACTACAGTACCCTGAAAGGTTATCAAAATTAGGGTTATTCACTTTAGAAAAAAGACGACTGAGGGGAGATCTAATAACTATGTATAAATATATCAGGGGTCAGTACAGAGATCTCTCCCATCAACTATTTATCCCCAGGGCTGTGACTGTGACGAGGGGACATCCTCTGCGTCTGGTGTAAAGAAGGTTTGTACACAAACATAGAAGAGGATTCTTTACAGTAAGAGCAGTGAGACTATGGAACTCTCTGCCTGAGGAGGTGGGGATGGTGAGTACAATAAATGAATTCAAGAGGGGCCTGGATGTATTTCTGGAGTGTAATAATATTACAGGCTATAGCTACTAGAGAGGGGTCGTTGATCCAGGGAGTTATTTTGATTGCCTGATTGGAGTTGGGAAGGTTTTTTTTCCCCTTAAGTGGGGAAAATTGGCTTCTGCCTCACAGGGGATTTTTGCCTTCCTCTGGATTAACTTGTAGGAAACAGGCCGAACTGGATGGACAAATGTCTTTTTTCGGTCTTATATACTATGTTACTATGTTACCACATTCACATAACCACAGTAATAAACTAACACAGTCTGCCTGGCAAGCCTCCCGAGTAGAACTACATATGAGGAGATCGTCCACATATTGTAGAAGGACAGAACCATGAGGGGCAGTCCAAGGGCGCAGTGTAGCTTGGAGGACAATGGAGTAGACTACTGGGGAGTCTACATAACCCTGAGGCATTCTACACCAAGTATATAGGCGAAATTTACATGTGAAAGCAAAGTGCGTCCGTGTCTCCTTGTCCACTGGGACGGAAAAAAATGCATTCTTTAACCTGCTCCGGACCGCTTGTACGCACGGATGCGTCCAGGCAGCAGGTTCATTCCTCCTGGACGCATCCGTGCGTCATCTCGCGAGACGCGAGATTTCCTGTGAACGCGCGTGCGCTCACAGGATCGCGTTGGAGAGAACTTTAACTACAGCCTGCCAGCGGTGATCATGCACTGGCAGGCTGTAGAAGTTAAAAAAAAATGTTTTGTTTGCTTGGGACCACCAAAGGAAACATGTGTAAATGCACCAATCACCACTGAGACCCCCCCATCCAACCCCCCCCGTCACTAATTAACCCCTGATTAACCCCTGATCACCCCATGTCACCCCCCTGATCATCCCGTCCCCCCCTGTCACTAATCACCCCCCTGTAAGGCTCATTCAGACGTCCGTATGTGTTTTGCGGATCCATGGATCCGCGGATCCGCAAAACACGGACACCGGCAATGTGCTTTCCGCATTTTGCGGATCCGCACATTGCCAGAACTATATAGAAAATGCCTTTTCTTGTCCGCATTTGCGGACAAGAATAGGACATGTTCTATATTTTTGCGGAACGGAAGTGCAGACCCGGAAGTGCGGATCCGAGCGGGACAAAGTCTGTCCCCATAGAAATGAATGGGTCCGCAATACCGTTTCGCAAACAGAATTGCGGACGTGTGAATGGGGCCGCCAGTTAGTTAGCTACTTGTTAGGTAGTTAGCGCCCAGCCCACCGCACCGCAGTCACTGATTTTGGCTGAGATTTTTTCATCCACATTGATCGATGCGAATGAAAAAATCTGTGCCTTTCATTTTTTATTTTATTTTTTTAGCCCAGAGGCTGAACGGAAAAAAAAAATCTCATTACCCGTATGCTCAATATAAGGAGAATAGCAGAAACTCCTAATGCTGGCCATACATGTAATGATTGCGGAGACCCTCAAATGCCAGGGCAGTACAAACACCTCACATGTGACCCCATTTTAGAAAGAAGACACCCCAAGGTATTCTGTGAGGGTTATGGTGAGTTCATGTAAAATTTTATTTTTTGTCACAAGTTAGTGGAATATGAGACTTTGTAAAAAAAATAATAATAATAAAAAAAATATCAATTTCCGCTAACTTGTGCCAAAAAAAAATAAATTTCTGTGAACTCGCCATGCCCCTCACGGAATACCTTGCGGTGTCTTCTTTCCAAAATGGGGTCACATGTGGAGTATTTATACTGCCCTCGCATTTTAGGGGCCCTAAAGCGTGAGAATCCAAATGCGTAAAAATGCCCTGTGAAATCCTAAAGGTACTCATTGGAATTAGGGCCCCTTTGCACATCTTGGCTGCAAAAAAGTGGCACATTAAAACGACCATTAAAAATACAAAGAAGAAGATCACTGTATGAATCACACCAACATATCAATATATTGTAAATAGTACTCACTAATTTACCACAAATCAGTAATACATCCAAAACTATCATAATTAACCTCTTAACACTGCTACCCCAGCCAGATTTAATATAAAGAATCACACACCATAGATAAAAACGTTTTTTTATCCCTTTTTATCCTTTATATTTATCCTCATTCCAACTACATACATATCACTTATAATAGACCTATATAACTATTAACTACTCCCAATGAAGAATCACTACATCAATCAACTAATGATAACCAGTCAACTTTACTCCAGCTGATAACTGTATACCCTAATTGACCAATTAATTAGATAATTATAGCCAGCCAGATGGTATATAAAGCCCAAACCAGGAACATGAAGGCACCACTGATGAAGGGGAAGGACACTCCCCGAAACGCGTATGGTAACCCTGCATATCCCGGATCAAGACTATAGGAACGCCCACGGAGATACGTCCCAAGCGGACACTCAGCTGACCGGGAGAATCATCATATCCGGTGACGTCACCACCATGTGGAACGCCAAACAGCGGAGACGCGCATTACCTACGGACTGCGCCCAGGAACAGCCGCCAAACAATAACAGAGGACCACGGAGGACAGACTACAGGGGACTGGAAGGTACTCAGGCATAACACCGCTACAGTGTGGGACGCCACACTTAGGTAGCGCATGCCCCCTACCGCAATACCCCAAGCATAAATACTAACTATACTTTAGTCAACCTATCACTCTCAAGGGGGCTATAATTAACGGCTGTATCCCCTAAAATCCAAAATAGGCAGACCACCCTAAATAGGACCTTCTTACTGAACAAACGCTATTACGTAGTTCCACTACAAATCCCAGCTCCCCACCAATCTGAAAGGATCACCCCCAAAGGGATTCAATTTTTCCTCTTCCATTTTCCATTCTGATTTTCTTCCCACAAATTCTCTCTCCAAGTTATGGATAACCAGTGACTTTCTTTACCAATAGCAGGGGAGATCCTATATTTCTAGATACAACCTATATCTGGACATACTAAAGACACCAAGAATATTCCAACATTGACTATATTTTTTATAATTTTTATTTTTATCTTTGATTTTTTTGTCATTTTTTATTTTTCTATAAAAATAACCCTTTTATATATCTCTCTAAATAAATATATTTTTTTACATATTCTTTTTTTACACATACCTATTTTTCAAACTTTTAGCTGAAACTTAAAATAAAAGTATATAACATATATTTTAAATACATCAAATATCGTTTGCACTTTATTTCGTGTAATTCCATTTGCCGAAGTGCCTGTCTATCAAACTTCTCTAGCTGTTTACACTACTCTCTGGGTTTGGGTGAACCAATTAGACAGCTGCACCTCATCCACTACACTAGCCAGGTGAGCCACCTCAAGAACTTATGCTTTAGTATTTTTATATATACCCATACTTTGTGTGAGAAACATCGCTGTAAACGACAACTTTTTAAATTTTTTTATACAAAGTTGTCAATTTACAGAGATATTTCTCTCACCCAACATGGTTATATGTAAAAATACACCCCAAAACACATTGCCCTACTTCTCCTGAGTACAGCGATACCACATGTCTGCCACTTTTTTGCAGCCTAGGTGCGTAAAGGGGCGTAAAGTCCAACGAGTACCTTTAGGTTTTACAGGGCTGCTCACAATTTAGCCCTGCCCAAAATGCCAGAACAGTACAAACACCCCACAAATGACCCCATTTTGGAAAGAAGACACCCCAAGGTATTCGCTGAGGGGCATATTCAGTCCATGAAAAATTTAACTTTTTGTCACAAGTTAGCGGAAAGGGAGACTTTGTGAGAAAAACAATAAAAAATCAATTTCCGCTAACTTGTGCCAAAAAAAAAATCCTCTATGAACTTGCCATGCCCCTCACGGAATACCTTGGGGTGTCTTCTTTCCAAAATGGGGTCACATGTGGGGTATTTATACTGCCCTGGCATTTTAGGGTTCTAAAGCGTGAGAAGAAGTCTGGAATCCAAATGTGTAAAAATGCCCTCCTAAAAGGTACTCATTAAAATTAGGGCCCCTTTGCGCATCTTGGCTGTAAAAAGTGTCACACATGTGGTATCGCCGTACTCAGGAGAAGTAGGGCAATGTGTTTGGCGTGTATTTTTACATATACCATGCTGGTGAGAGAAATATCTCTGTAAATTGACAACTTTGTATACATTTTTTTTTAAAAAAAGTTGTCAGTTACAGAGATATTTCTCACACACAGGATGGGTATATGTAAAAATACACCCCAAAACACATTGCCCTACTTCTCCTGAGTACGGCGATACCAGATGAGTGACACATTTTTGCAGCCAAGATGCGCAAAGGGGCCTTAATTCCAATGAGTACCTTTAGGATTTCATAGGGCATTTTTAAGCATTTGGATTCTCACGCTTTAGGGGCCCCTAAAATGCCAGGGCAGTATAAATACCCCACAAGTGACCCCATTTTGGAAAGAAGACACCCCAAGGTATTCTGTAAGGGGCATGGCGAGTTCACAGAAAAAAAAATTTGGGGGCACAAGTTAGCGGAAATTGATATATATATATATTTTTTTACAAAGTCTCATATTCCACTAACTTGTGACAAAAAATAAAATGTTACATGAACTCACCATACCCCTCACGGAATACCTTGGGTGTGTCTTCTTGCTAAAATGGGGTCACATGTGAGGTGTTTGTACTGCCCTGGCATTTTAGTGGTCTCTAAAGCGTGAGAAGAAGTCTGGAATCCAAATGCGTAAAAATGCCCTGTGAAATCCTAAAGGTACTCATTGAATTTGGGCCCCTTTGTGCACCCAGGCTGCAAAAAATTGTCACACATGTGGTAACGCCGTACTCAGGAGAAGTAGGGCAATGTGTTTTGGTGTGTATTTTTATATATACCCATACTTTGTGTGAGAAATATCTCTGTAAATGACAACTTTTAAAAAAATGTATACAAAGTTGTCAATTTACAGAGATATTTCTCTCACCCAACATGGTTATATGTAAACATACACCCCAAACACATTCTACATTCACATTCAGCCCTACTTCTCCTGAGTACAGCGATACCACATGAGTGCCACTTTTTGCAGCCTAGGTGCGTAAAGGGCGTAAAGTCCAACGAGTACCTTTAGGTTTTACAGGGCTGCTCACAATTTAGCCCTGCCCAAAATGCCAGAACAGTACAAACCACCCCACAAATGACCCCATTTTGGAAAGAAGACACCCCAAGGTATTAGCTGAGGGGCATATTCAGTCCATGAGAGATTTAACTTTTTGTCACAAGTTAGCGGAAATGGAGACTTTGTGATGAAAATCAATCAGAAAATCAATTTCCGCTAACTTGTGCCAAAAAGAAATCCTCTATGAACTTGCCATGCCCCTCACGGAATACCTTGGGGTGTCTTCTTTCCAAAATGGGGTCACATGTGGGGTATTTATACTGCCCTGGCATTTTAGGGTTCTAAAGCGTGAGAAGAAGTCTGGAATCCAAATGTGTAAAAATGCCCTCCTAAAAGGTACTCATTAAAATTAGGGCCCCTTTGCGCATCTTGGCTGTAAAAAGTGTCACACATGTGGTATCGCCGTACTCAGGAGAAGTAGGGCAATGTGTTTAGCGTGTATTTTTACATATACCCATGCTGGGTGAGAGAAATATCTCTGTAAATTGACAACTTTGTATACATTTTTTAAAAAGTTGTCAGTTACAGAGATATTTCTCACACACAGGATGGGTATATGTAAAAATACACCCCAAAACACATTGCCCTACTTCTCTGAGTACGGCGATACCAGATGAGTGACACATTTTGCAGCCAAGATGCGCAAAGGGCCTTAATTCCAATGAGTACCTTTAGGATTTCATAGGGCATTTTTAAGCATTTGGATTCTCACGCTTTAGGGGCCCCTAAAATGCCAGGGCAGTATAAATACCCCACAAGTGACCCCATTTTGGAAAGAAGACACCCCAAGGTATTCTGTAAGGGGCATGGCGAGTTCACAGAAAAAAAATTTGGGGGCACAAGTTAGCGGAAATTGATATATATATATATTTTTACAAAGTCTCATATTCCACTAACTTGTGACAAAAATAAAATGTTACATGAACTCACCATACCCCTCACGGAATACCTTGGGTGTGTCTTCTTGCTAAAATGGGGTCACATGTGAGGTGTTTGTACTGCCCTGGCATTTTAGTGGTCTCTAAAGCGTGAGAAGAAGTCTGGAATCCAAATGCGTAAAAATGCCCTGTGAAATCCTAAAGGTACTCATTGAATTTGGGCCCCTTTGTGCACCCAGGCTGCAAAAAATTGTCACACATGTGGTAACGCCGTACTCAGGAGAAGTAGGGCAATGTGTTTTGGTGTGTATTTTTATATATACCCATACTTTGTGTGAGAAATATCTCTGTAAATGACAACTTTTAAAAAAAATGTATACAAAGTTGTCAATTTACAGAGATATTTCTCTCACCCAACATGGGTATATGTAAACATACACCCCAAAACACATTCTACATTCCACATTCAGCCCTACTTCTCCTGAGTACAGCGATACCACATGAGTGACACTTTTTTGCAGCCTGGGTGCGCAAAGGGGCCCAAATTCCAACGAGTACCTTTAGGTTTTACAGGGTTGCTCACAATTTAGCCCCGCCCAAAATGCCAGAACAGTAAACCCACCCCACAAATGACCCCATTTCGAAAAGTAGACACCCCAAGGTATTAACTGAGGGGCATAGTGAGTCCGTGGGAGATTTAATTTTTTTTTTGCCAGAAGTTAGCAGAAATAGAAACTTTATTATTAATTTTTTTTTCCTCAGAAAGTGTCATTTTCCGCTAACTTGTGAAAAAAATGAAATGATACATGAACTCACCATGCCCCTCCGTGAATACTTTGGGGTATCTTCTTTCTAAAATGGTGTCATTTGGGGGGTATTTATACTATCCTGGCATTCTAGCACCTGAAGAAACATGACAGGTGCTCAGAAAGTTAGAGCTGCTTCAAACTGCGGAAATTCACTTTTTTGCACCATAGTTTGTAAACGCTATAACTTTTACCCAAACCCTATATACTTATTGTATTTTTTTTTTTATCAAAGACATGTAGAAAAATAAAGTTATAGAAAAATTTATATAGAAATGTAGTTTTAAAAAAAAAAAATTACAACAGAAAGTGAAAAATGTCATTTTTTTGCAAAAATTTCGGTCATTTTTGATTAATAGCAAAAAAAGTTAAAATTTCAGCAACAATGAAATACCACCAAATGAAAGCTCTATTAGTGAGAAGAAAAGGAGGTAAAATTCATTTGGGTGGTGAGTTGTATGACGGAGCAATAAACTGTGAAATAGAGTAGTGCAGAATTGTAAAAAGTGGCCTGGTCATTAAGGGTGTTTAAGCTAGGGGGGCTAATGTGGTTAAATCAATAACAGAGAAAAACTCTGCATGGGCAGGAATAGCTGATTGAAGAGTTGGTACGTCTGGAACCACAGGGGCTATGGGTATGATCTGTGAATTTACTGCTCTAAGATCCTGGACAAACCTTAAGGTATTGTCAGCCTTTCTCACTAGTTTGATAGGTGTATTATAGGGGGAAATAATTTCCTCAATTACCCCTGCCTCTAGGAATTCCATCAACATAGACTCAATCCCCTTTTCTTTTTCTGGGGAAAGGGGGTATTGTTTAATAGAAACAGGTGCAGCTCCAGACTTAAGCATTGCCTTATATGGTGTACAAGAGATAAGGCCAACATCCTGGTCAGTAGTTGCCCAAACCTCAGGAGGTACCTGATCTAGTAGCGGATCCTGTGGTTGGCATTCCACATATAGAAAACAATTACCCTTTGGTACATGAATGGGCATAACTGAGGATGTGACATGTCGGTGTCCCGTCTTGCTAATCCCTAACTGCAACCTTAACAGAACAAACAAATCTCTCCCTAATAAATTCACAATTGGAATGATCCTAAAACTGTGTGAACATTGACTGGTAATTGTATGGATGTTGGATCGAGAGAGGAGGAGTTTTGTAAGATCTGGTCAGTATCCCATTAATTTCCACAGAGGGCTCAGCATTCTCTCTTGGACCACTATAATAATCCTCACATATAGTACTACTAGTAGCACCAGAGTCTACAAGAAAGGGAGTGGACGTCCCTCTATGGTTAACACTATCAGTGGTGATTCCTTATAGTGGTTTGTGATGAGAGTGAATGCTGGGATACTGTCCCCCGGGCATCCTCATTGTGATGTCTGCTGTCCCCAGGCTACAGGAAAACGAGGGGTATTATTCTGGGGCTGTGGCAGTGGTGGGGGAAGATCTCGGATCTGAGCTTGTGGATATGGTTGGGAGCCTTGAGCTTGGGTATCATTTGGGGCATGTTGTCTGAGTGGGTAAGGGCATCGTCTGATCCAGTGGTCATTCTTGCCACAATTAAAGCAACCTGCAGGACGATTTCTATTAAACCCCCTTTCCCAGAGTATTGCCCTCCACCTCTTCTACCGCCTCTTCCCTTATTGGGCTGATTCGTGGGAAAATTCCTATCCTGAGTTTGGAAATGGGCCTCTTTAGGTCTCAACATTTCAAAACAACCTGCCGCATCTTTTTCCATTAACTTATTTTGGAATTGATCTTTATTAAGTCTAGGCCATTCATAGTAACATAGTATATAAGCCCGAAAAAAGACATTTGTCCATCCAGTTCGACCTGTTTCCTCCAAGTTGATCCAGAGGAAGGCAAAAAAACCCTGTGAGGTAGAGCCAATTTTCCCCACTTAAGGGGAAAAAAATCCTTACTGACTCCAATCAGGCAGTCAGAACAACTCCCTGGATCAACGACCTATCTCTAGTAGCTATAGCCTGAAATATTATTACGCTCCAGAAATACATCCAGGCCCCTCTTGAATTCCTTTATTGTACTCACCATCACCACCTCCTCAGGCAGAGAGTTCCATAGTCTCACTGCTCTTACCGTGAAGAACCCTTTTCTATGTTTGTGTACAAACCTTCTTTCCTCCAGACACAGAGGATGTCCCCTCTTCACAGTCCTGGGGATAAATAGATGATGGGAGAGATCTCTGTACTGACCCCTGATATATTTATACATAGTTATTAGATCTCCCCTCAGTCGTCTTTTTTCTAAAGTGAATAACCCTAATTTTGATACCCTTTCAGGGTACTGTAGTTGCCCCATTCCAGTTATTACTTTAGTTGCCCTCCTCTGAACCCTCTCTAGCTCTGCTATGTCTGCCCTGTTCACAGGAGCCCAGAACTGTACACAGTACTCCATGTGTGGTCTGACTAGTGATTTATAAAGTGGTAAGACTATATTTTCATCACGGGCATCTATGCCCCTTTTGATGCAACCCATTATCTTATTGGCCTTAGCAGCAGCTGCCTGACACTGGTTTTTACAGCTTAGTTTCGGAGATCATTCGTTTAACAGTAAGCTGGAGATTAGGCTGTAGATTGGTAAGGGAAGTCTGAATGAGCATAGAATGCATATTATCCTGAATACTCATTCCTGCCTCCAGAGTCCAAACTTCATTAAACCTTTTCCCAAAGTCTATAACAGACTCTCCTGATTTTTGTTTACAGGCTACAGCTGTCGGCAGCGAGGACCTAGTCTAAAAACACCTCTCCATTTCACACTTAATTTCTTCCCACATTGTGTCTATGCCCGCCTCAGTATTTAATTTATAATTTCCAGCCGGGATATTCGGGGGCTCTATAGTGCTTATAGAGGGATCCTTGCTCCAAACCCAGGGGGAATTGTGCCCAACTAGCCCATCTATTATAAGGCGCATATCCTCCTGTGTCAGACATCTCCCTTTACTAGCTCTCTTCAAATAATTAAATGTCCCAGATGAAGATGATGAGGGTTTAGGGCAGTGCTTGACAATCTTATTAATATCATCTACATCAAGAGGTTTCTTGAACAAGATGTCCCGGACAGTCATAAAAGGGAACTATTCCTCTGGGTCACTGTCAGGAAGAGGTATATATTCAGGTTTGGGAAAATACTTTTATGATCTAAGGCGCATGGGAGATATGACATCCCTATCACCGACAGCACCAGCCGCTGGATCCTGACCACTTTGATCAGGCATAGGTTAGGGCAGCTGCGAAGGCGGCTGCGGGAGCTGGGGAGCTGTAGGTGGTTGGATGTTAGTAGCAGTATACGCTGCCAGTAGATCTAAATCATCTTTTGAGAGGGATGGCTATATCTTTGGGATGTTTTCTAAATAGGGATGAGGGGGCTTCTGAAGTGAACCCCTTGTCAATTCTTTTTCTAACTCATGTTTCTTTTTATATCCCTCTTGGTTCTCTGCCTTCTGTTTCTTAACCTTTTTATTTGATCTGTCATACCAATATGGTGCATAAGTAAGCCAATTTTCCCCTCCCAACTTCATATACTGCATGTCCCACTGAGGGTCTGGACCATAATATGGGTAAGCTTTAATGTCACCCAAACATAACCCTTTTACCATGTCCATATGGAAGGTGTCATTAGCCCCTTCCCAAGGGAACTGATTTATTTTCTTCATCCCCTCTGTCCATCCTGCCATATTATCCACCCAGGGAGTAACTAAATAATGATTAGTCCCACAGACCCAGGCTACATAATCCTTGCATGTTTCTCCCACATGCAGAGGGGGTGGAGAGACTTTTTCTTGCTTTGCACCCATTTTTCATAATTTAATTGAGACGGAAGCAGTGCAGAACTCTTTCCAGGACTGGCTGTATTGAACCGTGAAGGCTCTGACAAGTCCTGTCAACTGGGTAGAGGACTTATGTCTGTGCTCAACTTCCTTCTCAACTGCCTATTAGTATTATCCCTTAAAAACCATCACTTGCTTTCACCAGTTTCTGGGTTAGCGGGTTTCCCCTCGCCAGAGTGGTGGGGCGTCTTATGGTTCTCCAGGACACACACAATAAAATTAGTACAATATCATTGGCTGCTTACCTTCAGCATAAAATAAAATTAATAGTAGTGAATAGACGGCTCTAAACCTAATCAGTATCTATGGTAGAGGTGCAAGGACTGCTGAAACTGGCTCACCCAGCCAGATAAATCAGTAATGAGGATAAAAAAGGGTAGCAGGCACACTCTTATTTGGGATAAAATGGATATTTTATTAGTAAAATTATAATAAAATAGTAATACTATGTCTAAAAATAGCTGATTGAATTAGGTGCAGGTGATAGTGAGTGAGTGATAATTAGTGGATAAAATGTAGTAGTTTGGACATCAAATAATATCGATATTCTTTAAATGTGGTGGTTGCTAATTGTCTCAAGGTAGTTGTCACAAATAAATAGGTAGTGATGTAGTGAGGGTATCCATAAATGGTTTAAAAAGGTTGTAGGGTGAAATTCTGTGAAGACAAAGTCTGTTTGGGTTCAATAGGGTTCTTATAAAGTAAAATAGATAAAATAAAGTATCTTCTAGTTGATCCCACAAGCTATGTAAAAGAGGTTTCTGTGAGAAGGATCTTGAGGTTTAAATCCTGAATAATGGTACAGTTGGTATATTCGTAGTACGTAGCTCTGAGCCTGGGCGCGGCGTCCCGCGCGGTCTCTGGCTCAGAGATCTCCTACTCACCGGCCGGTAGATTCTGATGTCTGTGATCCTGTGTAACGGAGCTCGGCGTCCTCGTGGTGAGCGCGATGGATTTCGCGCGCTTCTGTGTTTGAAGTTTGATCACGTGATCGTTGTTTCAATGTGGTAGCTAGTCCGTTTGATCGGTCCGAAGTTTTTGTGTTTGGACGGTAGGTATTATTAGTCCTCTGTAGTTGAGTCTTCCTTCTATGTCTACAAATGCGATCCTCTGCTCAAACGTGTTTCGGGATTCTCTCCCTTCATCAGTGAGCTCACTGATGAAGGAGAGAATCAAACACGCTTGAGCAGAGGATCGCATTGTAGACATAGAAGGAAGACTCAACTACAGAGGACTAATAATACCTACCGTCCAAACACAAAAACTCGGACCGATCAAACGGACTAGCTACCACATTGAAGCAACGATCACGTGATCAAACTTCAAACACAGAAGCGCGCAAATCCATCGCGCCACCATGAGGACGCCGAGCCCGTACACAGGATCACAGACATCAGAATCTACCGGCCGGTGAGTAGGAGATCTCTGAGCCAGAGACCGCGCGGACGCCGCGCCCAGGCTCAGAGCTACGTACACGAATATACCAACTGTACCATTATTCAGGATTTAAACCTCAAGATCCTCTCACAGAAACCTCTTTTACATAGCTTGTGGGATCAACTAGAAGATACTTTATTTTATCTATTTTACTTTATAAGAACCCTATTGAACCCAAACAGACTTTGTCTTCACAGAATTTCACCCTACAACCTTTTTAAACCATTTATGGATACCCTCACTACATCACTACCTATTTATTTGTGACAACTACCTTGAGACAATTAGCAACCACCACATTTAAAGAATATCGATATTATTTGATGTCCAAACTACTACATTTTATCCACTAATTATCACTCACTCACTATCACCTGCACCTAATTCAATCAGCTATTTTTAGACATAGTATTACTATTTTATTATAATTTTACTAATAAAATATCCATTTTATCCCAAATAAGAGTGTGCCTGCTACCCTTTTTTATCCTCATAAAATAAAATTACTTAATGTTTCATAACATCATAACATAACAGCGAGCACAAGAAAGCAACAGATAAGAAGCGGTAGACATGGGGGGACAAGAGAGACCAGGGCGCAGACAATATTTGAATTCTTGCCAAAAGAATTCCTGTTTTCTAAATCCTTCCCAAAAGTATTGCTCTTTTTGCCATTAGTCTATATAAAAGTCTACCTTGCCGAAAGATAGATTAATCCTTACCGAAAGGATTGCGCTATTCAATTTGTACCAAAAGAATTTATCTTTTTGACTTGGCCACTATTCTTTCTTGCCTAAAGATAGATACTATTCCTTTCAGTGTATCTGAAGTGTATTCAAAATAGAAACAACAGTGAATTTTCGGAAAGCATCGGAATCTCCCTAATCCTGAAGGCAGGGATTTTCCATACTTACCGAATTCCTGTATGTTCTATCCCGGATTCGAGCCCCTAGCTGAAAGGGTCTTTCTTCTGCACCCTGCTTTCCCTTCGGACGTCCGGAGAGTATATTTCAAAGTGACACAGATGCTTCTAGTCACAGTACAAATAACTAAAATTTTATCTGTGTAGTCTCAGTCTTATATACAATCATTAACAGATGTGGTTTACATATACAAGGTTGCTGAGTACAAACAATTCCCTATATAGGCTAATGCAAACATACTTGACTGATTTCCTTGATACAGATCAAATAGCATTTCCTTACAAAACTCCTCACTACATAGCATACAGCTTGCTTTATTTAACCCTGCAGTGATGTCAGAGAGTAGGGATAATCATTTTCCTCCTTAAAGGGGACGCGCAGTCCTGGGCCTTTTCTTTGCCGACCGGTTCTCTGGCGCTTTGGTCGGTGGATGAATTCAGGCCTGCAAAATCCCTATTTTGCAGTTTGCCTCTAGAGCCATGTTGTGTGCCCATACAGCAGGCTACAAGCACATATGGGGTGTAGAGATGGCCCGAACTATCCGCCGGCGAACAGTTCCCGGTGAACATAGCTTGTTCGCGTTCACCGCAGCGGGCGAACACATGCGATGTTCGGTCCGCCCCGTATACATCATCATTGAGCAAACTTTGACCCTGTACCTCACAGTCAGCAGACACATTCCAGCCAATCAGCAGCATACCCCCCCTCCCAGACCCTCCCATTTCCTGAACAGCATCCATTTTAGATTCATTCGGAATTTGCAGTCTTAGTGAGAGGAGGGAGAGTGTAGTTGCTGCTGATTTAATAGGGAAATCGATAGCTAGGCTAGTGAATTCAGTGTCCACTCCAGTCCTGAAAGACTTATCTGATCTCTGCTGTAAGGACAGCGTCCTGACAGCACCCCAAAAAGCCCTTTTTAGGGCTGCAACATTAGTCTGCTTTTTTTTTCTCCATATACATATTGCAGTTGCCTGGCCTGCCTGTGTGTGAGGAGCTGCAGGCCCACAGACTGTAGTGTACCCACTGCCAGACAGCACGCCAGTCAACGCATTCTGTTGCCACCACCAGAATGCCGTCATTGCAAAGCTCAGCAGTGTGGCATTTTTTTTGTGTGTCTGCCTCTGATAACAGCAATGCCATTTGCAACCTGTGCCAAAAGAAACTGAGTTGTGGGAAGTCCAACACCCACCTTGGTACAACTGCTTTGCGAAGGCACATGATCTCACATCACAAACGCCTATGGGATCAACACATGAGTACAAGCAGCACGCAAACTCAAAGCCACCGTGCTCCTCCTGGTCCAGCATCTTCAGCCACGTCAACCACTGCTGTCCTCCCTGCCCCCTCTCAACCAACCGCCACTCCTCCTCTCACCTTCAGCAGTTCCTGCTCATCTGCCCACAGTCAGGTGTCTGTCAAGGACATGTTTGAGTGTAAAAAGCCAATGTCACAGAATCACCCCCTTGCCCGGCGACTGACAGCTGGCTTGACGGAACTCTTAGCCCTCCAGCTTTTACCATACTAGCTGGTGGAGTCTGAGGCCTTCAAAAAATTTGTCGCTATTGGGACACCACAGTGGAAGGTACCCGGACGAATTTTTTTTTCAAAAAAGGCAATCTCAAACCTCTACCATGTCATTGAAAAGGAAGTCATGGCATCTCTGGCATACAGTTTTTGGGCAAGTGTCCATATGACCACTGATACCTGGTCTGCAAAGGACGGTCAGGGCAGGTATATCACGTACACTGCGCATTGGGTCAACCTGCTGACGGCTGACAAGCATGGAATGCGTGGCTCCGCAGTGGAGTTGGTGACACCGCCACGACTTGCAGGCAGACCTACTGCCACCTCCTCTACTCCTACTCCATCCTCTTCGATATCCTCCTCGGCTGAGTCCTCTTCTGCTGCGGTGTCTGGCTGCACATCAACTGAATCCCCCCAGCTCCCCAGGGGCTATTCCACATCCCGGTGTCACGCTGTCTTGGGGTTGACTTGCCTGAAAGCAGAGAGCCACACAGGACCAGCACTCCTGTCCGCCCTGAATGCACAGGTGGATCAGTGGCTGACCCCGCACCAACTGGAGATCAGCAAAGTGGTGTGTGACAATGGAACAAATTTGTTGTCGGCATTGAATTTGGGCAAGTTGTCACATGTGCCGTGCATGGCACATGTGTTGAATCTCATCGTACAACGCTTTGTGTCTAGGTATCCAGGCTTACAGGACGTCCTCAAGCAGGCCAGGAAGGTGTGTGGCCATTTCAGGCGTTCCTACACAGCCATGGCGCACTTTTCTGATATTCAGCCGCGAAACAACATGCCAGTGAGGCGCTTGATTTGCGACAGCCCAACATGTTGGAATTCAACACTCCTAATGTTCGACCGAGTATGAGGATTATGAGGAAGAGGAGTCAGAGGAGGAATGTGGCGGCTTTGAGGAGGAGGAAGACCAACCACAGCAGGCACCCCAGGGTGCTCATTGTTGTCACCTATCTGGTTCCCATGGTGTTGTACGTGGCTGGGGGGAAAAACAGACCGTCAATGACATCAGTGAGGACGAGGAACGGGAAATGAGTAGCTCTGCATCCAACCTTGTTCAAATGGGGTCTTTCATGCTGTCATGTCTGTTGAGGGACCATTGTATAAAAAGGATGAAGGAGAACGACCTGTAATGGGTGGCCACGCTACTAGACCCCCGGTATAAGCAGAAAGTGGCAGAAATGTTACCAAATTACCGAAAGTCGGAAAGGATGCAGCAGTTCAAAACCAAACTAAAAAATATGCTTTACACAGCTTATAAGGGGGATGTCACAGCACAACAGGAATCTAACAGGGGAAGAGGTGAGTGTAATCCTCCTCCTACCACGGCGGCAAGGACTGAACGATTTACAGATGTGTTGTTGATGGAGGACATGCGGAGCTCTTTCAGTCCTACTCATCGCCACAGCCCTTCGGGATCCAGCCTTAGAGAACGACTCGACCGACAGGTAGCAGACTACCTCGCCTTAACAGCAGATATCGACACTCTGAGGAGCAATGAACCCCTTCACTACTGGGTGTGCAGGCTTGACCTGTGGCCTGAGCTATCCCAGTTCGCGATAGAACTTCTGGCCTGCCCTGCTTCAAGTGTCCTGTCAGAAAGGACCTTCAGTGCAGCAGGAGGCATTGTCACTGACAAGAGAAGTCGCCTCGGTCAAAAAAGTGTTGATTACCTCACCTTCATAAAGATGAATGAGGCATGGAACCCGAAGGGACTGACAGTGGGGGATACGTTTGACTAACAAAAGGCCTGATTACATGCCTTGGCCTCAAAATGGTCCCCACGCTGCTGTATTTAATGTCTGCATACCGGATGACTTTCGTAAATCCTTTACCACCAACTAGGGTTCAAGCCGCAATGTTTTAGTCACTTTTCTGCCTGGAAAACATCAATTTCTCCGGCCGCTGCTACAATAGCGGCTGCAACAATGCCATTATTTTTCAGGCATGTGTACATGCCTAATTTTTCTGTCCTATGGTGCAGCACTGTGGCTGCAAAAACAATCCAAAAAAAAAAGGCACATACAAGTGTCAATTCCCCTTCGTGATTGTTACTTTGTTGTGGTGAAGGGGCTTGCGTATCACAATGAAGCAATCATCACCTCTATGAGTGTGTTGGCAATGTTGCCACACCCCAGATGATAAGGCCATTTCTTCATTATGGTCAGACCAAAATCGATCGGACGGCTGGATAATATTTCATAGAAAAAATATTAATTTACCTTTTTTTTTTTTTTAATGTTGTATGGGTTTTTAATACATAAAATAAAAAATCATAATAGTTTATTAGGAATAATGCAGACAATTAAAAAAATTTATGTTCGCGACATTACTAATGGGGTGTTTCCATAATGGGTAGAAAATGAGTAACACATACTGGGGTACATTTTCTCCTGTTACCCCGTGTGAAACTGAAAAATGCTTTTAAATCCTTTGACAAGTGTTTCTGCCTTTTGTGAAACACCAGTTTGGTCAAAGGTGCCCTTTCCACTCCTTAAAATGTTCGTACAGGGGTGCATGTTCCAAAATGAGGCCATTTCTTGGGGTTTTTAATTTCTGGGGACTTCAGGAATTATTAACATGTGACATGGCATCTAAAATCCATGTCTGTTTTTTCGGGGCTGCCCGCAAAATCCATATTTTGCATTTTGCCTGCTGTGTGCCCATACAGCAGGCTACAAGCACATATGGGGTGTTCCCATAATGGGAAGAAAATGTGTAACACATACTGGTGTGCATTTTCTCCTGTTGCCCCCTTGGGAAAGTTAAAAATGTGGATGTAAAGCAACTTTTTCTGGAAAAAAAATTGTCAATTTTCATTTTCACAACCAAGTGTTTCCTAATTCTGTCTTCATATGCAATATAGCTCCCAAGATCCACTCCCGCAAAATCTGTCCTCCAAAAGCCTTTTGGTGCTCCTTCCTTTTTGAATCCTGTCATGCACTCATGCATCTGTTTTGGAGCACAGGTGGGGTGTTGCGGTATTCAGGGTGTAGGGATTTTCCAAATGGTAGCTTCTGGATAAACACACAGTAGTCTTTTAGTGGTGGAAATCAAAGTTATAAATGTCTTTTATTGTTGGCACACAACAATACAACAGACGTCAGTGGTCAGCTTGCTTCAGCCAGCACTTAAAAAAACAATACAATCCAGATTTTGCAAAAATCACATAGTTCTGTTTAGGGCACAGTACCGTAATCCTCACAGAATGGATGGGGACCTTGCTTTAGTCCTCTGTCTCTCGGCAGAGACCCTCCGGCTTTAACTCGGCTCCAAAACTCACCACCATGCAGAGCTCCACCGTCAGCCAGGTGAACACACACACATACCTGACTCTGCTGGCTGACTTTTGTAAGCCGGTCAAAACCCGGCCTGGACCGTGGGGAGTAGTCACCCACCCAGCACTATGACTACTCCCAGTAAGAGCCGTCCCGGATTAGCTTTCTCAGCTATGCTAACTAACCAAATTGTCAGTCAGCTACTGCTGCTGACACATATACTATTGGCTCCTACTTCACCGAGGCCAGGAACCTTGGTGACACATATCGCCCATCTATGATGGACCCTTGTGCCTTCCTACAAGGGGAAAATGGATAACAAATTGTGGGGTGCATTTTGTCCTGTTAGCCCTTTTGAAAGTGAAAAATGTGGGTGTAAAGCAACTTTTTCTGGAATACAAAATTGTAATTTTACATTTTCACAGCCAAGTGTTTCTAATTCTGTGCAGCCACTGCTGGGACACCAGATTTACGGTATTGCTATTTTGGCAATTGAATGTCACCCCATAAAAAAATATCCTTTGCTGTACACTATTAAACAGCCAGCCACAGTTGAAACCACTGATTTATGGTATTGCTATTTTGGCAATTGAATTTCACCCCAGAACAAAATATATCCTTTGCTGGACACTATTATACTTTGCCAGCCACTGCTGGGACACCAGATTTAGGGGATTGCTATTTTGGCAATTGAATTTCACCACAGAAAATTATCTATGCTTTGCCAGACAGCAGACAGTATTACACTTGGCTAGCCACAGCTGGGACACCAGATTTAGGGGATTGCTATTTTGGCAATTGAATTTAACCCCTTAATAAAATATAGAAATTTCTATCCTGAGTTTCTAGGGGTGACAATAAGCACAGCCAAGCCCCTGATGTAGGATATAGCAAAAAAAAAACTAGTATTGATGGATTGACGGACTTGGTGGCAGCTTGTGCTGGTGCACCACAAGTCAGAAACTGGCCGCCGATCACCCCAGAAAAAAAGTGACAGAAAAACGCTCTGTGCAGCCTAAAAACCAGTGAGCAATTAACTAGCAGAAGTTGAATCGATCACTTCATTAGGTGTTTTTGCTGACTTTTCCCTGCCTGATCTCGCCCTCACAGAATCTGCGTCCTCTCCCTACACTAATCGAGCAGTGTGACGTGCGGCGCTACGTCACTCCAGCTTAAATAGAGGCTGGGTCACATGCTGCACTTTGCTAATCACAGCCGTGCCATTAGTAGGCATGGCTGTGATGCTTCTTAGGGCAAGAAGTAAAACGCTAGCTGATTGGCTGCTGTGCAGCCCTTCAGAAAGCGGGAAGAAATTGCCGAACAACGGACCCGAACCCGAACTTTTTTGAAAATGTCCGGGTCCGTGTCCTGAACACCCCAAAACTATGCTTGAACTGTTCGCTCAACACTAGTCTGCAGCAGTAAAGCCTGTATTAGATAGGCAGGTCAGCTAACGTTTGTCGGGAGGGAAGCTTTCCTTCCTGGCAGTCGCTTGCTAGCGGAGGAAGCTGCTGCTGTTAAATGCAGTGATTTCCTCCGTAGCATGGGGAGGTGCAATCGCTATGGCATCGCTCGTACCCATACTGTCTAGTGGTTTGCAGGCGGCAAATCGCTATTAGACATTAGGATCTGCCATTGGAAAGCACTGATTTTTATGCTTGTTCATCGGGCAATCTGCAGCAGTATTACACTGCAAGATGGTCATTAACCGCCTGCCGACCGCCTAACGCAGGGATGCGTCCAGGCGGCAGGACTGTTCCTGCTTGACGCGGTGGTACGTCATCTCGCGAGAGGCGAGATTTGCTGTGAATGCGCGCGCGTTTACAGCAGATCGCGTCTCAGCAGTTATACTACAGCCTGCCAGCTATGATCAATCGCTGGCAGGCTGTAGATGCAAAATAAATCGCATCAAACAAGTATATCAGATGCTGTTTTGTTAACAGCATCTGATATACCTGCTGCCTGGTCCTCTGGTGGTCACACGGACACCGGCAATGTGCTTTCCGCATTTTGCAGATCCGCACATTGCCAGAACTATATAGAAAATGCCTTTTCTTGTCCGCAATGGCAGACAAGACTAGGACATGTTCTATATTTTTGCGGAACGGAAGTGCAGACCCGGAAGTGTGGATCCTAATGCTGGCCATACATGTAATGATTGCGGAGACCCTCAAATGCCAGGGCAGTACAAACACCTTACATGTGACCCCATTTTAGAAAGAAGACACCACAAGGTATTCTGTGAGGGTTATGGTGAGTTCATGTAAAATTTTATTTTTTGTCACAAGTTAGTGGAATATGAGACTTTGTAAAAAAAAAAAAAAAAAAAAAGAAAATCAATTTCCGCTAACTTGTGCCAATAATTTTTTTCCTGTGAACTCACCATGCCCCTCACGGAATACCTTGGGGTGTCTTCTCTCCAAAATGCCCTGGCATTTTAGGGGTCCTAAAGCGTGAGAATCCAAATGCGTAAAAATGCCCTGTGAAATCCTAAAGGTACTCATTGGAATTTGGGCCCCTTTGCGCATCTTGGCTGCAAAAAAGTGTCACTCATGTGGTATCGCCAAACTCAGGAGAAGTAGGGCAATGAGTTTTGGGGTGTATTTTTACATATACCCATGGTGGGTGTGAGAAATATCGCTGTAAACGACAACTTTTTAAAAATATTTATACAAAGTTGTCAATTTACAGAGATATTCCTCTCACCCAACATGGGTATATGTAAAAATACACCCCAAAACACATTGCCCTACTTCTCCTGAATACGGTGATACCATATGAGTGACACTTTTTTGCAGCCTGGGTGCGCAAAGGGGCCCAAATTCCAACCAGTTCCTTTAGGTTTTACAGGGCTGTTCACAATTTAGCCCCGCCCAAAATGCCAGAACAGTACAAACACCCCACAAATGACCCCATTTTGGAAAGAAGACACCCCAAGGTATTCACTGAGGGGCATAGTGAGTACATGAAAAATTGAACTTTTTGTTACAAGTTAGCGGAAAGGAAGACTTTGTGAGAAAAAACTATAAAAAATCAATTTCCGCTAACTTGTGCCAAAAAAAAAAATCTTCTATGAACTTGCCATGCCCCTCACGGAATACCTTGGGGTGTCTTTTTTCCAAAATGGGGTCACATGTGGGGTATTTATACTGCCCTGGCATTTTAGGGGCCCTAAAGCTTGAGAAGAAAAATGCGTAAAAATGCCCCCCTAAATGGTACTCATTGGAATTTGGGCCACTTTGCGCATCTTGGCTGCAAAAAAGTGTCACTCGTGGTATCACCGTACTCAGGAGAAGTAGGGCAATGTGTTTTGGGGTGTACTTTTACATATACCCATGCTGGGTGAGAGAAATATCTCTGTAAATTGACAACTTTGTATAACATTTTTTAAAAAGTTGTCATTTACAGAGATATTTCTCACACACAGTATGGGTATATGTAAAAATACACCCCAAAACACATTGCCCTACTTCTCCTGAGTACAGCGATATCACATGTGTGACACTTTTTTGCAGCCTAGATGCGCAAAGGGGCCCTAATTCCAATGAGTACCTT
The DNA here is from genome assembly GCA_033119425.1 of Bufotes viridis. NCBI lineage: Eukaryota > Metazoa > Chordata > Amphibia > Anura > Bufonidae > Bufotes > Bufotes viridis. The sequence goes on from CM065592.1 coordinate 308,625,585, forward strand.
TAGGATTTCACAGGGCATTTTTACGCATTTGGATTCTCACTTTTTAGGGCCCCTAAAATGCCAGGGCAGTATAAATACCCCACAAGTGACCCCATTTTGGAAAGAAGACACCCCAAGGTTTTCCATAAGGGGCATGTCGAGTTCACAGAATTTTTTTTTTAGCGGAAATTGATATATTTTGTGACAAAAATTGTGACAAAAAATAAAATTTTACATGAACTCACCATACCCCTCACAGAATACCTTGGGGTGTCTTCTTTCTAAAATGGGGTCAATTGTGAGGTTTTTATACTGCCCTGGCATTTTAGGGGTCTCTAAAGCGTGAGAAGAAGTCTGGAATCTAAATGCGTAAAAATGCCCTGTGAAATCCTAAATGTACCCGTTGGAATTTGGGCCCCTTTGCGCACCCAGGCTGCAAAAAAGTGTCACATATGTGGTATCGCCGTACTCAGGAGAAGTAGGGCAATGTGTTTTGGGGTGTATTTTTACATATACCCATGCTGGGTGTGAGAAATATCTCTGTAAATGACAACTTTTTAAATTTTTTAATATTTTTATACAAAGTTGTCAGTTTACAGAGATATTTCTCTCACCCAACATGGGTATATGTACAAATACACCCAAAAACACATTGCCCTACTTCTCCTGAGTACGGCGATACCACATGTGTGCCACTTTTTTTGCAGCCTGGGTGTGCAAAGGGGCCCAAATTCCAACGAGTACCTTTAGGTTTTACAGGGATGCTCACAATTTAGCCCCGCCCAAAATGCCAGAACAGTAAACACACCCCACAAATGACCCCATTTCGGAAAGTAGACACCCCAAGGTATTCACTGAGGGGCATAGTGAGTCCGTGGGAGATTTTTTTTTTTTTGCCAGAAGTTAGCAGAAATGGAAACTTTATTATTATTATTTTTTTTCCTCAGAAAGTGTCATTTTCCGCTAACTTGTGAAAAAAAATGAAATGATACATGAACTCACCATGCTCCTCCGCGAATACTTTGGGGTGTCTTCTTTCTAAAATGGTGTCATTTGGGGGGGTATTTATACTATCCTGGCATTCTAGCACCTGAAGAAACATGACAGGTGTTCAGAAAGTCAGAGCTGCTTCAAAATGCGGAAATTCACTTTTTTGCACCATAGTTTGTAAACGCGATAACTTTTACCCAAACCAATAAATGTACACTTATTGGATTTTTTTTTTATCAAAGACATGTAGAACAATAAATTTAGAGAAAAATTTATATAGAAATGTAGTTTAAAAAAAAAAAAAATTACAACAGAAAGTGAAAAATCATCAGTCATTTTTGATTAATAGCTAAAAATGTAAAAATGTCAGCAGCAATGAAATACAACCAAATGAAAGCTCTATTAGTGAGAAGAAAATGAGGTAAAATTCATTTGGGTGGTAAATTGCATGACGGAGCAATAAACGGTGAAAGTAGCGTAGTGCAGAATTGTAAAAAGTGGCCTGGTCATTAAGGGTGTTTAAGCTATGGGGGCTGAAGTGGTTAATGAGCGTTCATGCAAATGCTCGTTAACAATTATCGGCCAAAATAACGCCCAGTGATCAGTAGTTTTTCAGGAGAGTCTGGTAATATGCAGAGTAACAACTAATGGTAATCGAACATGGACAAATTCACAGGCATCTGTAGAACCAAATCGGTCGGTACAGACAGAAAAGAAAATACCTTCTACAATTACAACTATGGGAATAGGACAAATGTCTACTATAGCCGCCTCCTTTACACCTGTCTTTACCTCTGGTACTTCTTGTTCCAACCCCCTAGTAACAACCAGTTCAACTACAGTCAATCCAACATCTTTTTTGTCCCCAGGAATTATCCTGAGAGACAGGGACAAATGGGCATACCAAGCCAGGAATTGATGGAAAGTAATAGGATGCAAATTATAAATCTTTCTGACTATCAATTAGAGGATACACATTATAAGCTTCTTAAAAGGGGCCAAATTTTGAATGTTTCACCTGGGTCAAAGACGTTAATTGCTTTGCTAGGAAGTTAGCACTGCATAAGGCATACAAACAACAAAAGAAAGACTGTCGTACATTAAAGGACAAAGAAAAGATGGCCCTGCAGATTTTAGAGTCTTTGGACAGTGAAAATCGCACAGTTGAAGAGACCATTGATCCCCCCCTTGTCCACATTAAAACCACGTTCACTGTATACTCCCCCTTTTTCCCAATTTGCGAACATAGAAACATTTGTTAATCTAGTTACAAAAGACCTTAAAATTATTAGAACATCGGCATCCACTACCAACAATAATTTGGATGCAGATGAAAAATTAGCAACTTACTGAACTGAAGGAAAATAAAGATCTTGTGTTAAAGCCATCTGACAAGGGGGGCAATATTGTGGTAATGGGCAAACAAATGTATGAAGATACGGTGATGCAACTTCTTAATGATGCCAGTACCTACAAAAAATTAGATAGTAATCCCACTTTTCGATATTTGGAGGAGCTCCGAGTTACCTTGACAACAGCGAAGAGAGATAATTTAATCTCTAAATTAGAGTACAAATTTCTCTATAATACAAAACCAACTATTGCAACTATATATGCTATCCCTAAGGTACCCAAGCAAAGGGGGCCAATTCTGGGTATGCCAATTATTTCTGGCAACAATAGTCTCACTGAAAATATCATAGATTGTAGAAAAAAGACCGGCACTCACTGAATCTTCTGCAAATTCGATGCTTTAATTGGTCACATATAGTACAGAGTTCTGTGACGTGTTTCGGCTCACAACATGAGCCTTTCTCAAACAGATAATGGCATATACAAACAAAGTAACATACAGGATTTAAATAGACCGCCAAAGCGGAAGTGACATCAGGTAACCTTAGTAATGAGCTAAACAAAAAAACAGAGAAACGTGAAGGAACAACCCAACTGCAGCAGCATCAAAAAGTACAGGAGTAATATGGCAAGTAAGGAATTCTCCAAAAGTAAAGCCGAGTTCGGGATGAGATGATGCCGTTGGGGGTTCATCACGTTTTCTGAAATAAAAAAAGAAACCAATGAGTTAAATGACAATTACGCAAATATTAAAAATAATGGAGCTTGGAGATTACAGAAAACTGTTGAGATCGTACTCCCGGTTCAATCCCCTAGGTTCGAGTGTCTGCAATTTATGAATCTAATAGGCTTCACATTTTTAGCATTTTAATCCTGTCCCCACCTCTGCGAGGTTGCGGTACATGTTCAATAATCTGAAATCGCAACTGCGAGACATTGTGATTACCGCGTTCAAAGTGGTAAGGGATCGGTAAGAGAAAATTCTTTTTGAGTATGGTTCACTTATAAACTAGTGACAACTGGATCAAATATCGATCTAGTAGCTTAAATAACCACGGGAATCAAAAGTATAAGCAGCAGGACGTGGAAAATTAATAAAACATAACTTTTACTCAATAGTCAATTTAAAACATGATCCCATTTATGATATTAGAAAAAATATAGAAGACAAAAACTGGATACCAAACAGAACTATAGTTCAATTCAGGACAAGTCACGGGTAACCATTTGTCACAATCAAAAAAAGTGCTCGGCGGCACCAAAGAAAACCATTTGTCCTACCTTGGTTGTGGTACATTCAAGGGTAGGTAGAATGAGAGGGCACAGGACCGGGCGGAGTGGGCGGGGGAGGCAAGACAGTGGAAAATGAGAGAGAGGTGCAATATGATATACAAACACCTAGACGTCCCTACAGTGATTGGGACCACTCTTTCCCTGTTAGCCTAACCACGGAGCTACCGCCCTAAAAGAACGACCCCGTCCGGAACCTGTCCCTCAATAGTGGAGGACCCTATAAGCCCTAGTGCAGCTAGACCCTACATGCATGTTTCATCACTTAAGATTCATCAGGGGAATACAAGCGCACAGGGAAACACACCAGATAAATGCAGCAGAGAGTCAGTCAGCAGTCACAAACAGACCAGGGCCAAAAAGTTATTGGATAAAGGCATTGGTCACATAAGATTGGATCTACTGGCTATAAAAAAAATAGCTAGGGGTCAATACTAAATGCCCTTAGATGACGGCATAAAACGAAAACAGCCCATAGATGCAGGCTTAAACAGACCGAAGACACAGATACCAGTATGTGATAGATCCTGGACTGTCCGGTCAGTTTCAGGGCCGCTGGTAGGAGGGCAGATGATATGGTTCACTTATACTTTGAGAAGCGATCCTTCATCCGCATTGAGGTCTCTCCTATGTATAAGAGACCACACGGACATTTCAGTAAGTACACCACGTAATTACTGTTACATGTGAAAAATCCCTTAACAGGGAATTTCTTTCCTGTATAGGGATGTAAAAAATGTTCTCCTCTGATTACGCTTGAGCAGTGTATACACCCCAAGCAGGGGAATTTGCCCTTTCTTGGTGTGGACAGGGTGCGTTGTCGCTTCTCAATCTAACTGCTACCCACATCAGCCCTTACCACCATATTGCGTATGTTTTTGTTGCGTTTCGATGTGAAAGTAGCCCTACTCCGTACATAAAGCCAGACCAAGACCAATAAAACAAAAATAAATTCATTACAGTGGTGGAGCATATCTCTAATAGCTTTCCAACAGGGGTGGAGTGTGAACTAAAAGTGGCCCTGGAAAAAAAAAGGTAAAATTGGGTGCATGTTGCATGTGGGTCCAAATAATAATTTGGGGCAACATAATTAGATAGGGTCAACATATGTAGGCAGGGCCAACAATACCATAGTGCAGAGTAATATACTGTGCCAGCTGAACCAGATACCACAGTGCAGCACAAAAAACTGCCACCTGTGCCACAATATTCAATTGTATCGCTGTCCTGAGGACATTGACACAGTTGAATTCAGGATGGCACCTGTGGCTGCTGGCCATGTGTGTAAGAGAGAATCAAATCATTATGAACCCAACTGGCGGCCATGAGGAGGGCTTGAGTGGGCCTCATAGGCATCAGCCCACCAAGAAATTTCCCTGTAGGGTCTATGGCCAATCTGCCCCTGCTTTTCAGACTGGCTGAACAGAGAATCACAGCCAGCCTGGAGAGCCATTAAAATGGACCAAAGTGTGTCACACTGGCTGCATCAATAATCACCCATTGTTAAAACCAAGGAACCACAGGGATGCTATCCCTCCTGAATGTCTGTGCTCCAACAGGGTTGGGTGGTCAATGTGAAAGCCTGATTCTGCCAGTGGAACTGTGTGCACGAAGCATGGTGACATTAAAGGCTTCGTAGGATTCTGGAACTTGAGCTATGCCATTAGCCTGTTAATTTATGTGTGTCGGTTGGTAAGGGGTAAGCTGGTATTTCTAATTTTGCTACCTTCTAAAATATAAAGATATGTGTTGCTCCTGGAGGGCACGTACTCTTAGGGACTATTATGGTACTGTTTGTGACCAAGTGTAACACAGGATAAAACACTACAGAGAACTATTACTTTGTATTTCATATATCATATCCCATTTTTCAATTATGATCTCACAAGCAAAGATGATCAAACATGACAAATATTTCTCTTTTCTTTAGGTGTTCGAAGTATGCACAGCACCGATATTCAGTGGTCTGCAATACTAAGCTGGGGGTATCCTGATAATATTCTGAGACTGAAAAGCAAACAGAGTGAGCCTCCTGTAAATTATATTCATTGTTCAGAACTGCATCAGGTACATTTTTTTAATGAAGTCTTTGCTCTTTAATTTTATTTTTCACTATTCAATCATTATGTCTATACAATAATCGGAGAACTTTAAAAAGGACAGGATAAGGTAGTGATCCAGCGTTGTCTCTCATATGTGATTATGGGAGGTATAAGCAGCCAAAATACTAATTAAAATTAAAATTGTCAAACTAAAATTCAAATATCTATTTGCCATTTCATTTTCAACATGTGTGCAGAATTAATGCAAAAAATAAATTCGGTCATTTATCAAACTAGTGTAAAGTAGAACTGGCTCAGTTGCCCATAACAACCAATCAGATTCCACCTTTCATTTTCCAAAGGAGCTGTAAAAAATGAAAGGTGGAATCTGATTGATTGCTATGGGCAACTAAGCCAGTTCTACTTTACACCAATTTGATAAATGTCCCAAAAAATCCTTTAATAAGTATTTTCATTTTTAACCCAAGTTTGGGAAATATATGATAAAGTCTAATGGAGGGTGCTCTCCACAACAAATTTAGTAGCACCAGTCATCGTTACTTAGTTCTGTGGGAGCTCTAGTTCCTTCTAGCCTTCACCAAAAGTGTGGGTACTGAATGCTGGGAATACGAAAGCTATTTCACTACCTCTTTCCATGCGAGCTTGTCTAGCTAATTCTGCAGGACTTCAGACTGTTGATTTTTTATTTTCCTACTTTATTAATAATTGCTTTCACCACACTATTTTCACAAATTATTCTCTCAGAACTGAGAAAATCAAAACAATCGTAACAGTGCTGCCCGACCAGGGTCTTACTCCGTATCACCCATAGCCAGCAATGTGCTGCCTAATGTGCAACTAGCATCTGGAGCTCAGTGATAAAGTAGTGTGGTCTTGCCTCATTCCATGTCTATTCCCTGCCGTGCTGCTGCTCGTCCTTTTGGGAGCTTGCGGCTTAGTATCTTCCCCTTCCCTCATGCTGCCCGATCTCTTACTTCTTCCCCAGCCAGCTGGTATGTTAGTCCAATGCAAGCTCCAGCTCCTCCTATCCCTCACCCGCCCGCCCAAAAGGATGTGACCGGTGGCCCAACCTTCATCCTCTGCCTCCTGAACCTTACTGGCTGGTATCTTCCCATGTTATATCTCTGGACTATGGGTACTGAATGCTGGGAATAAGAAAGCTATTTCACCCCACCTTTTCAAGTGAGCTTGCCTAGCTCACCTGTGTATGGCTTCAGACTGTGATCTGCGGGTCGTTGGTTTGGGGCTCCCCTCTGTGATGTGTTAATTTTTTTTTTCTTTCATATTATATTTTCCTACTTTATTAACAAATTTATAAAGTAGGAAAATGTTTTATCAGAGAAAAAAAATATGAAGGGGACAAACCCATGATTCCTAGATGACAGTCTGAAGGTCACACCAGACTGGTGAAAGATAGTAGGAGATGGAGCTCCCACAGAATTAAGTGATGACTTGTGCTGTTGACCTTGTTGTGGAGAGCGCCCCTTTATTGGATTTACACATTCATGCTGTTGAACTTGTTGTGCAGAACCCACTGTATTGGAATTATACCCCTACTATTAAACTTGTTGAGAGCACCCTCTATTAGAATGAAAGAATATAAGTCATTAACATATTTTTACATGTTGACTCATGTGCTAGTCCTGCCTTATGTCAATTTGGACCCGCATATGACATGGAGCCACTTTAAAAAAAATTTCAGGGTCATTTTAAGTTCCCAGTCCGCCCCTGCTTTCTGAGGGCGTTGGGGGGGGGGGGGGGGGGCGGAACTGGGCAATTGCCCAAGGCCCTTGACATGAAGCGGGCCCCCTGCTTCAGGCTCTTCAGCTGAACGCATGTGGAGGCCAGCGGGGGTTCAGCAGAAGAGCACTCAGTGCAGAAACGGGGTTAGCTAGTCTGTGCAGCTGCCAGCTGCGTTCCTTGTACTCGTCGGCCACACAGTGATGGAGGAGGTAGAGAGTATCCCTCCCTCTCCCACTGTGATGCGGCCGCCACTGCCACCTATGAAATAACAAGGGGAGTGGCCTCTGAACAACTGATGAAAAAAGTTAAGAGGAGGAGGGAGGGAATACAAAGGATCCAAAGTCCTTTGCTGGCTGTTTCTGAGGTGAGGCAAGCCAGCCAGAGAGTGTCTAGTGAAGCAGCAGCATCTCCACAAGACCACAACCACTATTTGCCAGTCCCAGTCATTAGCAGCCCAGGCCCCTGATCCCACAGGGTGTAGCAGAAGGACTCATAATCATCAGGTATCTGGCCCTTTAAATCCCCGCACAGCTTGAACCACAGGAAAAAAAATCCAGATTATCACCAGCAGTTTTCTAGCAGCACCTACTCCAGTGAACAAACAGGCTTCTAAGATGTTGTTGACCCTAGCAACCACTTTGCCTTGCTATCTTCTGTAACTTTTCAGCTTGGAGGCTTGCCCGCACCCGCCACCATTTGTAAGGGATTAGCTCTATCTCCAGGGTCTTTGTCACGATATTCTTGCGGACAACCGTGTGTAATGTCCAAACAGTACATTTATTTTGATACCAGCACCAGCAAACACGATACAAAATGAAAACCTTCCCGTCTGGGCTCTCCCTAAACATATTACATGATCCCTGACTCACCTATACAGAGCGCTGTTCACACATGGAACATAAATGTGGCTTTCTCCAGCCATACAGTCCAGCAACTTCCGGGCTGTGACCCTTCAACACGTTCTGGTGGATTGTGGCCCAGTAGTCCTCCTGACTCTGGCTTTGTGACCCTTCTTCCCAGGTGTCAAAGTTCAAGCTAGCACCTAGCCTCATGGCCCCTCAGCCTTGCTCCGCTGAGACCACACTGACAGCCTCACCAGGCCACTGTCTCACCAAACACACTCCTCTGACTGACAGCCCGGGCTAGGCTCTTATACCAGACTGATTGTGGCACCCGGTGCTGCCTCAGACCTGATGATTGCCAGGGAAGACATGGAAACTCCTGCCGTAAATCTCCCCTAGCAGCTATGAGGCCTGTCACTGCCTCACAATATATATTTAATTGTACATCTGTTTGTCCCCATACTCAGCCTTTGTATCTCACAAGTCTTACCCCAGATATAATAATGAAACAGTCCCTGATCTAAGCAATGAAAACAGGGCTCTATCATGTAGATCAGGGAATAGGTCACCATAATATATGTTGTAATATATGTTTTATAGTATTTTACTTTGGCACTGGAAGTAATGCCACAGCAGAAATTGAAGTCCACAACAGAACCAGCGCCCTTGCAAAGCAGGATGAAAGCTCCTGAAAATGCACAGTGCTTGTTCCGAACATCAGATTGTGGCTCTGGACATTTCCCCTGCCAGTGCTGCGAGTGCTGAACTCAGGACAATGGCGTTTCCATCCAGACAACAGTGGAGGAAGTGCGATCTATTGCGCTGACCATGAAGAGAGGCTGGACACTAAGCCACACCCCCTGATTCTTTGTGCACTCCAGCACACTGTAGAAATACATTAGTAACCATAGGACAGCTCAATCAGCACCAGGAGCGCCCTTAATAGTTCTGTCACTCTCTGGGTGTCCCTCCTGCCGACACCCCTCTCCCCCTGCCTGTTGGCACCAAAAACACTTTTTAAAAAACACTATATATATCAATGTTGTTTGTTATATATGCATCACTGTCCTGAGGAAGGGGGTTATCCACCCCTGAAACACATAGACAATAAAGCTATTGGAATCATACACCCGATGTTGATGTGATCCTTGGCAGCGCCTGCAGAAGAGGTTCGTTTGGTTTTTACAACTTACTTCTGCACAGCCACACCAGCAACTTGGTCAGGTGACGCCGCTTTTGCCTCCATGTTCTCACTCCATTGGTCCTGCGACAATGTCCGCCTCTGCCTCCTCATCCTCCACCATGTACTCAGCGTCCACTGCAGGGACAATTCACAGTGCCCATCCAGCATTCTACATGTGCAGGGCACGGCGGTGTCACGTGTTCTGCACCTCGTTTGCCTGAGCGAATGGAGTCACACAGGAGAGGAGCTGCTCTGTGCCCTTCATCAAGAAATCGAATACTGGCTTTCTCCGCAACAACTGAAAATCGGAGCCATGGTGACCGACAACAGGAAGAACATTGTGTCAGCGTTGCATCAAGGAGGGCTTAGACATGCGGCCTGCATGGCACACGTGTTCAATCTGGTTGACATCCTGAAAATGGCCAGGAAACTTTGCATGCACTTCAGCCACTCGTACATCACAAAGCACACCCTCCTTGAGCTGGAGCTGCAGAACTGCATCCCCTAGCAAAGGCTGATAATCAACGTTTCCACTCGTTGGAATTCCACCCTCCATATGTTGGACCGACTATACGAACAGAGAGAGTGCATAAACGATTTCTTGATGATCCAAGCAGACAGGTATACTCCCCTGTGTAACATTGATGTCACACTTGACGTATCCTCTCTTTATAGTAATATCAGACATGACCTAGGGATACAGGCGATATCACATTCACTTACTCAGGACTCATCACTCCCCAACAACCAAAAATAATTCATCCTTAATGCCATATACTTCATACTCAACCACAACTATTTCAGTTTCAACAAAACAATTTACATCCAAATGAACAGTACAGCAATGGGGACTAAATTTGCCCCATCCTATGCGAATTTATTTTTGGGGGTCGTCGAAGAAAAATTTGGCCTATTAGCACACCCCAAAATCAAGTTCTATCACCGCCATATTGATGATATTATATTTATATGGCAGGGCGAAGAAGACAAACTAAAGACCCTAATTAAATCACTCAACACCAATTCCTGGAATCTATAATTTAGTCTGGAATTTAGTCCCACAAAAAGTCTTTTTAGACCTTCAAATCATGACCAACAACAATAAGATTATTACTGAAACCCACTTAGAGTGCAGATGCTAATAGCTATCTGGAATACACCAGATGCCACCATCCGAAGTTGATCAGGAATACCCCATATAGCCAGATGAAAAGAGTGAGACGCAATTGTTCCAATAATCGTACATTGAAGGGCCAAGTTAGGATCCTCAAGAATAGATTTAGGGAGAAGGGTTATCCGAAAAGGTTTCTAGATGAATCAGCCAAAAGAGTCCTAAAGGTCTCCCAGAAAGAGAGTCTCCTACCAGTTATCAAGAGCAAAATGCAGGATAGAAACAACGGGACACATCAGGTCAGTCTCATCATGAGATTTAATTCCCAACATATCAGTATCAAAAATATTCTAAAGAGAAATTGGGCCATTTTACTTAAAGATCCCATTTTGGGCAAAAAACATCCCCCAAAATGTTGCAATATGATAACACATAATACAAAAGAAATCTCCATCCCACAGAGTAATGAGGTCATAAACATTTGCCTTAGATTGGACTGCGGAACTACAAATGTCATTTATTTGCTACAATGCCCCTACTAACTTTTCTTTATGTGGGGCGTACCACACAATCAGTCAGGGATAGGATGAATAAGCACCGTTTAAATATAAGTAGGAAAATATTGACCCACAGTGTTTCACAACATTTTGCCGTCTCCCATAATAGTTATCCTAGCCAACTGAAAGTGACCCCTTTGGAACGGGTGCCGCAATCCTATCAAACCCTATGCTGAAAGTAAATGTTTTGGATTTTTCATATGAACACCCTAGCACTTTTCGGGTTGAATGAATCACTAGAACACACAAACTATTGAATGATTTGGAAATAAGGGTATACTGTATGCGCTAATGGGATCCATCGATACTTTTATGACACATTTGTTTTACTGCAAAAAAAAAATTTCATTATTATATAATATTTTTCTACAATATTTTACATATATCTAGTGAACTTTTAGAATTTATGTCCTGGGAGATGCCTGAATAATTCTCCTTCATACATATTATAGTGTCTAATACAACAAACTTTACATGCTTGGCGTATATTTGCTTTCTGTTGAGAGGGGTGCTTGCAAAGTGGTCTTTTTTTTTATCCAATTCGGCTCTTCTAGACAGCTGCAATACTTGTGGTCGTTCAGGAGTCCATTTAAGATTAACCAAACACTTGTTCTAACATTGATGTCAGCCAGTGGCAGCTCATGCGTGACACCTGCCGTTTGCTCAGGCCCTTTGAGGAGGCCACGTTATTTGTCAGTTGCCAGGACTATGAAATTAACATGTCATGTCATTTCACTGCTTCATGTCCTGGAACAGATGCTGGTAAATCTGGCTGGTCAGGGGGGTGGAGAGGTGACGCCTACATCTCAGAGCCACATGAGCCCTGTGGAGGCTGAACTGGAGGAGGAGGAGAACATGGAGCACAAACAATGTGTAGTGAAACGGGTGGTTTTTCTACACGTGACAGGAGAGAAGGAGCAGGAGCAGCCAGAGGAGCTACAGGGCGATGAGGAAGATGAGGCAGAGGACCCAGACACACTGTGACAGTATGCAGTGGAGATGGAGGCAGGGAGTCCCTCTGAGTCGCTTGCACAAATGGCCCGATGCATGTTGACTTGCTTGCGTAGTGGCACTCGAATTGTAAACATTTAGCAGAGGGATGACTTCTGGCTCTCCACCTTGTTGGACCATCGCTACCGGTCCAAATTGGGGGCCTTTTTTACACCTGCTGAGAGGGAGGACAAACTGAACTACTATAGAGACATCCTTTGTAGTCAGTTGGCTGCATCCTATCTGCACCATCGTCCATCCTCTTGCAGGTCTGACCAGGCCGGGGGGGGGTGGTCTCTCTGCGCTCACGTTCCACTGCAATTGTTGCTGGGGAGGGGTTGGGTGGCAGGAGCAGTACAAGCTTCATCAGCAGCAGCCTGAGTCTAGACTGATGAGCAGCTGATGAGCAGCTTTCTTCACCCGCATAGTGAAGAAACTATTCACCAGCAGCTAGACATAGAGCAGAACCAGCAGGTTGTGGTATACTTGGAGTGCATCCTGCCAGCCATCATTGAAGATCTGCTGGACTACTGGGCAGCCAAACTGGATTTGTGGCCGCAACTGTTTGAGTTTGCCCTGAAAAAGCTGTCCTACCCGGCCAAAGTGTGGCATCAGAACGGGTGTTTCGTTTGGTGGGGGACATAGTTATCTCAAGAAGAACTCGCTTGTCCACGCAAAATGTGGATAGACCAACCTTTGTCAAGATGAATCAGGCGTGGATCAACCAGGATTTCCACCCACCAATGCCTGATGCATCAGACCAGATCATCCATGGTGCCACACCAACACTTTGACAAGAGACCGGTTTCTTCTGGCTAGCTGCCTCAGCTACTATTCTGATGCTGCCACCCACCTAATGCCACACATCTGATGCAAAGTGTTCCTTCTTTCACCCACCATGTTCAGCTGGTACTGGTATTGCCACCCACCTCCCCACTCTGTCACCGGGTCACTCTGTGGTCTCCTGATGCTGCTGCCACCTCCACACTGTCACCTTGCCACTCTGTGGCCTCCTCATACTGCTGCCACCTCCACACTATGTCACCTTGCCACTCTGTGATCTCCTCATGCTGCTGCCACCTCCACACTATGTCATCTTGCCACTCTGTGGTCTTCTGATGCTGCTGCCACATCCACATTGTCATTGTGCCACTCTGTAGACTCCTCCTGATGCTGCTGCCCCCTCCACACACTGTCGTTGTGCCACTCTGTGGCCTCCTGATGCTGCTGCTGTCACCTCCACACTGTCATTGTGCCACTCTGTGGCCTCCTCATGCTGCTTTCACCCTCCCCACTTCATGACTGGGCCACTATTTTGCCTTTCGGCCTAGGTGACATCATCATTTATTTGACCCTTCTTCTGATCTGTCAGAAGGAAAGAAAAATGAGACGCAGAGCGGATCCTGTCTGTGTAGCAGCTGTAAGGCCTGTATGGCTTTTGATTTGGTAGCCAAAAGCAGGAGTGGGTACAAAACACAGAAGACATGCAAATATTCAATTAACATGTCATCTCTGTTTTGGATCCACTCCTGTTTTTTTTTTTTTGCATTAGCAATACTGATGGATTACTGACCAAATGCTGACCGAGTAAAGGCTGATGCTCAACAGACAGGATCCGTTTTTTGGGGGTTATTGTTCTGACGGATCAGAGGAAGGGCAAAATAATCAGTGACGTCAACACAAACTTACTGCTGACACCCTCTCCACTCTTTCAGGGGGGCTCTACTTGTATAAGTGTTTACTAGAACAGGTTCTGTAGAATTCTATGTGGAATCAGCTGACGAAGGTGTAAAAGGAGTGCGCTTCTTCTTGGCGCTAACATCAGCCTATAAGGCTGAGTTCATACTTAGCTTATTTGGTCAGTTTTGGCCCCTGTGACTGCCCAAATAAGTGTGCAGTGATTTTAAGAGCGACGCCTGTCATCTGCATGTCATTCTGACTCACAGTATTATTTCACTACCACAGCAGACTCCCTGTACGTGTTACTGCAAGGCACAGTGTTCTACACCACTATAAAGCCTTTCTGAGGCCAGGAAACAAAAATTTGGCGAACCGGCTGAAAAGAATTTTGGAAAAATTCGCTCATCTCTAATTATCTTATTGGCCTTCGCAGCAGCTGCCTGACACTGGTTTCTGCAGCTTAGTTTGCTGTTCACTAATTTTCCTAAGTCCTTTTCCATGTCAGTCTTACCGAGTGTTTTACCATTTAGTATGTATGGGTAATTTGCATTACTCCTTCCCATGTGCATAACCTTACATTTGTCAGTGTTAAACCTCATTTGACACTTCTCCGCCCAAGCTTCCAATCTATTCAGATCCCTCTGTAGCAGTATACGGTCCTACTTTACACAGTTTAATGTTATCTGCAGAAATTGATATTTTACTGTGCAAGCCTTCTACAAGATCATTAATAAATATATTAAAGAGAATAGGTCAAAATACTCACCCCTGTGGTACCCCACTAGTGACAGTGACCCAATCTGAGTGTGTATTATTAATAACCACTCTGTTCTCTATCACGGAGCCAGTTATTTACCCACATACAGACATTTTCTCCCAGTCCAAGCATTCTCATTCTATATACTAACCTTTTATGTGGTGCAATATCAAATGCTTTGGAGAAGCCAATATATACGACATCCATTGATTCGCGGCAGTCAAGTGTAGAACTTACCTCCTCATAGAAACTGATTAACATAGTTTGACATGACCGATCCCTCATGAAGCCATGCTAATATGGCGTCATTTGCTTATTTTCATTAAGGTACTCCAAGATAGCATCTCTTAGAAAACCTTCAAACAGTTTACCCACGACAGATGTTAAACTTCCCGTCCTATAGTTTCCGGGCTCTGTTTTTGGACCCTTTTTAATTATTGGCACCACATTTTCTAGGCGCCAATCCTGTGGAACACTCCCTGTCAATATAGAGTCTTTAAATATCAGAGATAAGGGTCTAGCTATGGCAGGGATCGTCAATTTGCTGTTCTCCAGCTGTTGTAAAACTACAATTCCCACCATGCCCTGCTGTAGGCTGATAGCTGTAAGCAGTCTTTGCATGCTGGGAGTTGTAGTTTTGCAACAACTGGAGAGCCGCAGTTTGCCCATCCCTGGGCTATGGCATTACTTAATTCTCCTATGATACAGGGGTGTATGCTATCTGGACCCAGCGATTTGTCTATTTTCATCTTTTTAAGACACAGCTCCACTTCTTCCTGGGTCAGACAGGGCACTTTTAATGTATTCCCAATTAAATAATTTTGGAGCATCTTTACTTATGACTCTATGCTGTGCCATTCATTTCTTATTTCTAACTAAAGAGACCCTATTTTTATTTGAATTTATTTTATTATTTATTTATTTATATATTTTATTTTTTTGGCTGGTACTATTTCAGGATAGCAGGAGCTGTTGCTAAGCTCCTGTCTTCATTCTGTTGAACTTCTGGAACTTTGGCCAATTTCTATTGACTTCTAGGTAAATATTCTTCTTTCACTAACACTATGTCACCAACTTGGACATTTCTTCTGGGTATTTGCCATTTACTTCTTAGTATTAGATTGTCTAAGTACTCTTTCCTCCATCTGTTCCAAAACTGTTCTGATAGATATTGAACTCTTCGCCATCTCCTTTTGGCATATAAATCCTCTTTGGTGAACTTGCCAGGTGATGGCTGTATGTAATCAGACTTAAGGTGAAGTAGATGGTTGGGAGTTAAAGGGTCCAAACTTGTTGGGTCATTGATGTTATCAACTGTAAGTGGACGACTGTTAACAATTGACATTACTCCGGCATTCTTTTTCAACACTGAATTTATCACATTTTTTTACAGTTCTGATTTGTCTTTCCCAAACTCCTCCTGTATGGCTTGCATGTGGAGCATTAATATAAAAATGACACTGTTTCTTTAGCAAATACTCCTTTGTCAGATCTAAGCTCTCTGACAGAACCTCTAATGGCTATAAAACATCCCAAGGTGTTGATGAATGCATCAGTTGACATATCTTCTAACATTTCCAGGTCAATTTCTCTGGAGCTTAGACATGTAAATATTAATCCATCTCTCTTGTACTCCTTGGGGTTTTACTTGGTGATGAATGGGCCAAAACAATCCATTTCGCTATAAAGAAATGGTGGTGATGGGTTTTGCACGATCTGCCGGTAAATCTGCCATTCTTTGCTCTTCGGTAGGTCTACCTGCCTTTCTACAAACTATGCATTTACTTATATACTTTGCTATAACTTTGCTTCCTTTCACAATCCAGTAACCACCTTCTCTCAAACAGATTTGGGTAAAGCTTCTTACTTGATGCAAGGATTTGTTGTGGTAGTGATCAATAATCAATCTTGTGAAGGTAGAATTTTTGGGTAGAATTCCTGGATGCTTAACTCTGCTAGATAACGATGCATTTTCTAGTCTCCCTCCCACCTTCAGTATACCATCCTGCAGAATAAGATTAAGCTTGTACAATAGGTGGTTGTTTGGAAGCCTTTTAGGTTCTTGACTAAGGCTGGGTTCACACTTGAGCGTATTTGATACGTGCGTTTTACGTGTGTTTTTGTCGTGCGTATTACAGCGCATTTTTAGAAATGGGAAATTCGTGTGATTGACCACTCTGGCGTCAATCACAATACGCGCGACAAAACGCCCCAAAGAAGCTCCTGTACTTCTTTGGGCGTAGGGCGTTTTACAGCGCATTCTTACGTGCGCGCTGTAAAACGCTCAGGTGAGAACCATGCCTATAGGGAAACATGGGTTTTCGCCTGTTGAGCGTTTTACAGCGCGTAGAAACGCACTGCAAAACGCCTAAGTGTGAACCCAGCCTAAGTCTCTTTAACTCTTCACAGTAGAATCTCTGTGGAATGAGTCTTATGACTGTTTCTTCAGCTTTCATTATTTCCTCTACATTCAACAAATCCTTCCTCTGATGTAGGAGCACTGACCATAACCATAACTACTGGCATCTGAAAAGCGATGAAGTTCTATTTTCTTGTAGTTTCCGAAATCATGAGGTACAAAACATCTGGGTATCCGAACTTCTCTCAAGTTTTACAAGTCTCTTATCCAACTTTCCCACCTTGGCCTCAAATTTTCAGGTATGGGTTAATCCCACCCTAACTTCTTTCTGTATAATTCTTGCAGTATTTCTCTTGCTTTGAGGATCACTGGGGCCAAGAATCCCAATGGATCATATATAGAAGCCACTGCGGAAAAAATGGTACGTCTAGTTGCAACTTTCTTTTCAATAGATACTTCAAAGAAGAACTTGTTGTTCTCTGCATTCCATCCCAATCCAAGTACTTTTGAACTGGAAGATGATCATAATTAAGATCTTCATTCTTCATTGTTGATGCAGGTACAGAGTCACAGATGGATACCAGTACCTGAAGGCGCAAGTTTCCTCTTGTGCATAACTCTTGGCTTTCTTTCACTAGTTTGCAGATTATGTGGACTCTAGACTTTTAAGACCATC
The DNA here is from genome assembly GCA_033119425.1 of Bufotes viridis. Lineage (NCBI taxonomy): Eukaryota > Metazoa > Chordata > Amphibia > Anura > Bufonidae > Bufotes > Bufotes viridis. The sequence goes on from CM065592.1 coordinate 308,643,158, forward strand.
ATCTACATAAAAGTTTTTCTTCATATTTGCTGCTGATGGGCAATCCTTTTCATTCTGATTGGCCAGGTACTTCATACCATATTTGGCACAACCTGGAGACAATGCTGCCCCAAACAAGTGTACTTTTATTCTGTATTCTGCTGGTCTGTATCTCCATCCTCCCACCATAGGAACCTCATAGCACCCTTCATTCTTCACATGAAACTGGTGGAACATCTTTTCAACATCACACATGACTGCTATAGGATACTTTCTGAATCCACAGAGTACTCCAGGCAGAGTATTTGTAAGATCTGGTCCTTTTAGTAGATGATCATTCAATGCAACACCATCATACTTTGCTGAGCAATCAAATACTACTCTAATCTTATCTGCTTTCTCTAAGTGGTAAACACCTTGATGTGGGATGCACCACACTTCTCCTTCTTTAGGTTGGTTAATAACTTTCTCTGCATATCCTTCTTTGAGGATGCCTTCCATGAATTTCAAGTACTCATTCTTGAGTTAGGGATCTCTTCCCATCCTTTTCTTCAAACATTTTAATCTTGCTAGGGCAAGATTTCTATTTGGCAGACAAGGTCATTCTCTAACAGGTAAGGGCATTTCAAGATAATCTTGTTGATTCTGCTGAATACTTTCTTCTAGAGTGTGTACAAACTTTGTCTTCTTGGGATACACTCTTTTCTTTAGAACTTATGTGTCTGCAAAGTCGGATTCAAGGATCTTGATTACTTTCGCTGGACTCACAGTTGGTAACTCTTGGACAGATATTCGATGACACAATCCTGTCACCTGTCTTGAGTTTGCAATCTGCTGTTTTCCTCCAACTACACAACATCCTAGATCAGTTTGAACAGCGTAGGATTCATCCTTTCCTCCTGTGATTACCTTTCGTGGTACCAAGTTTTTGGGACAATCGTAGCCTATCAACAGTCCAACACCAAAGTCCTTCAGCGGGGACATTTCATGAGATATGACAGATAGGTGCTCCCATTTATTGTCTGTTTCACAGGTAGGTATGCTATCTCTATCTAGAGGTATATCATCCTTTGCATAAGCTGGAGGTAGATCTAATGTGAAGTTTAAATAAAGTCCTCTAACTCTCAGTCCCTTTGACTGTTCACTAATGTGTGTCTTCCCATCATTGTGGTGTTTGAGCTTCACTTGTACTGTAGCCACTTGTAATTTCTTGCAGATTTCTTGATCAATGAAGGTGACATCCCTCTGGGCATTCAGTTGCGCATAGGCGTATCCCTTCTTGTTCCTCCTTTTAAGATTTGAAATGCACACTGGTGCAACCATTGATGTGCCATTGCTTTCTCCTTCCCTCACTCTGCAAGAGAATACCGATACTTTCTTTTCTTCCTCAGCATCTTTAGGTATTGAGGATTTATCTTTCTTTTGAGGTTCTTCGTGTAGTGGTGTAGGATGGCGTCCTTTGCAAATGCTACCTGTGGCCTTTTTCTTACACTCCGAAACACAGTTGGTTATCAAGAACAATTTTTTTCTTTTCTTCTGGGCACTTCTCCTTCAATTGTTGGCACTTGTGTATGGAGTGGTTCTCTCCACAGAACATACTCCTGAAGGTATTCTGAAGATTTATCGGTTCTGTCTCTCTACTGATCCCAGTAGTGACTTTGAACTGTTTTTAAGAAGTAAGATGCTATTACTGGATTACATGCTATTCATGCTTCCTTATTGACAAACTCAGAGAACTCTTTAAAACGTGAGAAGTTCTTACCTAGATCTAACTATTTAGTCACAGCGATTCTATCTAGAAGCCACTTCTTCAGGTAGCTTCCTGTGGTTTTCTAGATAGCCGTTCAGTACTTCTAGTCCTTGAACATGTGGGATAGCATTGCTGCATGCTTGCAGGAAGTCACCATACTTTTGAAGTCTGAAGTGTTCTTTAGGACCTATTTTAGGCCAGTTATTCAATTTCTCTCTAAAAGCTCTTTGTAGTAAGAAAGGATGACAATATCTTGCATTCAATTTTCCCAAGCTTGCTTGTAGGTTTCTTCATCTTTTCTATAGAAGTTACCTTCAAGAACTTCCTTTGCTTCTCCACCAACATATTTCTGAAGGTAGAATAACTTGTCGACTGGACAATGATCATTTCAAAAGTTGCTTTCCACTCTATGAACTTCAGTACGTCTCCTGAAAATACAGTAGGTTCCGGAACAGGAAGTCTAGCTTAGGACTGTTCTCTGGTGTCTTGCTGGGACCATGGTTGTAACACTCTCATTGCCATGACATCTAGGAATAGAATCATCTGGTTCTATTTTATCACTTGGTTCTGAATTAGTTGAGTCCCATTCTTTATCTTTTCTGGTAGAGATAGAGGGTAAATTCACACACCTTTTCCCTAACACTGGACTAGGCCTCTCTTTGTCTTTCTGAGCAGGGATGGAAGGACTGATTTCTTCACTACATGCTGGAGATTTCGTTCCATTCTCCTGGGCGTATGGAAGAAAGGTGGAGTCTATTTCTTCACTTAGTACAGATTTGAACCTATGTCTACTCTGATTCATAACCTTTTCGTGTATTCTGAGTCTGGCTTCTATGATTTTAACTTATTTCTCCCTTACCAGACTTTTCATCTGTTAGCGCTGTGCCTCCATTTCCGCTTCTATTTGAAAGCGCTGTGCATCCTTTTCAGCTTCCATTTGATGCCGTTGTTTATCTTTTTCAGCCATCAGTTGGTGCTGCACCTCAATGGCAGCTTCCATCTCAATTTCTGCTCTCTTGACGGCAAGTTGTTCAGCTAATTCCTTTCTTTTGGCTGAAGTACTTGAGGGCTCTGATATGTGGCTGGCACTTCTGCTAGCGAAGGAAGTTCCACTTGAGATTGTGGTTTCACCTAAGGATTTAGCATAAATAAATAAAAAGCTTGTTCATTCTACTTGCTTTAACTTCATCATAGTTAGCTGCAGATGATAGTTCTCTCATGGGCTTTACTAAATCTTTAGTGACCGCATACATGTGTCCATGTTCCTTACAATATCCTGGGAAGGTGTTGTAGACGACCGCAGGTTGACATATGCTGCCATAAGCTCTGATATAGATTTTTCTACTGTCTCTACCATATCACTCAAAATCCTTTTTATACTTTCTTGTTTTAACTTTCCACGAATGCCTTTAATGTATAATTTCCACTTCTCATACATTCGGGCGAACCTTTTCTCTTTTAATGCTTCTTCTTGCTCCAAATTTTCCAACATCTTTGAGGTTGGTTTCCTGGCACGTGATGAACGTCTCAGTTCATTTGTTTGGGCTATATTTGTTTGAGGCTGCATCAGACTCTTCTACCTCAGACACGTTCCCTTGCTGTTCAACTTCTATCCTATCTATCTTTGTATCCTCTAACAGTGGCATGGTAATACTAGGCTCAGACATACATTTTACTTTAAGATGCTACAACAACCAATACGAATATTAAAGGACCTTTCATTTTAAAATGCAATACTGACAAATATAAAAAATAAATGTATTTCACTTTAAATACTTTAGAGTCCGTGTTCTACAAACTGTCCTTTGTTTTAATTTAAAGTATTTTATTCCTGAACATGAAAATGTCTCTTTATGCCAAAGCCTATATGAAATGATAAGTAATAAAAAGAAAAGATCTGACCTTTTTGAAGAGCAAGATACTGCGATCTGAAGGTTGCTGGAACAAATTTCAGTCTTCCATTTGAGACTTGTCTTTTCTTGCTTGCAATGCAATGCTCTGTGCTGACTTGCGATGCTCTGCGATGACTTGCGATGCTCTTCGATGACTTGCGATGCTCTGTGCTTACTTGCGATGCGCTGGGTTGAATATGCTGTTGCAGGCTTTGGGCCTAATGGCGGGAAAGTAGCTGGCTGCAGTACGTGGCCTTTTCATGGATAGCGGTGCGGGCACTCCCACCATGCGTCTCTTTCTCTCTCTAGGGATCGCAGGAGGGTTGGCGCTCTTTCTTTGACTATCTTGCCTTTGCCGTTCTGCCACTTTGAGTCGGATGCAGTTTGACTAATACACACATTCTATGGTAGCTCCACTGAGGTGTCTTTGCTTTCTCACTCAGGGAACAGTTGCTGCATGTCTGTATATGCTAGTGCTCCGCTGCTCTTTACTGTGCAAGTAGAGGAGCGCTATCGCTTTGCCCTCTGAGGGTAATAGTTCCCATGTGGCAGGCGCAGCACAATGAAGTGCCTTTTGCGCTGTGGAATTAGAAGAATTTTGATATCTCTAACCTTTAGTCCAACCAGACTGTCTGTTACTCTGCTTTAAATCTTCTAGCACCATTCTATGGAAACAGTAGGCTTAAAGAGCACACCAAATGATAACTACTTTATTAACTTCAACTTTTCTTCATATATAACACTGCCACCTCCACAGCAGATAGTCCATGTACAAAACACGTGTTGAATAAAGTATCATAAAATGGTGGTTCAACTGTCCAATCTTGTCATTCAACATAAAATGGTGGATATATTTCTCTCTTCAGTATCTGTACACTCACTTATTTAAGCAGTTTATGATCTCTCTGAGAGGTATATCTGAGGCTTAACCAATAGTTCTACTTGCTCTGCTTGGTTTGCAGTTTACTCTATACAATTGCTTTGAGCAGTTTGTACTATAAAATTGGGTATTGTGCGTAGTTTGTACGTAGTTTGCGATATGATTTACGCAGTTTGGTGGAACTGTAAGTAAACACATATTACTCGTTCAGTAGTACAGTTCTGATCACAACACTAACAACAGAAACACTACATAACTGTTCTAAATACCTATTTTGGCCTCTTTGCTTGCATAACTCTCAGCTCTTAGTGTAGTGAATGTCTGTTCAGCTCTTCTCCTGGTTTATACTGAGTAGATTCAGCTAGGAGATTTCCGACACAGGCTCAGTGTGAGGCTGGCTGTGATTGGTCAAAACTCCTGCTCAGTGTGTAGCTGGCAGTTATTGGTCAAGACTCCTGGGCAGTAATAACAGTTTAACTCTATGCTTTCTGTTAATTTTGCTGTGTCATTCAGCTTACCTTACATTCATATAATGAATCTTAAAGGCATATCATCTTTTCTGCTTCTGTGAACACAATATATAACTGTTACATGACCTCCAAAAACATGGTCACTGTAAAAAACTTGTGAACTGTATTAAGGTTATTGGCAGGTCTGGCTGTATACACATACTGTATAAGCTGTATTAGCAACCAAGGACAGGTGTTAGCTGGCCAGCTACACAGTTTGAGGGCTCATTTTTGAAGGGAGTTCTGTACTTTCCATTGGTAACATTTTGGTGTATGGTTTTTTAATCAAATTTCTAACATTTTTGTGGGAGGTAAAACAACCAAAAAATGTAGAATCATCATTTTGACTTTTTACGTTTCACGGTTTGCTGTATGGGCTAAATATTTTTATATTTTAATAGGATATGATTTTCTTTAACACTTTTTAATAGTTCCCAATAGCAAATTATTTAATAACTAGCATTATTAATTAGGGCTCATACACATGGCTGTAGCGTGTTCTGTGGTCCACAAATTGTGGATCCGCAAAACACGAATACCGGCGATGTGCGTACCGCAGTTTGCGGAACAGAACGTCCGGCCCTCAATAGACAAGCCCTATCATTGTCCATGATACTGACTTGAATAGGATTTGTTATATATATATATATATATATATATATATATATTTTTTTTTTTAAGTGAATGGGTCCGGATCCAAACTGCAAAAAATAAAATACACTGACGCACTCACATTCCGGCTCCCCCAGTTCTCCCTAGGGAGAACTGGTGAACATTTTGATCACCGTGCTCCCATTTTTTTTACCTCCAGGTTGCTGTGGTCAAATTTGGGGTTATATGTGAGGGGTTAACTGTGTGAGGCTTATGTACATGACAGTGAGCAGTCCGCAATGCACTAGCACCGTCTGTGTGGCCACCGCTTGCGGATGAGGACTCATTCACTTGAATGGATCTCCAATCTGCAAAAATTGGTCCCCACTGCAATAAAAATAGAGCTTTGTTCTATTTTTTTTTTGCAATGCAGAAGCACAGACCAAAATGCCATGGAAGCATTCCGTAGCTCTTCTGTGGGCTGCCACTTCGTGCCTCCGCTGCGCATCTTGCAGATTGCGGACCCATTCAAGTGAATGGGTGCGTATACGTGATTTTGAGTTCACGTGGCCGGTGCCTGTATATTGCGGACCCGCTGTATGCAGTACGCAATAAAGGCACGGCCTGCACATGTTCTGATGTATGAGCCCTAACAGGCGATCTTTTGATTTCTTCTATAAGGCCAAACCCACACAAACGAGTTCAGTGCAAGGAACTTGGTGCGTGTGGCAGTGTAATAGACTCCAGACTAGACTACTAGACTCCAGGTCTCACAGGGACACAAACCCTTATAAATCTAATAATCTATAATGCTGGGCGATCCTGTCAGAGGAATGGAGGTCAGAATGGGACCTTGCACTAATACACTGCAAGTTTATTGCATTTAACTTGTGTGTAAAAAAAAAAAAGTGATAATAATCAAACCATGGGTGTGATTGGTTGCTATGGGCAACTAAGCCAGTTTTCCTTTACACCAGTCTTGATAGATTTTCCTGTGTGTCTTACCACTGGCATTTGCTTCATGGTGTTTTTCCCATATTGAGAAGGTGATCTCAAAACACATGAAAACAAAAATGCTAAAAGTTGCAAAGCTGAGTTTTTGAAAATGAAACAGAAAGACAAAAAACGCCACCAATTGAACAAAAAATCACTGGAGTGTCCTGTATTTTCCTATAGACCACCAGCTAACATCCAAAGATAACTTTTTAAAGCAAAAAAAAAACCACCACAAAAATCAACCGAAAAAAATACACCTCTAAAAATGTAAAGTTTCCGAAATAAACAGTAAAAATCTCGGGCTTCAATGCCGCACAGGATAGGACATGTCCTACCTTTGGCCACATCATGCAGATTATGCAAATGGTCATGGTTGTGTGAATGCACTCTAAGACCTCATGCACACGGCCGTTGTGTGGCCGTTCCATGCATTGGGGACCGCAATTTGCGGTTCCAAGTGCACGGCCAATGTCACTGCGGCTGCATGGACGAATCAAGACCCATTCAACTTGAATGGGTCCGTGATCCGTCCGCACCGCAAAAAAATAGAACATGTTCTATTTTTTTGCGGTGCGGAGACACGGACAGAAACACCACCGAAGTGAATGGGACCCGCAATACGGCCACGTCCGGGCAACGGCCGTGTGCATGAGGCCTAAGGCATCTGTCATCCATAGACTATTAGGCCTAGGCCACACTGTGACTTTTTGTAGTGCGATTGATTTTAACTATTGAATAATAGCTGCAGTCCACAAGATTACTTTCAACTAAATGCATTCATTTGTGCTACTGCTGTACTTAAATAATTAAAATCAATCAGTCGTGCTACAAAAAGTTGCAGTGTAACTTAGGCTTAACTCCTTCTACCCCGGAGGTTTTTTTGACTTTCCGTTTTTTCGTTTTTTGCTCCCCACCTTCCCAGAGCCAAAACTTTTTTTATTTTTCTGACACACAGTTTTGAGGGACAAGTTGCACTTTCCAACTCCACCATTAAATATTGCTGTCATTTTCTGAGATGACTTTTTTATTGTTTAATGTGTGCGGAGCTGTATGAGAGTTCATTTTTTGCGGGGCGATCTTTACTTTTCATTGATACCATTCTGGGGCATGAATACGTTTTTAATCACTTTTTATTACATTTTTTGTGGGAGGAGAAGCAACCAAAAAATTTCAAATTGGCCATTTTGACCCTGTTTTTCGTTTAACCTTTTTCCATATGGGATTAATACTTTTATATTTTTATAGTATGGGCGTTTTCACATGATGCGTATAATTACATTTTTTATTTTATACATTTTTTATTCTCATTTTGGGGAAAGGGGGGTGATTTGAACTTTTATATATATTTTTTAATTTGTACAAACTTTATTAATTTTTTTTTACACTTTGTTATCGTTCCCATGGGAAACTATAACAAGCAATCATTAGATTGCTATTATCATAGACTCCAATGCACTAAAGTAGGAGTCTATGATGATTTTACTACTTTCCTATGGAGCCCTATTACAGACAGGGGCTCCATAGGAAAGACTGTGCAGCAGCCTCCTGTCATTCACTCTGACAGGGGCTGCCGCACACAAGCTCCAGCTCCTCCGATCGCCGCATGGGGAGCCAGAGCAACACTGGAAGCACACGCTTTCGGATTTCAGCGCCCTCAGATGCCGTGGTCGGGTTTGATCACAACACCTGAAGGGTCAAATGTCACCGATCGGCATTACTGCCGGTCGCGGACATTAGCAACGGGTGTCTGCTGTAAGAAACCATCTTTAAAGACCTGACATGTGGCTAGGGCTACACAGCGACATGTGACTATGTCTAACAATTAGCACAGTGTCACATCCTAATATAATCATATCCATTGAACAGATACCATAAGACTAGGGGTACACGACAACACATGGATGAATTTTTTGCAACTGTTGTGTCGCAGACGCATATTGCAGTAGGATACCATAGACACGTGGCACATGTTGTCACGTAGCCCTAGCCTTATCATATCTGTTCAATGGATATTACTATATTAGGATGTGACACTGTGCTAATTGTTAGACTAATATTTATGTAATTATGTGAAATAATCACAATGTCCCTGATATATAATATATACACCATTAATTTACAGTATCTCCATCTGTTGTAGGACTTTTCTTCTCACAAATTCTAAATAGTCTTCAGCTCTGGAAGTTTTAAATTTGCTAAAGGTGACTAGCCACACATTAAAGAATAGTGCAGAGATATATAATATATGATGTGTATAATGCAGGGAAGTTATGTGCCATGAGAGATACACAGCTCTGACAGTGTCACACATGATAGGGTTAGATACACAGCAGACAGTATCACACATGATGGGATTAGATACAAAGCTCAGCAAAGAGTATCACAAATGATTGGTTTAGATATACAGCAGACAGTATCACATATGATAGGGTTAGATACACAGATCAGCAGACGATATCACATGTGATATTGTTCGATACAGGAGTTCAACAGTTTCACACATGATAAGATTAGATACAGCGACTTAAAATACAGTATCACATATAAGATAAGATACAGTGGCTCAGTGTACATTTTCTTGGGATTAGGTACACAGGAGTGGCAGCTCAGATTCTCAAATACTAGGCTTAGATACACCAAAACTATCATGTGTGATAATGTGCTTATGTATCAGATCCCATGATGTTTGAGACTGTAATTGTTATCCAGTGTCTCAGCATATAATGTGTAATACTGAGCTACTAAGCCAGTGTATCTAAGCCTGGCTTAGTAGCTCTGTAGCAAATACATTGCCTTTGCAGCATAGCATTATACGTTATATGCTTAGCTGTACTGCATAGGGCTACTTATCCGGTATATCTAAGCCTATTTGAATTATCATGTGGTTATATACAGGGGTGCAGGAATAAGAAGGTGGCCTTGGGCTTTGACACTGGTAAGAGGCTCTGACTACAGTGACTGCAATGCTCACAGGCCTGGAATGTGGGGGTGGGGCTTATTTGCACACAGCACACTGAGCTGCTAGTCACAAGATGTTTTCTCTCATAACATAAAGACTGAATTTACTGTTATGCTTCAGAAGGTAACTTCTTGTATTTGTACCTCCTCCCTACTGTAATATAACTTATTATACTTTGTGGCGATAGGGTCTCTTTAAAGTTTATGAATAAATTGCCAACACTTTAATACAAAGGTCCACCTGAGAGTTAAAGATATTCTGTAACCTAGTTTGACCCTATTTAACTTTTGCCAGTGCTGTGTAGTTCTGCCCCTCGGCAAAATCTCACACAAGCACAGAACAGGAAACTCGCGGATTAACTTCCCTGCAGTGGACATTAGCTTCACTGTAGTTATCACTCATGAGCAGAGCCCTGTGACATTGATGACCAGGCGGGAGGAGTTCTTTGCTGATCGTGATGTCACGGAGGAGGAGGTGGACTGGATGGTGCAAGCAGAGGTACTGAGATTTAGTGAAGACGCAGGCTCAGACTCTGCTGAGTTCGAAAAGAAGGATTGTACTTGCACAAATATGTGCACCACATGGCATTTCCAAGGAGAGTCGAACTATTAGCTAGAGAGTCAAACTAGAGCCCCATTCACACTTACAGTGGTATCCAGATATTTTCTGGAGTTTTCCCCGAGGGGCTATATGTGTGAATGCAAACATCCACAATATCTGTCCCAGATTTTTTCTTCCCAGAGCCTTAGTTCTAACTGCAGATTATGTCCGAGTGAGTGCATGTGTGAAAATAGCAGTAAATGTTCAGAAAAATCACAGTGGGCCATGCTTAAAGTTCCTTTCCCTTGCCTAGGGACCTGGAACATTTCCTCTTTAGTGAGAACAAACTCGATATGGAACTTTTCCGGGGTAATAGCTACATGTGTGAAAGGCCAACTCCAGTAAATCTCCGGACCTGATAATCTGGAAATATTCCGGAGTTTAGCTGTTCAAAATTATTCAACCCCCAATGCTGTAAAGGGTTTTAGGGAATTTAGTGTACATTTGTAATTGTGTTCAGAATGAAATCTTACAAGGACTTTTTAAAGAACCAAATGCAACTAAAATAACATCAATTGTTTTTGTAATACAGTATTAAATGTTTTTTTTGTGATTTCTTCATTGACACAATTATTCAACCCCTTAATGACTACCACTCTAAAGAACAGAGGTTCATTCAAGTGTTTTCGATCAGGTATTGAAAACACCTGTGGATGTCAAGGAGCAGCAATCAAGCATAATGAGCACCAATTAGGCAGATTTAAAATGACTGTGATACTCAGCTCCTTCTAGACATTTACTGGTGTGTTTACAAACATGGTGAAGTCAAGAGAATGGTCCAGGAAGACAAGAGGTGATTTCTCTTCACAGGAAGGGCAATGGCTATAAGAAGATTGCAAAGATGTTGAACATACCAAGAGACACCATAGGAAGCATCATTCGCAAATTCAAGGCAAAGGGCACTGTTGAAACGCTACCTGGTCGTGGCAGAAAGAAGATGCTGACTTCGACTGCTGTGCGCTACCTGAAGCGCAAAGTGGAGAAAAGTCCCCGTGTGACTGCTGAGAAACTGAAAAAAGATTTGTCAGATGTGGGTACTGAAGTTTCATCTCAGACAATAAGGCGCACACTGCGTAATGAAGGCCTCCATGCCAGAACTCCCAGGCGCACCCCCTTGCTGTCTCCAAAGAATAAGAAGAGTCGACTGCAGTATGCCAAAATTCATGTGGACAAATCACAAAAGTTTTGGGATAGTGTTCTGTAGACTGATGAAACAAAATTAGAACTGTTTGGGCCCATGGATTAACGCTATGTTTGGAGGAGGAAGAACAAGGCCTATTAAGAAAAGAACACCTTGCCTACTGTGAAGCATGGCGGGGGGTCAATCCTGCTTTGGGGCTGTGTTTCTTCTACAGGTACAGGGAAGCTTCAGCGTGTGCAAGGTACCATGAATTCTCTTCAGTACCAGGAGATATTGGATGAAAATGTGATGCAGTCCGTCACAAACCTGAGGCTTGGGAGACGTTGGATCTTTCAACAGGACAATGATCCCAAGCATACCTCCAAGTCCACTAGAGCATGGTTGCAGATTAAAGGCAGGAACATTTTGAAGTGGCCATCGCAGTCACCAGACTTAAATCCGATTGAGAACCTCTGGTGGGAAAGCAGTTGCAGCGCGCAAGTCTAAGAATGTGACTGAACTGGAGGCTTTTGCCCATGAAGAATGGGCGAAGATACCCGTAGATCGTTGCAAGACACTTGTGTCAAGCTATGCTTCACGTTTAAAAGCTGGAATAACTGGAAAAGGATGTTGTACTAAGTACTAAGATTGAATGTCACTTGGGGGTTGAATAAAACTGATAATGATGTGAGCACAGAAAAGACATTTGTGGTTATTTCATTATAAATGTTATGTTATATTTGTCTGACTTACAAGTGCCTCTTTGATTTAATTGTAAACAAGATGACTGAAATGATCAAAATCAATGTCAAACTGGCCAAAACACTCAATTTCAGTGGGGGTTTAATAATTTTGTACACAACTGTAGGTGACAAATTCCGTTTAAAGGGGGTGTGTCTGCCACTGGCAGCACTGATTGGATTATGCTGGAACACACTCCCAACTGGTAACGCCTAGATGAACCTTTATTGCAGATGGCTGTCAGTTCATTTATAAACGTTTTGATTAGAAATAATACATGAACAGCAGAACATAGGTGGTGTAGTAGCCCAGAGGGGAGAATCGTGGATGGTCGGTACATCTCGCTGAGAATGTATGCCTCAGTGATATAATTCCCAAGAATAAGTACGCCAGTAACATTAGGATGCTGGGAGGCAGGAGGTTTTAGAGGTTATTCTTAACTGTAACCTCCACAGAGCCCCCCCCCCCCCATTAACAGTGACCACTACAGCACTCTACCCCCTTAACATTGACCTCCCCAGTACCCCAGCCCCTAACACTGACCTCCAGAGTGGCCCGCACCCTTTACAGTGATCATCCACAGTGCTCTACCCCTTAACACTGACCTCCATAGCGATCTACCCCTTAACAGTTGACCTCTACAGCAGCCCGTCCCCTTAACAGTAACCCCCCTCCGCAGAGGATCATCTCCTTAACAGTGACTTCTACAGCATTCTGCCCCCCACTACACAACGTCCCTTTAATATAAGACCCCGACAGCACCCCATTCCCTTAATATTAGACTTCCACAGCGTCCTGACCCCTTAACCACCTCAGCCCCCCTAGCTTAAACACCCTTAATGACCAGGCCACTTTTTACAATTCTGCACTACACTACTTTCACCGTTTATTGCTCCGTCATGCAACTTACCACCCAAATGAATTTTACCTCCTTTTCTTCTCACTAATAGAGCTTTCATTTGGTGGTATTTCATTGTTGCTGACATTTTAACTTTTTTTGCTATTAATAAAAATTTAACGACATTTTTGCAAAAAAATGACATTTTTCACTTTCTGTTGTAAAATTTTTTAAAAAAAACTACATTTCTAGATACATTTTTCTCTAAATTTATTGTTCTACATGTCTTTGATAAAAAAAAATCCAATAAGTGTATATTTTTTGGTTTGGGTGCAGTTATAGCGTTTACAAACTTTGGTGCAAAAAAGTGAATTTCCGCATTTTGAAGCAGCTCTGACTTTCTGAGCACCTGTCATGTTTCTTCAGGTGCTAGAATGCCAGGATAGTATAAATACCCCCCAAATGACACCATTTTAGAAAGAAGACACCCCAAAGTATTCGTGGAGGGTCATGGTGAGTTCATGTATCATTTCATTTTTTTTCACAAGTTAGCGGAAAATGACATTTTCTAAGGAAAAATAATAATAATAAAGTTTCCATTTCTGCTAACTTCTGGCAAAAAAATAAAAAATCTCAGACGGACTCACTATGCCCCTCAGTGAATACCTTGGGGTGTCTACTTTCCGTAATGGGGTCCTTTGTGGGGTGTGTTTACTGTTCTGGCATTTTGGGCGGGTCTAAATTGTGAGCAGCCATGTAAAACCTAAAGGTACTCGTTGGAATTTGGGCCCCTTTGCGCACCCAGGCTGCAAAAAAGTATTACTCATGTGGTATCGCCGTACTCAGGAGAAGTAGGGCAATGTGTTTTGGGGTGTATTTTTTTTTGTATAAAATTTTTTTAAAAGTTGTCGTTTACAGAGATATTTCTCACACAAAGTATGGGTATATATAAAAATACACCCCAAAACACATTGCCCTACTTCTCTTGAGTACGGCGATACCACATGTGTGACACTTTTTTGCAGCCTGGGTGCGCAAAGGGGCCCTAATTCCAATGAGTACCTTTAGCATTTCACAAGGCATTTTTACGCATTTGGATTCCAGACTTCTCACGCTTTAGGGGCCCCTAAAATGCCAGGACAGTATAAATACCCCACATGTGACCCCATTTTGGAAAGAAGACACCCCAAGGTATTCCATGAGGGGTATGGTGAGTTCATGTAAAATTTTATTTTTTGTCACAAGTTAGTGGAATATGAGACTTTGTAAAAAAACAAAAATAAAAAATAAATATCAATTTCCACTAACTTGTGCCAAAAAAAAAAAATTCTGTGAACTCGACATGCCCCTCACGGAATACCTAGGGGTGTCTTCTTTCCAAAATGGGGTCACTTGTGGGTGTTTATACTGCCCTGGCATTTTAGGGCCCTAAAGCATGAGAATCTAAATGCGTAAAAATGCCCTGTGAAACCTAAAGGTACTCATTGGTTTTAGGGCCCCTTTGCATCTTGGCTGCAAAAAGTGTCACTCATGTGGTATCGCCGTACTCAGGAGAAGTAGGGCAATGTGTTTTGGGGTGTATTTTATATATACCCATACTTTGTGTGAGAAATATCTCTGTAAATGACAACTTTTAAAAAATTATACAAAGTTGTCAATTTACAGAGATATTTCTCACACCAAGTATGGGTATATGTAAAAATACACCCCAAAACACATTGCCCTACTTCTCCTGAGTACGGCGATACCACATGTGTGCCACTTTTTGCAGCCTAGATGCGCAAAGGGGCCCTAATTCCAATGAGTACCTTTAGCATTACAGGGCATTTTTACGCATTTGTTCAGATTCTCACGCTTTAGGGCCCCTAAAATGCCAGGGCAGTATAAATACCCCACATGTGACCCCATTTTGGAAAGAAGACACCCCAAGGTATTCCATGAGGGTATGGTGAGTTCATAGTAAAATTTTATTTTTGTCACAAGTTAGTGGAATATGAGACTTTGTAATAAATCAAAATAAACATAAATATCAATTTCCACTAACTTGTGCCAAAGATAAATTCTGTGACATGCCCCTCAGCGAATACCTTAGGGTGTCTTCTTTCCAAAATGGGATCATTTGTGGGGTGTTTATACTGTTCTGGCATTTTAGGGCCTAAGCATGAGAACTAAATGCGTAAACATGCCCTGTGAAACCTAAAGGTACTCATTGGAATTTAGGGCCCTTTACGCATCTTGGCTGCAAAAAGTGTCACTCATGTGGTATCGCCGTACTCAGGAGAAGTAGGGCAATGTGTTTTGGGGTGTATTTTTACATATACCCATGCTTGTGTGAGAAATATCTCTGTAAATGACAACTTTGTATAAAAAAATTATACAAAGTTGTCAATTTACAGAGATATTTCTCACACACAGCATGGGTATATGTAAAAATACACCCCAAAACTCATTGCCTTACTTCTCCTGAGTACTGGCGTACCACATGTGTGCCACTTTTGCAGCCATGATGCTAAAGGGGCCAAATTCCAATGAGTACCTTTAGGACAGGGCATTTTTACGCATTTTGCTTCTCACGCTTTAGGGCCCCTAAAATGCCAGGGCAGTATAAATACCCCACATGTGACCCCATTTTGGAAAGAAGACACCCCAAGGTATTCCGTGAGGGGCATGGCGAGTTCATAGAAGATTTTTTTTTGGCACAAGTTAGCGGAAATTGATTTTTTATTGTTTTTTCTCACAAAGTCTCCATTTCCGCTAACTTGACATGCCCCTCAGCGAATACCTTGGGGTGTCTTCTTTCCAAAATGGGATCATTTGTGGGGTGTTTGTACTGTTCTGGCATTTTGGGTGGGGCTAAATTGTGAGCAGCCATGTAAAACCTAAAGGTACTCGTTGGAATTTGGGCCCCTTTACGCACCCAGGCTGCAAAAAAGTGTCACTCATGTGGTATCGCCGTACTCAGGAGAAGTAGGGCAATGTGTTTTGGGGTGTATTTTTACATATACCCATGTTGGGTGAGAGAAATATCTCTGTAAATTGACAACTTTGTATAAAAAAATTTAAAAAGTTGTCGTTTACAGCGATATTTCACACACAAAGTATGGGTATATATAAAAATACACCCCAAAACTCATTGCCCTACTTCTCCTGAGTACGGCGCAACCACATGTGTGCCACTTTTTTGCAACCATGATGCGCAAAGGGGCCCAAATTCCAATGAGTACCTTTAGGATTTCACAGGGCATTTTTACGCATTTGGATTCTCACGCTTTAGGACCCCTAAAATGCCAGGGCAGTATAAATACCCCACAAGTGACCCCATTTTGGAAAGAATACACCCCAAGGTATTCTGTGAGGGGCATGGCGAGTTCACAAAAAAAAAAATTTGGGGCACAAGTTAGCGGAAATTGATATATATATATTTTTTTACAAAGCCTCATATTCCACTAACTTGTGACAAAAAATAAAATTTTACATGAACTCATCATACCCCTCACGGAATACCTTGGAGTGTCTTCTTTCTAAAATGGGGTCACGTGAGGTTTTTGTACTGCCCTGGCATTTGAGGGTCTCCGCAATCGTTACACGTATGGCCAGCATTAGGAGTTTCTGCGATTCTCCTTATATTGAGCATACGGGTAATGAGATTTTTTTTTTCCGTTCAGCCTCTGGGCTGAAAAATAAAATAAAATGAACGTCACAGATTTTTTAATTCACATCGATCATCGTGGTTTAAAAAATCTCTGCCAAAATCAGTGACTGCGGTGCGGTGGGCTGGGCGCTAACTACCTAACAAGTAGCTAACTAACTGGCGGTGATAAGGGACCCTTATGCCCCATTCACACGTCCGCAATTCTGTTTGCGGAACGGAATTGCGGACCCATTCATTTCTATGGGGACAGACTTTGTCCCGCTCGGATCCGGAATTACGGATTCGCGCTTCCGGGTCTGCACTTCCATTCCGCAAAAATATAGAAAATGTCCTATTCTTGCAATTGCGGACAAGAAAAGGCATTTTCTATGTAGTTCTGGCAATGTGCGGATCTGCAAAATGTGGAAAAACACATTGCCTGTGTCCGTGTTTTGAGGATCTGCGGATCCGCGGATCAGATCCACGGATCCGCAAAACACATATGGACGTCTGAATGGAGCCTTACAAGGGGTGTGATCAATGACAGGGGGGTGATCAGTGACAGGGGGGTGATCAGGGAATCTAGATGGGGTGATCAAGGGGTTAACAAGGGGTTAATAAGTGAGGGGGGGGGAGTAGTGTATTGTTTGGTGCAACTTTACATAGCTACCTGGTAGCAGGTATATCAGACGCTGTTAACAAAACAGCATCTGATATACATCTTTGATGCGATTTATTTCGCATCTATAGCCTGCCAGCGATTGATCATCGCTGGCAGGCTGCAGTATAACTAGTGAGACGCGCGGCACTGTGAACACGCGCGCGGCGATGACGCGCCGATGCGTCCACTCAGAACTACAGGACCGGACGCATACGTGCGTTAGGCGGTCCTGTAGTGGTTAAAATGTGACATTCATAGCACCTCATCTCTTAACAGTGACCTCCAAAGCATCACACCCACCTTAACAGTGACCTCTAATAGTGAAGAAAAATGGCTGATTTGTTATGGAAACCTGGTGTAATTGTGTATGTCAAGACTGAAGAACCTGAGAGCTTCTATTGGATAATAAGGGTCATGTGACTGTGTGAATGACAGAATGTGAATAAAGCTGCAAGCTAATACATATTTTGGAAATATTTCAGGAATGGTATGTCCTATGGAGCCAAGACCTGGTTTCAAACCTTCCCAGACACCTGATGTACCTGTGTACCAAATTTGGTGCAGAGTTGTTTGGAGAATTGCATGAAGAATAGACAGACAGCAGACAGACGTAAATTCATTTTTATATATATATATATGAGAGACTAGCAGAAGGACCCGGCTTCTCACGGGTATATTTCATCTATTTAATTTAATGTTTGTGTGTGTCGTTAAGATAGCGACAGTATCCCCCATAACAGTGACCTCTACAGAGCCCCTCACCCCTAAACACTGATCCCCCCCCCCCACAGTGCCCCGTCTCCTTAAAATGGGACCTGCACAGCAGCCCACCCCTTTAACAGTGAGTTTCACAGCACCCCACTCCCTTAACATTAACATCATTACAAGCCCGCCCCCTTAACAATGACCTATACAGCACTCCGCCCCTTAACACTGACCTACATAGGGGACCGAACCCTTATCTGTGACTTCCACTGTTCCCTGTCCCCTTAACAGAGACCTTCACAGCACCCGTCCCTTTAACAGTGACCGCCACAGTACCCCATTCCCTTAACAGTGATCTCCACAGTACCCCGCTTCCTTAACAGTGACCTCACAGTACCCTGCTGACCTAACGACCTCCACAGCAGCTGCCCTTTTAATAGTGGCCTCTGCCCCCTTCACAGTGATCTCCAAAGTGCCCACCCCTTTAACAGTGACCTCCACAGCAGCCTGCCCCCTTAACAGTAAAATCCACAGTGAACGTTCCTTTAACAGTGACCCTTACAGTGCCCGCCCATTTAACAGGGACTTCCACAGCAGCTGCCCCTTTAATAGTGACCCCTGCGCCCATAATAGTGACCTCCACAGCAGCTGCCCCTTTAACAGTGACCCCTGTGCCCTTAACAGTTACCTCCACAGCGCCCTGCCCATTTAAGCCTAGGGATACATGACGACATGTGTTGCGCAATATTTTTTTTATAATGAAAGGCTATGGTGTCGCATAGTGACATGGGACATGCTGCGACAGCGACAAGACAGTCGTAAAAAATCCATCCAAGATGGATGCATGTAGCAGTGTAGTTGTGCCCTATGTGTCATGCGACTTATTGTCGTCAGGTATCCCTAGACCAGTGTTTCCCAACCAGTGTGCCTCCAGCTGTTGCAAAACTACAACTCCCAGCATGCCCGCACAGCATAAGGCATGCTGGGAGTTGTAGTTTTGCAAGAGCTCGAGGCACACTGGTTGGGAAACACTGCCCTAGACTAAAGCTGACCGATAGCAGTGAAGAAAAATAGCTAGGTTGTGATGGAAACCTGGAGTAAAATTGTGTGTATGTGGAGACTAAGGGCCTGAGAGCTTCTATTGGCTAATAAGGGACATGTGACCGTGTGTATGGCAGTTGGGACATGAGTGAAAGACTTGTAGGCTTCTGTTGGCTAATATCTCAGGAACAGTACATCCTAGAGAGCTGAGACCCGGTCTAAAACCTTCCTGGATACCTGATGTACCTGTGTGCCAAAGATCAGTCCAGTCATTTGGTCGTGCATAAAGAACAGAAATACAGACAGACAGAAAATAATTTTTATATATATAAGATTAGCAGGATGACCAGGCTTCACATGGGTATATTTCTACTATTTGATTTAATGTTTGTGTGTGAGGTTAAAAGATATCCACAGTGTTCCCCATAACAGTAACTCTTACAGCACTCCTCCCCCTTAACCACTTAAGGACCACAGGTTTATACCCCCCTAGTGACCAGGCCCTTTTTTACAAATCGGCACTTCACAACTCTAACGGTTTATTGCTCGGTCATGCAACTTGGCATCCAAATAAATTTTACCTGCTTTTCTTCTCACTAATAGAGCTTTAATTTGGTGGTATTTCATTGCTGCTGACATTTTTACTTTTTTTGATATTAATCAAAAATGACCGAAATTTTTGCAAAAAAATGACATTTTTCACTTTCTGTTGTAAAATTTTTCAGAAAAAACGACATTTCTATATACATTTTAATCAAAATTTATTGTTCTACATGTCTTTGATAAAAAAAAATCCAATAAGTGTATATTTATTGGTTTGGGTAAAAGTTATAGCGTTTACAAATTATGGTACAAAAAAGTGAATTTCCGCATTTTGAAGCAGCTCTGACTTTCTGAGCACCTGTCATGTTTCTTCAGGTGCTAGAATGCCAGGATAGTATAAATAACCCCCAAATGACACCATTTTAGAAAGAAGACACCCCAAAGTATTTGCGGAGGGGCATGGTGAGTTCATGTATCATTTAATTTTTTTTCACAAGTTAGCAGAAAATGACACTTTCTGAGAAAAAAAAAAATAATTATAAAGTTTCCATTTCTGCTAACTTCTGGCAAAAAAAATAAAAAATCTCCCACAGACTCACTATTCCCCTCAGTGAATACCTTGGGGTGTCTACTTTCCGAAATGGGGTCATTTGTGGGGTGTGTTAACTGTTCTCGCATTTTGGGCGGGGCTAAATTGTGAGCATCCCTGTAAAACCTAAAGGTTCTCGTTGGACTTTGCGCACCCAGGCTGCAAAAAAGTGTCACTTATGTGGTATCGCCGTACTCAGGAGAAGTAGGGCAATGTGTTTTGGGGTGTATTTTTACATATACCCATGCTGGGTGAGAGAAATATCTCTGTAAATTGACAACTTTGTATATAAAAATTGAAAAAGTTGCCATTTTTTGCAGCCAAGATGCGCAAAGGGGCCCGAATTCCAATGAGTACCTTTTAGGAGGGCATTTGGATTCCAGACTTCTTCTCACGCTTTAGGACCCCTAAAATGCCAGGGCAGTATAAATACCCCACAAGTGACCCCATTTTGGAAAGAAGACACCGCAAGATATTCCGTAAGGGGCATGGCGAGTTCATAGAAGATTTTTTTTTTTTGGCACAAGTTAGCGGAAATTAATTTTTTTAGTTTTTTCTCACAAAGTTTCCCTTTCCGCTAACTTGTGACAAAAAGTTCAATCTTTCATGGACTCAATATGCCCCTCAGTGAATACCTTGGGGTGTCTACTTTCCGAATTGGGGTCACATGTGAGGTGTTTGTACTGCTCTGGCATTTGAGGGTCTCCGCAATCATTACACATATGGCCAGCATTAGGAGTTTCTGCTATTCTCCTTATATTGAGCATACGGTTAATGAGATTTTTTTTTTTCCGTTCAGCCTCTGGGCTGAAAGAAAAAATGAACGGCGCAGATTTCTTTATTCGCATCGATCAATGTTGATGAAAAAATCTCTGCCAAAATCAGTGACTGCGGTGCGGTGGGCGCTAACTACCTAACAAGTAGCTAACTAACTGGCGGTGATAAGGGACCCTTAGGCTCCATTCACGCGTCCGCAATTCTGTTCCCTATTTTGCGGAACGTAATTGCGGACCCATTCATTTCTATGGGGACAGACTTTGTCCCGCTCGGATCCGGAATTGCGGATCCGCACTTCCGTGTCCGCAAAAATATAGAACATGTCCTATTCTTGTCCACAATTGCGGACATGAAAAGGCATTTTCTATATAGTTCTGGCAATGTGCGGATCCGCAAAATGCGGAAAGCACATTGCTGGTGTCCGTGTTTTGTGGATCCGCAAAACACATACGGACGTCTGAATGGAGCCTTACAGGGGGGTGATCAATGACATGGGGGTGACAGGAGGTGATCAGGGAGTTAATATGGGGTGATCATGGGTTAATAAGAGGTTAATAAGTGACAGGGGGGGTGGGTTGGTGTGTGGTGACTGGTGCACTTACATAGCTGCCCGTGTTCTCTGATGGTTCCAAGCAAAATGGACCACCAGAGCAGTGGGCAGCAGGCATATCAGACGCTGTTTACAAAACAGCGTCTGATATGCGATTTAGATGCGATTTACTGACATCTACAGCCTGCCAGCGCAGATTAAGTTCTTACCTGTTGGGCTGCAGTGAACGCGTCACATGAAATCTCAGGTCTCGCGGGATGACGCCGATAGGCGTGATCGAGACCTGAGCGAACCACCTCCCGCACGCCTTTCGGCGTTAGCTTGACGGGAGGTGGTTAAAGGGGTATTCCCATCTTGCTATTGCATTCTCACCAGCAGCAAGTTCTGCATTCACTTCCTGGTTTCCTGCTTCTAAGGCTGGGCGGGCTTAGGCAGTTGAGTGAAGGCCGGCCACGCCTCCTTATGACATCACACTGAGAGCTCAGTCTTTGCCGTGCTCCTTCATGTGGACAGTATGACTCATCAGTCTGGCAGCTAGCAGAATCTGTGAGGCCCCTGTCCTGCAATCTAATACAGTTGTACATACAAAATCTTAGTCTTATCTTTTACAAACCCATTCTGTACAGCAAAAACAATAATTACATATTATACATTAGCCCAAATGCATGTTAGCTAGTAGACTTCTAATCTTTGCTTTTGACTCCAATAAAACATGATTATCCCCCAACGACCAGCCCTGATGCAGAATTGTTTCCATTATAGCTGTACTACAGTTTTGTATAAACCTTAGACCATGTATCTGTATAGATGCTTATACAGCTCTGCTACATCTTTCTTCCACTCCCCCACTAACACTGTGGCTGACCAGCTTCGTATACAGCTCTGCTACATCTGTCTAGCTTTTTCTCGCACCAGTACTGAGGGGGAACTGCCTCATATAAAGCTCTGCTACATCTCTCTTCCCTGAACCTCTCCATATTTAGCTCTGCTATATTTCACTTCCACTCCACAATACTAGCACTGTGTTTGAATCACTTGACATACAGCTCTGCTACATCTGTCTTTCCCTCCCCCACTAGCATTGTGGATGAAAAGCTACTTATAGACCTCTGCTACATCTGTCTCCCCCTTCACCGCTAGTATTGTGTTTCATGATCTAGACACCAAGACTGAAATGTAGTGTAGAGAAAGACAGATGTAGCAGAGCTGTATAAGAAGCGGTTTAGCCAGAGTGCTAGTGGGGGAAGGGAAGAAAGATGTAGTAGAGCTGTATTTGAAAATCAGCGCATATGCGGCCGCCCGAAGACTTTGGAGACAGAATTGGAGAGAGAGAGGACATGGAGAGAGTGGACGTGCAGGACAAGTATCAGAGGACCAAGACAACTTAAAAATAGGTGAGTATCATTTTTATTTGAATAGGGCCTCATGCACATGGCCGTTGTTTGGTTCTGCATCCAAGCCGCGTGTACGGACCCATTCACTTCAATGGGGCTGCAAAAGGTGCGGACGTATCCATTGCTCCGTAGCTCTGTAGCCCCGCAAAAAATAGAACATGCCCTATTCTTGTCCATTTCTACAATGGGCTTTCCGGTCTGCAAATTGCGGAAGGTGGCTTCCATGTTTTGCGGATCCACAATTTGTGGACCTCTGTTTCCCTCCATTCAATGCCATCACCTCTGTGTCCCTCCATTCAATGCCATCCCCTCTGTGTCCCTCCATTCAATGCCATCACCCCTATGTCCCTTCATTCCTTGCAATCCGCTCTGGGTCCCTTCATTCAATGCCATCACCTCTGTGTCCCTTCATTCCATGCCATCCGCTCTGTGTCCCTTCATTCCATGCCATCCGCTGTGTGTCCCTCCATTCCATGTCATCACCTCTGTGTCCCTCCATTTCATGCCATCACCTCTGTGTCCCTCCATTCAATGCCATCACCTCTGTGTCCCTCCATTCAATGCCATTACCCCTGTGTCCCTTTATTAGATGCCGTCACCTCTGTGTCCCTTAATTCCATGCCATTCGCTCTTTGTCCCTTCATTCAATGCCATCCTCTCTGTGTCCCTCCATTCAATGCCATCCTCTCTGTGTCCTTCCATTTCATGCCATCACCTCTGTGTCCCTCCATTCACTGCCATCACCTCTGTGTCCCTCCATTCAATGCCATCACCTCTGTGTCCCTCCATTCAATGCCATCACCCCTTTGTCCCTCCATTTCATCCCATCCCCTCTGTGTCTCTCCATTCCATGCCATCACCTCTGTGTCCCTTCATTCCATGCCATCCCCTCTCTGTCCCTTCATTCCATGCCATCCCCTCTCTGTCCCTCTATTCAATGCCATCCCCTCTGCGTCCCTTCATTCAATGCCATCCACTCTGTGTCCCTCCAGTCCATGCCATCACCCCTGTGTCCCTCCATTCCATACGATCACCCGTGTCCCTACATTCCATGCATTCACCCCTGTGTCCCTACATTCCATGCCATCACCTCTGTCCCTCCATTCCATGCCATCACATCTGTGTCCCTTCATTCCATGCCATCACCTCTGTGTTTCTCCACTCAATGTTGCAGCAGCCACTATGTGCACAACCAGAAGCCAAAAATACTACACAGCTCCATTGCTGGGCCCCTCCGGATCAAGCATCCTGCCTTCTTTCCTCTGCTCCTAGTCCTCTGCTCCTAGTCCCCGGTTGATGACGGCACTGTGGAATAAATATCCACGCATGCACGGCTGCCCGATGCTGATGTCTATTCCTTTGCACCGCGTCCAAAACCGAGCCACGCATGCGCGGCTCTGTTTTAGACGCGGCATAAAGGAATTAACATCAGCGCATGCGCGGCCGCCCGGCACGGTGCTCATTCCCGAGGACATGAAGAGGCGGGCACTGGATAGAGCTAGTTCTTCTGCGCAAGCGCGGCCCATGGATGCGGCTGCCAAGAAGTGGCCGTAACCATGAGATACCAACCGTATACAATGAGGTAGGAGTCTACAAATTTTTGAGGGAACGGCAGGAAATTTTTTATAAGATCCAATTACAAAGATGCTCAATGGGACATATTGATTAAATTGAACTATGATCACTAAGATGGGAATAACCCTTTAATAGTGACTTCCACAGCAGCCCCCCCTCTAACTCTTACCTTCACAGCAGCCTGCCCCCTTAACAGAGACCTCCACAGCAGCCCGCCCCCTTAAAAAAGACCTTCACGCAGCCCGCCCCCTTAAAAAAGGCCTCCACAGCAGCCCGCCCCCTTAAAAAAGACCTCCACGCAGCCCGCCCCCTTAAAAAAGGCCTCCACAGCAGCCCACCCCTTAACTGTGACCTCCACAGTGCCCTGTCCCCTTTACACTGATCTACACAGTGGCACGCCCCTTAAAAGTAACCTCCACAGCCCTCCGCCCCCATAACAAGGTTCTCCACAGCGACCCCTTTAACTTTGACCTTCATAGCAGCCCAAACCTTAAAAAACAGTGACCTCCACAGAGGCTCATCCCTTTAAAAATGAAATCCACAGCACCTTGCCCCCTTAACAGTGACCTCCGCAGAACCTCACCCCTTTAACTGTGACCTCCACAGTGCCCTGCCCCCTTTACTCTGACCTACACAGTGGCCCACCCCCTTAAGTCACCCCACAATACCCCGCCCGCTTAAAAGTAACTTCTACAGCACTTCAACTCTTAAAGGGAGTCTTTCACCCCGAAAACCCATTTTTCAACACTCACATCTTTCTCTGCAAAATTGCCCCCAGATTAAAAAGTTTCTTACCCTATTGCTGTACCTCTTACCGATCTTCAGAAAATCACTTTAATTGCAGATGTGAATGACAGTTGAAGGTGCCCAGTGGCGGCGTCATAACGACCGGTGCCCAGGCCGCACGCTCATCTTCATAACTTCAACTGTGATTGACATCTGCAATTAAAGTGATTTTCTGAGGTCGGTAGGAGGTACAGCAATAGAGTAAGAAGCTTTTTAATGTGGGGGCAATTTTGCAGAGAAAGATGTGTGTGTTGAAAAATGGGTTTTTGAGGTGAAAGGCTCCCTTTAATTGCAGATGTCAATCACAGTTGAAGTTATGAAGATGAGCGTGCGGCCTGGGCACCGGTCGTTATGACGCTGCCACTGGGCACCTTCAACTGTCATTCACATCTGCAATTAAAGTGATTTTCTGAAGATCGGTAAGAGGTACAGCAATAGGGTAAGAAGCTTTTTAATCTGGGGGCAATTTTGCAGAGAAAGATGTGAGTGTTGAAAAATGGGTTTTCGGGGTGAAAGACTCCCTTTAACAGTGACCTTCAGAGCCTGCCCCCTTAACAGTGATCTCTACAGTATCCTCCCACCTTAACTGTGACCTCCACATCACCTGTTCCCTTAACATTCACCTCTACAGCACTCCGCCCCCTTAACACTGAACGGTACAGTGGCCTGCACCCCTTAGGCCACTTTCACACGAGCGAAAATTCCGCGCGGGTGCAATGCGTGATGCGAACCATGAGAGGTGGTTTTTACGCATCACTTTTGTGTTGCGTGAAAATGGCAACATGTTCTATATTCTGCGATTTTCACTCAATGCTGGCCCCATAGAAGTGAATGGGGCTGCGTGAAAATAGCATCCGCAAGCAAGTGCGGATGTGATTTTCACAGATGGTTGCTAAGAGATGTTGTTTGTACACATTCAGTTTTTTATCACGCGCGTGCAAAATGCAGTAAATAGCATTGCACCCGCGCGATAAAAACTGAACGCAATCAAAACGACTTTGAATGACTTTGTTTGCGAAATCGCACAGTTTTCACTGAACACATCTGCAACGCATCCGGACATAATCTGTACACGCTCGTCTGCATCGCTTTCTTGAGGTCAAGCCACAGCATCGCAATCGGGTTGAGGTCAGGACTCTGACTGGGCCACTCCAGAAGGCGTATTTTCTTCTGTTTAAGCCATTCTGTTGTTGATTTACTTCTATGCTTTGGGTTGTTATCCTGTTGCAACACTCATCTTCTGTAGAGCTTCAGCTGGTGGACAAGATGGCCTTAAGTTCTCCTGCAAAATGTCTTGATAAACTTGGGAATTCATTTTTCCTTCGATGATAGCAATCCATCCAGGCCCTGATGCAGCAAAGCAGCCCCAAATCATGATGCCCCCACCACCATACTTCACAGTTAGGATCAGGTTTTGATGTTGGTGTGCTGTCTCTTTTTCTCCACACATAGTCAACCTTGGTTTCATCTGTCCACAGAATATTTTGCCAGTACTGCTGTGGAACATCCAGCTGCTCTTGTGCAAACTGTAAACGTGCAGCAATGTTTTTTTGGACAGCAGTGGCTTTCTCTGTGGTATCCTTCCATGAAATCCATTCTTGTTTAGTTTTTACGTATCGTAGATTCGCCAACAGGGATGTTAGCATATGCCAGAGACTTTTGTAAGTCTTTAGCTGACACACTAGTTTCTTCTTCACCTCAATGAGCAGTCTGCGCTGTGCTCATGCATTCATCTTTACAGGACAGCCACTCCTAGGAAGAGCAGCAGCAGTGCTGAACTTTCTCCATCTATAGACAATTTGTCTTCTTGTGGACTGATGAACAGCAAGGCTTTTGGAGATACTTTCATAACCCTTTCCAGCTTTATGCAAGGCAACATTTCTTAATCATAGGTCTTCTGAGAGCTCTTTTGTATGAGGCATCATTCACATCAGGCAATGCTTCTTGGGAAAAGCAAACCCAGAACTGGTGTGTGTTTTTTATAGGGCAACACCTCCAATCTCATCTCATTGATTGGACTCCAGTTGGCTGACACCTCACTCCAATTAGCTCTTGGAGATGTCATTAGTCTAGGGGTTTACATACTTTTTCCACCTACACTGTGAATGTTTACATGGTGTTTTCAATAAAAACATGGTAACATTTAATTCTTTGTGTGTTATTAGTTTAAGCAGACTGTGATTGTCTATTGTGACTTAGATGAAGATCAGATCACATTTTATGACCAATTTGTGCAGAAATCCATATCATTCCAAAGGGTTCACATACTTTTTCTTGCAACTGTACCTGTTTATATGCTTCCAGTGAATGCCAGAAAGGACCCAAGCTTTGGACATTTGAAACCTATGTCTCTATAAAGGCTAGTTTGACACTGACCATTAAGCTAAAACCCCGCAATAGATATATTGTCCCCTCTCCCATAGTCCAGGTTTATGCTGCTCTTCCATATACTGTATTAAAGGTACAACCAGGCCTGTTAGATATACAAGTGGCATGCAAAAGTCCTGGTCCATCTTGCATGCACTTCTCATTTGAGGTCTATGCACAGATTTCCAATGATACATCAGGGGTCTATTAGGTCCATGATAAAACCTTCAAATATAAAGGAACAACCAGGCCTGATACTGTATATGTATAACAGACCTGGTCATACCTTTATATATGTGTAACAGGCCTGGTTGTACCTTTTTATATATGTGTATTAACCACTACCCGACCGCAGGCTGCCGGGTTATTCCTCATTGACGCGCCGGTGCGTCATCTCGCGAAGGGCGAGATTTCCTGTGAACGGGTGCTCGCAGTACAAACACCTCACATATAACCCCATTTTAGAAAGAAGACACCCCAAGGTATTCCGTGAGGGGTATGGTGAGTTCATGTAAAATTTGATTTTTTGTCACAAGTTAGTAGAATATGAGACTTTGTAAGAAAAAAAAAAGTCAATTTCCACTAACTTGTGCCAAAAAAATAATCTTCTATGAACTCGCCATGCCCCTCACGGAATACCTTGGGGTGTATTCTTTCCAAAATGGGGTCACATGTGGGGTATTTATACTGCCCTGGCATTTTAGGGGCCCTAAAGTGTGAGAAGAAGGGCATTTTTACGCATTTGGATTCCAATCTACTTCTCAGGCTTTAGGACCCCTAAAATGCCAGGGCAGTATAAATACCCCACATGTGACCCCATTTTAGAAAGAAGACACCCCAAGGTATTCCGTGAGGAGTATGGTAAGTTCATGTAAATTTTATTTTTTGTCACAAGTTAGTGGAATATGAGACTTTGTAAGGAATAAAAAAAAAAAAGTCAATTTCCGCTAACTTGTGCCAAAAATCCTCTATGAACTCGCCATGCCCCTCGCAGAATAGCTTGGGGTGTCTTCTTTCCAAAATGGGGTCATATGTGGGGTATTTATGCTGCCCTGGCATTTTAGGGGTCCTAAAGCGTGAGAAGAAGCCTGGAATCCAAATGCGTAAAAATGCCCTCCTAAAAGGTACTCATTGGAATTTGGGCCCCTTTGCGCACCTAGGCTGCAAAAAGGTGTCACACATGTGGTATCGTCGTACTCAAGAGAAGTAGGGTAATGTGTTTTGGGGTGTATTTTTCTGAGTGAGAGAAATATCTCTGTAAATGACAACTTTTTAAAAACTTTTTTTCCTCAGAAAGTGACATTTTCCGCTAACTTGTGAAAAAAAATGAAATGATACATGAAGTCACCATGCCCCTCCGCAAATACTTTGGGGTGTCTTCTTTCTAAAATGGTGTCATTGGGGGGGTATTTATACTATCCTGGCATTCTAGCACCTGAAGAAACATGACAGGTGCTCAGAAAGTCAGAGCTGCTTCAAAATGCGGAAATTCACTTTTTTGCACCATAGTTTGTAAGCGCTATAACTTTTACCCAAACCAATAAATATACACTTATTGGATTTTTTTTTTTATCAAAGACACGTAAAACAATAAATTTAGAGAAAAAATTATATAGAAATGTAGTTTTTTTTTTTTTTTAAATTACAACAGAAAGCGAAAAATGTCATTTTTTTGCAAAAATTTCGGTAATTTTTTATTAATATTAAAAAAAATTAAATTTTAGCAACAATGAAATACCAACAAATGAAAGATCTATTAGCGAGAAGAAAAGGAGGTAAAATTCATTTGGGTGGTAAGTTGCATGACCGAGCAATAAACTGTGAAAGTAGTGTAGTGCAGAATTTTAAAAAGTGGTCGGGTCATTAAGGGTGTTTAAGCTAGGGGGGCTAGCCTAACTATGTAATATGCAGTTCAGTTCTGGGCACCACTTAATAGAAAGCAAGCCGTGGAACTAGCAATAATAGAAATGAGAGCAACTAAACTGATAAGCGGGCATGGAGGGTCTTAGTTTTGAGAAACGGTTAAAATAATTACATTTATTTATTCTTGAGAAGAGGCATCTAAGAAGGGACCTGATTAACTCATATATAAAATACAAATCTGTTGAAAAGCTGTTAAACATAAAACTCCCTTGAAAGAATGAAGGGACACTTCCTTCTTTTGGAGTAGGAAATAGTTAAGGCTATGAAGCTGTGGAATAGTCTACCTCAGGAGGTGGTCAGAGCAGGAACTGTTGGTGGTTTTATAAAGGGATTACATGATTTCTTAGAGAAAATTAAGATAAATGTTTAAGTAAATGTGTAGAATTTTGGTTTCCATAAACATCTCATTTTCCAAAGGACCTCACAGCAAATGTTAGGACTTATTATAATTAATCCTTCTTTTGTCTTTTGGTCTCCTGACCACAGATAGTCCTTTTTCATTTGCTGGCTAATTAAAATTTAACCTTTAATGAATAAATCTTCTAAACGTTATTGTGTGTCTCTTTCTTGTATTTTGTGACTCTCAATTAAAATTTCTCAGCTAAGAGCAGGTTCTGTTAGCTGTTTTAATCTGGCTGATGTTGTTGCTTTCACAGCAGTTAATATATGGATAATAACTATGTATCCTTTTACATTTCACATCCGGCAAAACATGTCGGGAAATAGGGACCGGTAGTGTGTTTATTTTAGAATCAGTGACGAGCAGGAGTTAGGAACTAACACTCAGTTCACACTTTCGCGTAAAACGCCGCTTTTGAACACACATAAAAACGCACAACAGTAAAGGAACCATGCATTCCAATGAGGGTGGTTCACACTTGCGCGTTTTTATGCGCGTTCGTAGGCGCCTATAAACGTCCGACGCATAAGCAAGTATGTTCGCGTTAATTCGGGCTTTTTTCGAGCGTTTGGTGCCAATATACTTCAATGGAAAAGGCGATAGGCGTGTTGTTCGGGCGTTTGTGCAGCGTAAAACGCGCCTATGGATGCGCGTTTTACAAAGTTTGCAACATGCTGAATCAGCCACCATGGAATGTCACACCTCTAAAGCACTCAGATTGGCCAAACTATATCATAGGTCATTGGACAACTATGCAGTCAATCACATAAACGCGCGTCAAACGCGCCTACACTATTTACCAAAACGCTTGAAAAAACGCGCCTATATGCAAGTCTTGAACGCACCAAAAACGCTAGGCTTCAAAACGCTCAGGTCTGAACCCAGTGTAATGAATGGAAACAATCTCTTCAGTAGTGAAATGTAGCAAGCCCGTGTGCACAGGGCAAGTTACAATGTAAAAGGATACATAGTTATTATCCATATATTAACTGCTGTGAAAGAAACAACATCAGCCAGATTAAAACAGCTAACAGTACCTGCTCTTAGCTGAGAAATTTTTATTGAGAGTCACAAAATACAAGAAAGAGACACACAATAACTTTTAGAAGATTTATTCATTAAAGGTTAAATCTTAATTAGCCAGCAAATGAAAAGGAATTTTGGTTTTCCACTCCCCTAAATTCATATTCTCTACATACCCTTGGATTAACTTGATTTACATATGTCTTTTTTCAGTCATACTATTTAACTAACCATGTAATAGACATGCCAGGAGTGGTGAAATGTCCACTTTTAAGAGGTTTTCTCAGATTCTGATATTGATTACCTATCCTCAGCATCAGTATGAGATTGGTCAGGGTAAGCTCTGGAATTGATAGTTAAAAAAATTAAAACTCTGCAGCAGATGAAGCTATTATTGGGTTAATAATCCTCATAAGTATGTTGTTCAAACTCTCTCCTTTCTTGATCGGACAGCTTAGAGGCAACACTGCTCAGAACCCAGCTGTTTTAAGAGACTTCAGTGGTCTTTATGGCCTCCTTATAAACCGGTGATATGAAAAGGGATGTAGAATGTAATGTGTAGCCCACAGGTATGTCAACAGTAGCATTTGTGGCCTGAATAACATGACTTATAACCACCACATACTGTAACTAATATGTGTATTTCTTACACAGGTAACAAGTTGTGCTTGGGTCCCAGACAGCTGTCAGCTTTACACTGGCAGCAAATGTGGTGTCATCACTGCATACTTAAATCGTTTCACTAATTCCACGGTATGTTAATTTTTATGTTTTATTTAACTTTTTTTTAATCTTTTACTTGTCATATGCTGTAATACAGTTAAAATTGAAGTAGCACTTACACAAACATTTTATTCTTTGGCCCATCAGAAAGTTGTAAACTGCAAATTGTAGCAAAGGTAATTATTTTTTTATGCCTGGTTGTAGTTGTGAGTTATACACCACGTACTGATCCTCAGCTGTGTCATGTCACCAGCTTTCTGATTCTCCAACTGACACAGCATCTTATGTGTGAATAGGAACTCAGTTTCGGCATTCATTCCTCTGAGATGGATATCAAGGCTTCCATAAAAATGACTAGAGAAATTGACTTTCTGCCTACACTTAAGACTCTGTGTTAGAGAGTCATATGAAAAGCTGAGGACCAGAACAAAGTGGATAACTCAGAATTAGAGCTACTGGTAAAAAGATTGCACATGCAGCGGGTGCCATAAGCAGCGGGTCTCTGCGGCTCATGTCTGTGACCGGCAATAATGCAGATCGCAGGTATTTAAATGGTAAAAAACACGTGCGGCCATCAGGGAAGCCGGTAATTCATTCTAGTACACGGAGTCTCTCCAAAGAGGCCAAGTCTATTAGAACTGCAGTTCCTTTGTTGGCCAGCAGGTGACAGGCCAACATCGGATAACAGAAATTGGAGCTTATACTGTAGTTCTATAGAAATACAGTATAAGCTGTATAAGAAATCTGAGTACTGCATATTGTAGCCTCCTAGACAGACTACAACAAAAGTAAAAAAAAAAAAATTTAAATCGCCCCCCTTTTCCTAGAATAAAAAAAAATACATAAACAATAAAAAAAATATAAACATCATGGACCTCGCTGCATCCAAAAACGCCCGTACTATTAAAATATAAAAATATTTATCCAATACTGCGAATGGCATAATGGAAAAATGATCAAAATGGCTGATTTGTCATCTTTTCATTGCTCCTCTTTTACAAAGAAAATTTAATAAAATGTGATTAAAAAAAAGTCCCACACACACACACTGCAAAATGCTATCAATAAAAACTACAAATCGTCCCACAAAAAATTAGCTCCCACACAGCTCAGTAGACATAACTATTAAAGGTTATGTGGGTCAGAATATGGCAAGTTTTTATTTTTTCAAATCACTGGATTCCACCTGGAAAATGAAGAGCATAAGTCAGTTTTACCTATTAGTGAACGCCGTACAAAAAACTGTGTCGGAATTGCGTTTTTTTTCCAATTCACCTAATTTGTAATGTTTTCCCTGCTACCCACTACATCCTATGCAATATTAAATGATAGCATTAGAAAGTACAACTTGTGCTGCAAAAAACAACTATGTGAACGCATAAGCAAAACCGATAGGATTCCGGGAAAACAGGGAATAAAAATGAAAACGCAGAAACAAAAAGACTCCAGTATTGAAGAGGTTAAATGGATTTCCACCTTTTAGATGCGGTTGACTTATTCCCTGGAAACATAACAATGGATGGAGCTGGAGGGATCTTTTTTTTCATGCCATTATGATTGAAATTTCTTTGGGGAGGACAGCGACCAAAAAACAACCATTTGAGTATTTCGATTTTTTTTTTTATTACCTTGCAGTGCTCAATGTCGCAGCAGAGAGATATCTATACTACTTAACTATATTGTAAGTTGGCGACAGTGTTTTAAGCCATCTGGCTGTTATCATCAAGGTCTCTTTGATATGGAAGAAATGTATTCTTGCGAATCTATCTCGGAGTACCTCTCCACCCAGGTGTTTTGGCTTGGGGACCCTCTATGCTCTGTCAATTAACAGGTTTTGTGGGGCGACATTTGGAATGAGCAGTGTAAACAGCTTGTGTAATGCCCCTAAACTTTATGTTGTTGCGACAGGAGTGGTCTTCAAAGTCCATCATTTTTATTTTATTGTCTCCAACTCATCTGGCATGTCATTATGGACATTTATAACACTATTTTGTGAGGTTGAAAAATTCCTCCATCTTTGCCTCAATATGGTGGACTCTGCCTTCCATTTCTCCAATGGAGGCAGAAATACAGTTGATAAGGCCAGCCATGCCCCTATAGCTGCACAGGAAGAAGCAGAACTTCCCTGCATGCAGCCATTCTAGCTGGTGACTGCATGCAGCCATTCTAGCTGGTGACTGCATGCAGAGAGGTTCTGTGCCTTTCTGTGCTGCTTGTGGCTTGCTGGGACTTGTGGTGCACACCACAGCGATTTAACCCCTTTCCTGCTGAAAAGAAGAAAGGAGAAAAGAAGAAGAAAGAAGAAAAACATCTGGAATAGCTGCACAGATATATATTTTTTTCATTTGCAGCTTTTCCAGATCCCTAAACCACCCTCTGTCCCTGTCCCTTCCCACCCCCGTCCATTTTTTACAGACGCCATTTGGTCCCTGCGCTTTTTTTTGGTCTTTTTAATTTTTTTTACCATTTTCCAGCTCTGCACCACTTTTTCTGCGTGTGAGCTGTGACCGCCAAGTGCTGTTCAGTGCGTACCTGCGGATTATTTGTGCTGATTTTTTGGCAAATTTTTCATTTGTTAAAAAAGAAGAAAAAAGCAGTTAAGGCTTTATATAAATATATAGAGTTCTACAGTGAACACTGGCTAAAAATTATATATATATATATATATATATATATAAATATAGAACTGATCCGCACCTGCGGATTATTTGTGCTGATTTTTTGGCAAATTTTTCATTTGGCGCTCCCCTTGCCTTGCGCCTTCCCGTGCGGGGTCAGCGTTTGAATGATGATTCACTTCCGGGTTCTCTCAGACCTCTGGTAAGGTAGGAGGAGCCTCCTCTTCGCTTCCCCCTGAGCTACGGTCTTCCGTACGCCAGGACACTCGGTCCATCGGGGTAAGTGGCCGGTCCCCCCCCTTTTGCGTGTGTATCCCCCCGGTTACCATGGGCACGGCGCACCCACTTGCTCGCCCCTGCTGCAGCCGTCCCAGAAGCCGACAGGAGCGCGCTGGCTGGGGGTCTCCATCTGCTCCCACGCTTACTGCAGGTTGCCAAGTCAGGCTCCGCTCTGGTCGGCTGCCACATGGGCAAGGTTTAAACAGCCCATGGCCGCCAGCTCCTGCGTTAAAAGTCTGGACTATGTGGCTTGAGCCCTTCACTATCCCAACCATGGTTGTTGCATGACTCCTTGCATGACACACATGGATCCACAAGGAAATTCATGTGTTCACCCGTCCTCGTGTGCAGGTGGCAATAGGTTGGCACTAGCCGGCACTTGTGGAAATAGGCGTCCACTGTAGTACAGGCTTCATGTTTATCTGGTCTAGAAATGGTTTAGGTAGGTGGTGGTGTCCCTCCAGGACTACGTTAGCTGTACGGCCTCCCTAGAGTTCTGGATTTATGTTTTACTCGTAGCCTGCTCACAGCGTCAGACATAACTGTTCGGCCTAGTTTCGGGTTCCATTGCATACTAATACGGTTTCGGCATGTATTCACATAGATCTGGTTCGTGATTTACATTTCATCTTTTACGTGTATTTTCATTCAAATTAGTTCCCATCATATAGATAGATCACTTCGGTACCATTCACATGTGTCACTCGATATCAATATGTGAATCCAGTTAACATTTCTGCATGGACCATTGGACTCCCACACTCAAAGGAGTTCGTAAATTATCCATCTCATTTGGTAATCGACTCAGCCTACGTTACAGGCCTCTTTTCATTGATGTTGAGACCATAATTACTTTGATACATACTCAGGTTGAATCACAGATACGGTTTCAACCAGCCATACGTCTTTTCGGCACAGTTACGTGCATATAACTCACTGTTCTTTTCTGTACACACTACTTGTCATTTAAAACACTTGGGTTATTTACACATAGGCCACTACCGCCCTCAGATGTCAATAAAGCACGACCTCATGTTCAGCATAACACATTTCGATTCCCACATTTATATCACAACATTGTTATGTTCATACGTCAGCAAACCATATTACATTGCTGCTACAGGCTACAATTCTGCTCTCTTTCCAACAATCCACTCACTATACTACTCTCTTTTACCCATTTCAGGCTGTCTAGCTTACATATTTTGCTCCACACGGTTTCCTGTGAAATCTTGTCATACTACCAGGTACGTGCACCTGCTCATATGGTATTCTACCATACTTTTCATTTCTTTCCTCTTGGTAAGAGTACTGGCAATAGGGTCACAGGCTTCCCAATAGGTATGTACCCAGTCTTGGCAATCGCCACTAGTTAGTGGTCCCGCGAGGCCACACGTTAGCTAGCCGCCTTGCATGTTGCATAGAGAGGGCCTCACCTGTCACTCCCTTCCCCTGTTTTCTGTATTACAGTCACCGAGAGGCCTAAAACTCCTGGCACTATGATAAGTGGCCTCAATAACCCCTCACGCCAACGCATAGATAGAGCCTCTCAAAAGCTGCTTGGCAATTAGTAGGGCCTCATCTGTCACCAAACAAGCATAATGTTTCGCCTTTTGGCCTAGCTAGCCTGCCAGTATAATTTGGGGGGTTTTCATACACTAATTATGGTTTTGTTTATAGCATGTCTAAAGAGGGGGTAGAGGATTTCTCCTCCTCTCTATCAGATCCTAGACGATCCCTCATATAACAGCGGAACTAAGGAGACGTCAAATCCCCTTCCCCGCTTCAGCAAGGAAAGCAGAACTTTTCACACTGCTACATACATCCACAAACAACATGGATGCCGGGGAAGGACCGAGCCAGTCCAACCCAGGAGACATACATGCTATGTTGTCTTCACTCATGGCATTCATGAACAAGGTCAACTCCAGACTGGGGAAACTTGAGTCGGTCACCACGGCCCTGACTCTGACAGGGCCACCCGCGGCTGCTTCACAAGCACCAGAATAGTAATAATTATCTATATGATCAGCACACCTTTTTATGAGGTAGTTGCGGTGCTCAGTGTAATAGGGTGTCCCCTCTTCAATATAGGTTCATATATACACGGCACTCGATTTCGGATATGTTTGAAATGCACTTATTTTTATTGCATATTAATGCCACCATTCATTGTACATAGTTATTTGGCCGACATTTCGGTCATATAGACCTTTATCAGGGCCTAGAAAAAATATACTAATAATGCATAAGATACATATATATAGAGTAGATATGAACATAATCAAAAAAAGGGAAATAACATCCCCAACGAAAGGATTAATGACTACAAATGGAAAGAACCTTCCATATAAAGTATATAGCAGGTAAAGTGGGCTCAATTATAGTGGCATAACCAATACATTGATAGCTTAAGTTACAAATAATAATTAATTGATAGCCGCCATTAAAGTTCATAGTAAGGTATCATCACTAAAAAAAGTATACATACGATGAAGCACCAAGTCAGGACAAAAAACTGAACAAAAATATAACAAAAGGGCTGTAATAATCACGGCAGGATCCAGGTCTTATGAAAACAAAAAATACATTCTTATCCACCTAAGTATCGGTGGAACAAAGCTATAATACAGTAAGCATACATAGAGGAACAGATATACATGAGGAACAGATATATATGAGTAGGATAGTAGATGCACAGGTTCATCCTCCTAGAGTAATAGCGATAATTTGGAGCAGCATCATACCTTAGCAACATGGAAGCAGGAAACCGGGTGGCGTGTAGAGAACAGCTTGGCGCGGTCTTTTAAAGGAAAAGTAGCGGAACGTCACTTCCGGTCCGCACATGGACCGGAAGTGCGTCACGGCGTCTCGAACATAGAGGGCTTCACAAGCACCAGCCGATTCGCCATTAGTGGCTACGACAATCACCCTGGGTGACCAGGAAGTTAGCCCGGGTCATATGATACCTGAGCACATAAAAAGAGATATCCTGGAAGGTAAAGATGTCAACCTGGCTTCCCTGTTGATTACCTCCCAGGATATTGTTGAAAACAAAACCTATGCGTATGAGGATGTGTCTGTTGTTGTCAGATCCAGGGATGCCCGCCTGAACAGGAAATTAACCATTCACGAATTTGTACTAGCTTTTGGTATTTACAGGGATGTCATATGTGCGGTCTATCCCAACAGAAGAGAGGAGTTTGATCTTTACATGCACAAGCTGGTAGATCTGGGCAACAAATATGGTGGTTCGGCCTTCTATGACTACCATAGGTCATTTTCTGCAAAAGTGTCTGGAGCCTTCTCCCAGTACGGAGCACGGACCAACTGGGGAAGGATTGATACTGTCATTTTTTGCAGACACTTTGCAGGGCTAAGAACACCGGCTTGTGCATACTGCTCCTCCACAGCCCACACTACAAGTTTTTGTCCCAACACGGCGAGTGAACATGCCTCCACGCAAGGAGCTAGTTCCTCTGGTGTTCCAGAGAAATTGTCAAGAGAAAAACTGGGACGCCCAATCAAGTTTCTGGGCAAGTCCCAGATATGCAATAATTTCAATGCTGGGTTTGGCAATTTTAATGGATATATACTACTACATATCTGTTCACAATGTTTCAGGGCACATGCAAAATCCATGTGTCCAAATAAAATGTATTCCAAGCCTTACTTAATGTCCATTAATCTGCCAGAATTGACTGCCTTTATGTCTCAGCACCCATCTAGACACCTGGTAGACTTTCTTATCTCCGGTTTAACAGAAGGCTTCCACATGGGTATCTTACACATACCAACCGGAACTCTGGAATGCCCCAATCTACAATCTGCACAACACAACCCCACAGCGGTTGACACCCTCATAGCCCAAGAGGTGGCCGAGGGCTTTCCTTTCACAGAATGGCGCACAAACCCCATTAGTATTGTCACTGGGAAATCTTCCCTAAAACAGAGACTCATCATTGATCTATCAGCGCCCCACTCATCGGCCAACCCCAGTCTTAACTCCCTCATACCCTCGGAGGAATTCTCCCTGCAATACACCACCATAGATCATGCCCTTACCGCTATCATACAAGCAGGGGTGGGGGCCTGGCTTAGTAAGACTGACATTACTAACGCTTTTAAATTACTACCAATTCACCCCACTCTGTGGCACCTACATGTCATCAAATGGTCCGGATACTACTATTTTTTCTCCCGTCTAACTTTTGGGTCCAAAAGTAGCCCAGCTATTTTCGACATATTTGCTGAAGCCTTGTGCTGGTTACTATTGAACATAGCCAGATGCCCCACAGTATTACATTACCTGGACAATTTTCTACTGGTCGAGGGGAATACTTCCCCTCCTACTAGTCTCAAAGCTACCACCAGGCTATTTGAGCAACTAGGCGTACCTATCTCCCCTAAGAAAACAGAGGGGCCAGACACGGTCATCACTTTGCAAGCGAGCTTACCACATGACAAAATAGAGAATATTCTTACTCTCATCAACAACTACCTTCAACTCGGTACTTGCAACTGCAAGGAACTACAGTCTCTGCTGGGATCACTTAATTTTGCCATGCGCATCATACCACAAGGCCGCTCCTTCATATCACGACTATTGCATCTTTTCCCACTTTTCCTACATGATTCACACAGGTTGTCCTTAGATACCCAAGCTATGGCAGATCTAAACATGTGGAAGAGATTTTTAACCACCTGGAATGGTAAAAGCATGTTCCTCCCTCAATTGACTGATTCATCTCCTACCATTTGGTCAGATGCGGCATCTACCACAGGTTTTGCAGCAATTTTTGGGAACGCTTGGCTTTGGGGCAGCTGGCCTTCAACAGTGCAGTATTTGGAAGGGTTTTGCATGACCTCAGCTATTTTTGAGATCTATCCCATCGTGGCGGCTGCCGTAGCATGGGGTCATTTATGGGCTAACATGCCAGTGTGTTGTTACTCAGACAACCAGGCAACCTGTCACATCATCAACAAAGGCCGTTCCAAATCCCTTACGATCATGAGATTTCTGAGGAAACTCACTTGGTTGGCAGCTTGTCATAATTTATTCCTATGTTGTTTCCATATTCCAGGTGTATGTAACACAGCTGCTGACAATTTATCTTGCTTTAAATTTCAGGCATTTCACCAGGCACTCCCGTCAGCTGCGCCCACAGCCACCATCACCCCAACATTTCAACAACTCATACTGGACTAGGAACCATCATGCAGCACAGTAGGACACTGTCCCAATTGGCACTATCACACAATACACACAAAACATACAACAGGGCATTCACACTTTTCAAAAGATTCCTTCTGGAACATAACATCAGGCAACCATTCGTTATGACATCTTTTTTAGGATTCGCTTCCTTTTGCCACCTGGAACTCAATATGTCATATAACACCATCAAACTCTACCTCATGGGCATTCAACATCATATGCTAATCTTACACCCGAATAACAACAGTTTCATGGCCTCTCACCAGATTAAGACCATACTTAGAGGTATTCAGAAATCAGAACCCACACATACAACCCAGAGGCTACCCATAGATAACCATATTTTCAAGGCATTGTCAAACCTGCTGGACTTAAAACCGTTTGACACCAACACAAATTCTATCATCAAGACAGCGATATACCTAGCTTTCTATGGATTTCTTATGCCTAGAGAGTTCACTACTACAACTACGACCCCAACTACTCCTTACCTCCTCTTTTCCCAGTTGACAAAACACGAGGATCATTATATCCTGACTCTACCTCACTCCAAAACCAGTCAGCACACACCAATAAACATTCCATACTATCCCACGCACAACGGATGGTGTCCTGTCAGGGTTCTGGATGCATACATACAGCCTCATAACTCACGGTCCTCGCAGCCTTTACTGAAGTTACAAGGTTCAGTACTCACTACTACGACCTTCATGACCTACGTCAGGTCCTTGCTCACACAACTAGGCCTCAACGCAGCCAACTACTCCGGGCACTCCTTTCACATAGGAGCAGCGTCCACAGCCTCCAGTGTCAACATCCCAACTCATGTTATAAAAACACTGGGGCGCTGGAAGTCATCCGCTTACTCTCGGTACATACTGAACCCAGTACAGGAATTAAGGGATGCTTTCAAAAACATGACTGGTTGATAAAATGTATCTGTATTGATTGTATGTAATAAATCGAATTACTTATTTTGCCCTCTTCTTTCTCAGGCCTACCTCATCGTCAGTTTCGGCACACCACAACCGACTTGCTCTTTATTATCATCCTACGTTCATGGTATCTTACACTGTACTATCATAAAGCACCTTACACAAGTATTAAGGCAATTTTGCCTGGATTTGTGGGAGGGGCTGGTTTGCTATTCCTATTCTACTTAAGGCGCTCCCCTTGCCTTGCGCCTTACCGTGCGGGGTCAGCGTTTGAATGACCCTCCCACCACACCACATTATAATAATATTTTCTTTTCTTTTAATCTTTTCCTGGTGGGCCCTCTTCTTTCTCAGGCCTACCTCACCATCGGTTTCGGCACACCACAACCGACTTGCTCTTTATTATCATCCTACGTTCATGGTATCTTATACTGTACTATCATAAAGCACCTTACACAAATATATATTCATATACACATAGATATTCGTATATATGGTTAAATACAGCTTTATGGTCGATTCACATACTTTTGGCCATGAAATATCATGCAGCACAATGTAAAACAATGACATCATCAATACTTTTTGGAGCACTAATATGTGCAAGAACTAATGTGTATTTTTCTTTGGCCTTCACCTACTGCGCTGTCTTTCCAGCCTCTAAAGGGTGTAACTAATTGCAAGAGGTGCTATGCTATTTTAACACTTCATTATACAATTTTGACAAATTATGAGATCCCAAAATTTTTCCCAAATACTGCTGGAAAAATTACCCCGTTTTACATCTCTGATAAATGACCATGACATATAAAAGAATAATGCATATAATATCTCACCTTTTTTTGGCTGCAGTGCTCTTTTTATTGTGGAAACAAAATAGCCACTTTGGGAGGTCATTTATGAAACAGAAATGTGTAAATTAGGTGTATTTCTGGCACAGAGTGCGGTGCAAAGATCCTTTGCGCTGCTATCTGTGACTTCTCC
Organism: Bufotes viridis; assembly: GCA_033119425.1. Taxonomy (NCBI): domain Eukaryota; kingdom Metazoa; phylum Chordata; class Amphibia; order Anura; family Bufonidae; genus Bufotes; species Bufotes viridis. Next base: position 308,684,735 of record CM065592.1, read on the forward strand.
CTGCTCACGGCTGGTCTACAAAATTGGGTGGGGAAGAGGATGGGATGGCAGGCCTCTCTCATTTACCATTTTCTACACTTGTTTTAAGCATAGAAAATTATCTAAATATAAGACAGCTAAGGATGCTGTCTTACATTTATAAGCAGTGGTGGCCGGCGCCTCTTCATAACTCCGGCGGATTCACCGCTAGGTATAGAGATTAAAACCAGCATCTAAAACCCCTTAACAAACGTGCCCCATAATCTCTTTCAGTCAATAGAGTTGATATACTTGAGGTATTTGAATACAAAAAAAAATGCAGCAGCATATGCACACAACAACAAATAAAAATGCATCTAGATTATTCTGAATGAATTTTATTCAAATCAGTCAGTCATTGACTTTACTGACCATTTTTACCAACATACTGCAGTATTTTGGCTGGACAAAATACCGCAGTATGTTGGTTTCAGTAAACCACTTGCAAACATTTTTATTTTTCCAAAAATAAATAAAAAAATGAAGCAACTTTACTAATACATAAAAAAGGTCCAAAAATGTTGTATCTACATCTTGTGTGGTCAGTTTTTTAGTCTTTCACTCCAGTTTGTCCCCTACTTTTAGTAAACATTTGCTAGTTAAGCAAATAGAAGTAGACAGAAGAAATGGAGTATGACTACAAGATCAGAAATCACAGGGTTAGTTTGTAGCCTGAAACCATGGACACCTAGGTGTGCATAAAAGCTCTAAACACAAAACTATACAGAATTTAATAATTTTTTCTTGTTTTGTTTGTTAATTTATTGTGTACTTATTACTTACATTTTAATTCTTTCATGCAGCCTGTGGACATTGAAGTGCAGTCACAGGTAGAACTATATGGTCACTTTGGAGAAATTACCAGCCTGTTTGTTTGCAAACCATACAGTATACTGATAAGTGTCAGCATGGATGGAACGTGTATTATATGGGATTTAAACAGGTATGCAGTAGTTGTTTTAAAATCACATGAGTTATCATTCCAGCTGTACTGTTTATGTAATGGCTAGTTTATAAAAATAATTTTAAGACACCATGCTGCTTAGAGAGCACATGATATCATCAACTTTCTCTAGATAAAAAATGTACCCCATGTTTAGAAAAATGTGATATTTACTTAAATATAATTAAATTTAACTAGGCTTAAGGGTCCATTCACCGTGCATTGTGGTATGGACCGATTGACTTTAAAAGGAACCTGTCATCAACTTTATGCTGACCTCACTGAGGGCAGCATAAAATAGTGACATAAATGCTGATTTCTACGGTGTGTCACTCATGAGCTAAAAGTATGATCTTGCGGAGAACCAGCATCATAATCATTGCAGCACAGGGCTTGAAAAGAGTCAAATCTACTTGATAAGAGTCATGGTTATTCATAACCTCCTGCACTCTCACCCATGTACTAATGATTGGCAGTTCTCTCCTAGAGAGAATGGGAGAAAACTAGGTAAAAGACAGTCAGCTGCTCCATCAGCAGGTGGGCAGGGAGAGCAAGAATTCATTAATAACCGTGACTCTTTTCGGGTGGCCGTGACTCTGCCAGGCCCAGTCTGCAATAATTGTGATGTTGGTTCTCGGCAACCTCTTACTTTTAAATAACTGACCGCTGAAATCAACTCACCTGTCTCTACTCTATTGCTAAGCAATCGGGGGGCTGCTGTGCCTTTGCAGCCCTGCAACAAAATGGGATCGCAGAGAGAGTGAGCTCCCCTCCCTCCCCATCACCCGCTGCTCAGTTCTGGCAGCGGGTGATGGTTACCATGGCAGCAGGACGCTTTCAGAGGCGTCCTGCTTGCCATGGTAATAGTAACTCTGATCAGACTTCTGCTAAAGGCAGAAGTCTGACCAGACAGTGTAAAGTACAAAATACAGTACAGTACACTATATAGTGTACTGTACTGTATTATACTGACATCAGACCCACTGGATCTTTCAAGAAAAAATAAGTAAATAACATATCACTGAATAAAAATTTTAAAAATTAAATATACTACACATATTATGTATCGCCGTGTCTGTAAAAACCTGCTCTATAAAAATATCCCATGACCTAACCCCTCAAGTAAATACCGTAAAAAAAAGTGTAAAAAAAGCAATTTTTTGTCATCTTACATAACAAAAACTGTAATACCAAGTGATCAAAAAGGCGTATGCCTCCTAAAATAGTACCAATCAAACCGCCATCTCATCCCGCAAAAAATGAGCCCCTACATAGCACAATTGCCCAAAAAAATTAAAATAAAATGGCGCTCAGACTATAGAGACACTAAAACATAATTTTTTTTCTAAAATGCTGTTATTGTGTTAAAGTAAAATAAATTAAAAAACAGTATACATATTGGGTATCGGCGCGTCCGTAAAAACCTGCTCTAAAAAACTGTAATAGCAAGCGATCAAAAAGTTATATGCACTCAAAAAAGGTGCCAATCAAACCGTTATCTCATCACACAAAAAATGATACCCTACATAGGACAATCGCCCCCAAAAATAAAAAAATATGGCTCTCCGACTATGGAAACTTGAAACATGATTTTTTTTTGGTTTCAAAAATGATATTATTGTGTAAGACTTAAATAAATAAATAAAAAGTATACATATTAGGTATTGCAGTGTTCGTAACAAACTGCTCTATAAAAATAACACATGACCTAACCCCTCAGGTGAACACAGAAAAAAATATATATATATAAATACCATGTCAAAAGTCATTTTTGTCACCTTACATCACAAAAAATGTAATAGCAAGCGACCAAAATGTCATATGCACCCCAAGATAGTGCCCATCAAACCGTCATCTCATCCTGCAAAAAATGAGCCCCTACATAACAGTCGCCCAAAAAATAAAAATTTAAAATATGGCTTTCAGAATGTGGAGATAACACTTTTTTTCAAAAATGCTTTGTTATGAAAAACTGAAACAAAAAACCCCCAAAAGTAGTCATATTTGGTATTGTCGCATCCGTAACAACCTGCTTTATAGAAATAGCACACAATCTAACCTGTCAGATCAATGATGTAAATAACAAAAAATAAAAATGGTCCCAAAACAGCTATTTTTTTAATTTTTTTCCATTTTTCCAGTAACAAAGCAAGGGTTAACAGCCAAACAAACTCTATATTTATTACCCTGATTCTGTAGTTTGCAGAAACACCCCATATGTGGTCGTAAGCTGCTGTATGGCCAAACGGCAGGGCATAGAAGGAAGGGAAAGCCATATGGTTTTTGGAAGGCAGATTTTGCTGGACTGTTTTTTTGACACTGTCACATTTGAAGCCCCCCTGATGCACCCCTACAGTAGAAACTCCAAAAAAGTTACCCCATTTTGGAAACCACGGGATAAGGTGGCAGTTTTGTTTGTACTATTTTAGGGCAAATATGATTTTGGTTGCTCTATATTACACTCTTTATGAGGCAAGGTAACAAAAAATAGAAATTCTGAAATTTCATCTTGATTTGCCAATAACTCTTGTGGAACACCTAAAGGGTTAACAAAGTTTGTAAAAATCGGTTTTGAATACCTTGAGGGCTGTAGTTTCTAAGATGGAGTCACTTTTATGGAGTTTCTACTCTGGGGGGGGGTCTTCAAATGGGACATGGTGTCAAAAAACCAGTCCAGCAAAATCTGCCTTCCAAAAATCATATGGCGTTCACTTCTTCAAACTATAGAATCAGGGTAATAAATATTGAGTTTTGTTTGGCTGTTAACCCTTGCTTTGTTACTGGAAAAAATGGATTAAAATAGAAAATTTTCCCAAAAAAATAAAAATTCTGAAATTGTATCTCCATTTGCCATTAACACTAAAGGGTTAAAGACGTTTGTAAAATCAGTTTTGAATACCTTGAGGGGTGTAGTTACTAGAATGGGCCCATTTTTGGGTGGTTTCTATTATGTAAGCCTCACAAAATGACTTCAGACCTGAACTGGTCCCTAAAAAGTGGATTTTTGAAAATTTCTAAACTTCTAAGCCTTGTAACGTCCCCAAAAAATGAAATGGCATTCCCAAAATGATCAATACATGAACTAGACATATGGGGAATGTAAATCAATAACTTTTTTGGTGGTTTTGCTATGTATTATAGAAGTAGAGAAATTCAAACTTGGAAAATTGCAAATTTTTCTAAATTTTTGGTAAATTTAGTATTTTTTTATAAAGAAAAATGAAATTTTTCGACTCCATTTTACCACTGTCATGAAGTACAATATGTGACGAAAAAAAACATGTCAGAATGGCCTGGATAAGTAAACGCGTTTTAAAGTTATCACCACATAAAGTGACACTGGTCAGATTTGCAAAAAATGGCCGGGTCCTTAAGGTGAAATAAGGCTGAGTCCTTAAGGGGTTAAAACAAATGCTCTTTCATCGGGTGAAAGTATTATTGATGCAGATACCTAAATATTTATTTCTGAACAGCACTAGTGAATAGGGATGAGCAAATCCGGAGTGCCCTGTTCGGGTCCGTACCAAACATTACGGTGTCCAGGTACTCGGACCGAACATGAACATTGGTGCCAAAGTCTGTGTTTGCTGTTCAGAGTTAAAATAAAGTTTGTAAAAATCTGCAGTGCAGCCAATCAACAAGTGTTTAAGCTGTGAGCACTTGAAAGCCATCACAGTCATGCCTAGTACTGGCATGGCTGTGATTGGCTGGCGCGCCGGATAACGTGGTGCGCCGCCATTCTGCTCTGACTAGTGTAGGGACAGGACGCTGCTGCACTGAGGGACAGTTAGGCTTTTATTATTTTAGATAACTCTGTGGTTGACCTATAGGCGTTTATGTGGGTGCAAGCCAACACCTTTGCACCAGTGACACAGAAATAGAATACTTAATAAGGCTGTTCAGTCTGTGGGTGAACTGTAGACATTTTTGTTCAGTGCGATCCTACTCCTTTGCACCAGTGACTGGGAAGTCCAATAGTTAATAAGGCTGTTAATTGTGTTGGTGACACATATCTGTTTTTTGAGTGCAAAACCCTTTAGTTGCCACTGTCACAGGGAAATATAATAGTTAATCAATCTGTTAATTATGTCAGAAAAAAATTAGGAGAGCATCAAATAAGGGTTGCGGCCGTGGTGCTGCTTGTGTTGTTGGTGGTGGAGCTCCTGCTGCAGCGAGAGGATGTTGTTTATCTGTGCCAGCTGTGCACCCAAATGAAACACCTTCCTCCTGTACTGGCCAGGAGGGCAGGGGTGAGGAGTGGGTGGAAGATGATGTGGAGGATGATGAGGTCCTAGACCTCACATGGAATCCAGGTCATGCCAGTGACTTGGCAGTTCTTCAAGCAGTGTGCTGAGGACATGACACGGGTGGTTTACACTCTGTGCAGTCAGAGCCTGAAGTGAGGCATTAATGTTCCAAACCTGAGCACCACCTGCATGACCTGGGATCTCACTGCAATGCGCCAGCTGTGGTCGAGTAAAAACCTGAAGAACCACAAAGATCTGAGTCTTCTTCTGCTCCCTATTTTGCTGCAGTCTCGGCCTCTTCCTTCTGCTCTGGAGTGACAGGTGCACCTTCCATCCCACAAAGAGAGGATGTCACAGCAATACCACCAACCCAGTCACCGAGCATCTCCACACTGTCCCATGGAAGCATTCAGCTGTTTATCCCACAAACACTGGCGAGAAAAAGGAAGTACCCCCCTACCCACCAGTGAGCCCTGGCCCTGAATCCCAGCATTTCAAAATTCTTGGCTTTTGAAATGCTGTCATTCTGTCTGTTGGAGATGGACAGTATTAAAACGTCATGACAGCAGCTCTCCCATGCTATGTGGTTCCCAGCCACCACTGCTTTTTCAGATGGGCCGTCCCTGCCCTGCACGAACAAGTGATGGAAAAAATCAGGTGTGCATTGCACAGCGCCATCAGTGGCAAGGTCCACATAACCATCGATACGTGGACCAGTAAGTATGGGCAGGGACATTATATCTTCCTAACTGCCCAGTGGGTAAATGTGGTGTTGGCTGGGCCTGAGGCGGAAAGCAGTTTGGCGCATGTCCTACCGCCACGGAGGACTGCTGGACGTTTCTCGGTGCCTCTTGTTGCTTCCTCCTCCTGTTCATCCTCTACTGCCTCCTCATCATGTCAGCGCAACACCGGCACCACTAACTTCAGCACAGCCAGGGGGAAACGACAGGAGGCTGTTCTGAAACTCATTTGTTTGGGGGAAAAACCCCACACTGCACAAGAGCTGTGGGCGGGCATGGAAGAACAGAACCGATAAGTGGTTGGTGCCACTAACCCTCAAGCCAGGCTTGGTGGTGTGTGACAGCGGGTAAAATCTCGTAGCAGCTCTGGGCCTACCCGGTTTGACGCACATCCCTTGCCTGGCACATGTGCTGTATTTGGTGGTGCAGAGGTTCCTGAAAACTTACCCCGCTTTGTCAGAGCTGCTGCATAAAAGTGAGAGCCGTCTGTGCGTTCTCACCGTGCTGCTGCTCACCTGTCTGCGCTGCAGTGTAACTTCTGCCTTCCTGCTCAACGCCTCATATGCGATGTACCCACAAGGTGGAACTCCATCTTGCATATGCTGGAGAGACTGTGCAAGCATCAGCAGGCGATATTGGAGTTTCAGCTGCAGCACGCACGGGTGAGTCGCTCTGCAGAACAGCACCACTTCACCACCAACGATAGGGCCTCCATGCGGGATGTGTGCCATGTTGCACTGTTTCGAGTACTGCACCAACATGGCCAGCGGTGATGACGCCGTCATCAGCCTTACTATCCCACTTCTATGTCTCCTTGAAAAAACACTTCAGGCGCTGATGGATGAGGATGTGGCACACGAGGAAGAGGAGGAGAAACAGGGATCATTCCCACTGTTATCAGGCCAGTTGTCCACAGGTGGCTCAGAGGGTGGGTTCCTGCACCAACAGCAGCCAGGTACACAACTCTCCAGCCAGGGCACAGTTTTGGATGATGAGGAGAATTATGAGGAGGAGGAGGACCTGCGTTTACAGCAGGGTGTAGCAGCCAGATCAGTTCACAGGGATCACTGTAGTGTGGCTGGGGGGATACACAGGACACAGACTATACACCTCCTAATGAGGACAGCTTGTTGTTTCCTTTGGGGAGCCTAGCACACATGAGCAACTAAATGCTGCAGTGCCTGCACAATGACCACCGAGTTTCCCTCATTCTTACCAGTTCTGATTACTGGGTGGCCACCTTGCTGTATCCCCTCTACAAGGTCAAGGTCCTGTTGTTACTTCCATCACTGGAGCATGATCCGAAAATGCGCTGGTAGATGCGCTACTGATGGCGTTCCCACCTGACATTGGGGGCTCAGTGGAAGCATGAGGTGTAGAAGGAGTTGGAAGTTGCCAATGCAGCTGGGACACGATCAGCACCTCAGAAGGGAGGGTTAGCATGGCCGAAATGTGGAAAAGCTTTGTCAGCACGCCACAATATCCAGCACCACCATCTGATATGGACTGTCTTGGCAACAGGCAGCATTTCAGCAACATGGTGGAACAGTACGTGTCCACAAGTCTGCACGTACTGACTGATGGCTCTGCTCCATTTAACTTCTGGGTTTCCATATTAGGCACATGGCCTGAGCTTGCCCTTTACGCCATGGAGGTGCTGGGCTATCCTGCGGAAAGTGTAATGTCCAAATGTGTGTTGAGCACGGCAGGGGATGTGATCACCGACAGACACATCCACCTGTCCACAGCTAACGTGGAAAAGATCACGTTCATTAACTGCTTGCCGACCGCCTAACGCACGGATGCGTCCAGGCGGCGGCAAGTTTGTTCCTCCTTGACGCATCCGCGCGTCATCTCGCGAGACGCGAGATTTGCTGTGAACGCGCGCGTCTCGGCAGTTATACTGCAGCCTGCCAGCGATGATCCATCGCTGGCAGGCTGTAGATGCTAAATAAAAAGCATCAAAGATGTATATCAGACGCTGTTTTGTTAACAGCGTCTGATATACCTGCTACCTGGTCCTCTGGTGGTCCCATTTGCTGGGATCGACCACCAGAGGACCAGGTAGCTATGTAAAGTTGCACCAAACACTACACTAACCCCCCCCTCACCTATTAACCCCTTGTTAACCCCTTGATCACCCCATCTAGACCCCCTGATCACCCCCCTGTCATTGATCACACCCCCTGTAAGGCTCCATTCAGACGTCCATATGTGTTTTGCGGATCCGTGGATTCACGGAACCGCGGATCTGATCAGCGGATCTGCAGATCCTCAAAACACGGACACCGGCAATGTGCTTTCTGCATTTTGCAGATCCGCACATTGCCAGAACTATATAGAAAATGCTTTTTCTTGTCCGCAATTGCGGACAAGAATAGGACATGTTCTATATTTTTGCGAAACGGAAGTGCAGACCCGGAAGCACGTAATTCCGGATCCAAGCGGGACAAAGTCTGTCCCCATAAAAATGAATGGGTCCGCAATTCCGTTCCAGAATTGCGGACGTGTAATGGGGCATAAGGGTCCCTTATCACCGCCAGTTAGTTAGCTACTTGTTAGGTAGTTAGCGCCCAGCCCACCGCACCGCAGTCACTGATTTTGGCACAGATTTTTTCATCCACGATGATCGATGCGAATGAAAAAATCTGTGCCGTTCATTTTTTTTTTTTCCATGAAAAATAAAACTTTTTGTCAAAAGTTAGCGGAAAGGGAGACTTTGTGAGAAAAAACAATAAAAAATCAATTTCCACTAACTTGTGCCCAAAAATTTTTTTTCTATGAACTCGCCATGCCCCTGATGGAATACCTTGGGGTGTCTTCTTTCCAAAATGGGGTCACATGTGGGGTATTTATACTGCCCTGGCATTTTAGGGGCCCTAAAGCGTGAGAAGAAAAATGCGTAAAAATGCCCTCCTAAAAGGTACTCATTGGAATTTTGGCTCCTTTGCGCATCTTGGCTGCAAAAAAGTGGCACACATGTGGTATCTCCGTACTCAGGAGAAGTAGGGCAATGTGTTTTGGGATGTATTTTTACATATACCCATGCTGGGTGAAAGAAATATCTCTGTAAATTGACATAGTAACATAGCAACATAGCAACATAGTATATAAGGCCGAAAAAAGACATTTGTCCATCCAGTTCGACCTGTTTCCTGCAAGTTGATCCAGAGGAAGGCAAAAAACCCCTGTGAGGTAGAGCCAATTTTCCCCACTTAAGGGGAAAAAATTCCTTCCCGACTCCAATCAGGCAGTCAGAATAACTCCCTGGATCAACGACCCCTCTCTAGTAGCTATAGCCTGAAATATTATTACGCTCCAGAAATACATCCAGGCCCCTCTTAAATTCCTTTATTGTACTCACCATCACCACCTCCTCAGGCAGAGAGTTCCATAGTCTCACTGCTCTTACCGTGAAGAACCCTTTTCTATGTTTGTGTACAAACCTTCTTTCCTCCAGACGCAGAGGATGTCCCCTCGTCACAGTCACAGTCCTGGGGATAAATAGATGATGGGAGAGATCTTTGTACTGACCCCTGATATATTTATACATAGTTATTAGATCTCCCCTCAGTCGTCTTTTTTTCTAGAGTGAATAACCCTAATTTTGATACCCTTTCGGGTACTGTAGTTGCCCCATTCCAGTTATTACTTTAGTTGCCCTCCTCTGAACCCTCTCTAGCTCTGCTATGTCTGCCTTGTTCACGGGAGCCCAGAACTGTACACAGTATTCCATGTGTGGTCTGACTAGTGATTTATATAGTGGTAAGACTATATTTTCATCACGGGCATCTATGCCCCTTTGATGCAACCCATTATCTTATTGGCCTTAGCAGCAGCTGCCTGACACTGGTTTTTACAGCTTAGTTTGTTATTTATTAAAATTCCTAGATCCTTTTCCATGTCAGTGTTACTGAGTGTTTTACCATTTAGCATGTACGGGTGACTTGCATTATTCCTTCCCATGTGCATAACTTTACATTTGTCAGTGTTAAACCTCATCTGCCATTTCTCTGCCCAAGCCCCCAATCTATCCAGATCCCTCTGTAGCAGAAAACTGTCCTCTTCAGTGTTAATTACTTTACACAGTTTAGTGTCATCTGCAAAAATTGATATATTACTGTGCAAGCCTTCTACAAGATCATTAATAAATATATTGAAGAGAATAGGGCCCAATACTGAACCCTGAGGTACCCCACTAGTGACCGTGACCCAATCTGAGTGTGTACCGTTAATAACCACTCTCTGTTTTCTGTCACTCAGCCAGTTACTTACCCACATACAGATATTTTCTCCTAGTCCAAGTGTTCTCATTTTATATACTAACCTTTTATGTGGTACAGCGTCAAATGCTTTGGAGAAGTCCAGATATACGACATCCATTGATTCGCCGCTGTCAAGTCTAGAACTTACCTCCTCATAGAAACTGATTAAATTAGTTTGACATGACCGATCCCTCATGAAGCCATGCTGATATGGTGTAATTTGCTTATTTTCATTGAGATACTCCAAGATAGCATCTCTTACAAATCCTTCAAACAGTTTCCCCACAACAGATGTTAAACTTACCGGCCTATAATTTCCAGGCTCTGTTTTTGGACCCTTTTTGAATATTGGCACCACATTTGCTATACGCCAGTCTGGTGGAACATTCCCTGTCAGTATGGAGTCCGTGAATATCAAAAATAAGGGTCTGGCTAGGACATCACTTAATTCCCTTAGGATACGGGGTGTATGCCATCCGGTCCTGGCGATTTGTCTATTTTAATCTTTTAAGTCGCTGCTGTACTTCTTCCTGGGTCAGACAGGGCACTTTTAAAGGGGAATTTACTTTTACATTTTGCATTTCATCTGACAGTTTATTTTCCTCAGTGAAAACAGTGGTGAAGAAAATATTTAATAGCTTGGCTTTATCCTCATCGCTTTCTGCAACTCCCCCTCATTGCTATGTAGAGGGCCGACTCCTTCAGGTTTATATTTTTTACCATTTATATAATTGAAAAACATTTTAGGGTTAGTTTTGCTCTCTTTGGCAATTAATCTCTCGGTCTCTAGTTTGGCAGTTTTTATTAGTTTTTTACATATTCTATTTTTTTCCTTATAGTTTATCAGTGCTTCCTGGCTCCCCTCCTGTTTTAGTGATTTATATGCTTTCTTTTTGTCATTTATTGCTTTTTTACGGTTCTATTTATCCACATTGGTTTCTTCTTATTTCTTAGCCTTTTATTTCTATAAGGTATACATCGATCACAATTTGATGTTACAATGCTTTTAAAAATCTCCCATTTTGTGGTTGTATTTTTATTTTTGAGGACTATGTCCCAGTTAATTGGGCCTATGGCCTCCCTTAGTTGGCTAAATTTTGCTTTTTTGAAGTCCGGTATTCTTGTTCCTCCCTGTAGAAACTCTCGTTTGAAGGATAATTGGAAGGTTATTACTTTATGGTCACTATTTCCCAGGTGTCCCCGACCTGCACGTCTGTTGTTCTATCAGGTCTATTGGTTAATACTAAGTCCAGTATGGCCGTCCCTCTAGTTGGGTCCTGAACCATTTGGGAAAGGTAATTGTCTTTGGCTATTGCCAAGAACCTGTTTCCTTTATGGGATGTACAGGTTTCAGTTTCCCAGTCTATATCTGGGTAGTTGAAGTCCCCCATAATAACCACCTGATTATGGTTTGCCGCCTTGTTTATCTCGTTTAGTAATAGATTTTCTACGGACTCTGGTATATTAGGTGGTTTATAGTAAACTCCTATTAGTAATTTATTATTGTTTTTGGCTCCATTTATCTCCACCCACAATGACTCCACATTTTCGTGTCCCTCACAGATGTCTTCCCGGAGTGTGGGCTTTAGAGAGGACTTTATGTAAAGGCAGACCCCTCCCCTCTCCGGTTTTGACGATCCTTTCTGAACAGATTGTAACCTTGTACATTAACTGCCCAGTCATAGCTATCATCCAGCCATGTCTCAGTTATTCCCACTACGTCATAATCCTCCTCACACATCACTAATTCCAGTTCCCCAGTTTTATTAGTCAGGCTTCTGGCATTAGTATACATACATTTGAGAGGTTTATGCATGTTTTTGCCCTACACCTTTCCTTCTGAACTTTTCTAGTCCCTCTTTCCATTTCTCCCCAGTCCCACTACCTTGCCCCCGGTCTCTATCTGCACTATCTTCCCCTCCTATAATGTAATTTCTCTCCCCCAGTCCCTAGTTTAAACACTCCTCCAACCTTCTAGCCATCTTTCTCCCCAACACGGCTGCCCCTTCCCCATTGAGGTGCAGCCCGTCCCTACGATAGAGCCTGTAGCCGATAGCAAAGTCGGCCCAGTTCTCCATGAACCCAAAACCCTGCTTCCTACACCAGTTTTTGAGCCACTTGTTAACCTCTCTAATCTCCCGCTGCCTCTCTTGTGTGGCTCGTGGTACAGGCAGTATTTCGGAAAATACTACCTTTGAGGTCCTTGCCCTAAGCTTTTGACCTAAATCCCTGAAATCATTCTTAAGGACGCTCCACCTTCCTCTAACTTTGTCATTGGTTCCGATATGGACCATGACCGCTGGATCTTCTCCAGCCCCTCCCAGTAATCTGTCAACCCGATCCGCGATGTGTCGAACTCTAGCGCCAGGAAGACAGCACACTGTTCGGCGATCACGATCTTTGTGACAGATCGCCCTATCTGTTCCCCTAATAATTGAGTCTCCCACTACCAGCACCTGTCTGGCCTGCCCTGCTCTCCTGGTCCCCTGCTTACTGGAGCTGACATTCCCTGACCGGCAGAGGAAGTGTCTGGCTGCAGCGGTGCTGTCCCTGAGCTGCCATCCCCTCATCTGCCAAACGTGCAAACTTGTTGGGGTGTGTCAGATCAGGGCTAGCCTCCTGGCACTCTTCCCTCTACCCCGCTTTCTTACTGTAACCCAGCTAGCTACCTCACTCTCCTCGCTAACACCCTCCCCCACATCTACCCCAAAGACTGCTTGCTCGGTGAGCAGCAAACTCTTTGCAAATTGTCAGTGGCTCTCAGTGTTGCAATATGCCCGCTTAGAGACTCGATGTGCGATTCCAAACGGGTAATTTGCTCACATTTTGAACAAAGATATGCACCCTCAAACGGCTGTTCCAGGACTGCATACATCATGCAAGATGTGCACTGGACGGCATTGTCAATTGTGCAAGACATACTAATGGGGATTACACCACAAAAACAAACAAAAAAATACAATATAATCTAGTTACAAGAACTGGCGAATTTCAGTCCCCCACTGAAGTCCCTGAATCTGAAGTCACTTAATCTTAAGTCACACTTACACAACCACGCACTTAATCAACCACGCGTCGCGACCAACCTCGCGTTATATATATATCTACTTATATAAGTATGCTGTAAATGAAACTCAAATACACCAGCCTGTTTTTTTTCCCTCTGGATTCAAAGGCTGAGTTCTCCTTACTGCTGACTTCTTAAAGGCTCCTAATTAGGCAGCCACACCCTAATTACTCACCTGTGCAACCCCTGGTAAAGGAAAAAAAAAGTGTTAAAACAGCAATGAAGCTTGCAAAGCAGAAAGTCCCAGTGTACAATAGAGTCAATTGCAGCAACTCAATGTCCACAAATAATGTAGCTGGCAGTTACTCCCTCACTTAATCTTAAGTCACACTTACACAACCACGCACTTAATCAACCACGCGTCGCGACCAACCTCGCGTTATAAATATATCTACTTATATTAGTATGCTGTAAATGAAACTCAAATACACCAGCCTGTTTTTTTTCCCTCTGGATTCAAAGACAACTTTGAATAAAATTTTTTAAAAAGTTGTCGTTTACAGAGATATTTCTCACACAAAGTATGGGTATATATAAAAATACACCCCAAAACTCATTGCCCTACTTCTTCTGAGTACGGCAATACCACATGTGTGACACTTTTTTGCAGCCAAGATGCGCAAAGGGGCCCTAAAACCAATGAGTACCTTTAGGATTTCACAGGGCATTTTTACACATTTGGATTCTTACGCTTTAGGTTACCTAAAATGCTAGGGCAGTATAAATACCCCATATGTGACCCCATTTTGGAAAGAAGACACCCCAAGGTATTCTCTGAGGGGCATGGCGAGTTCACCGATTTTTTTTTTTTGGCACAAGTTAGCGGAAATTGATATTTTATTTTTTTTATTTTGTTTTTTACAAAGTCTTATATTCCACTAACTTGTGACAAAAAATAAAATTTTACATGAACTCACCATACCCCTCACGGAATACCTTGGGGTGTCTTCTTTCTAAAATGGGGTCACATGTGGGGTATTTATACTGTCCTGGCATTTTAGGGGCCCCTAAAGCGTGAGAAAAAGTCTGGAATCCAAATGCGTAAAAATGCCCTGTGAAATCCTAAAGGTACTAATTAGGCCTTTGTGTACCAGGCTGCAAAAGTGTCACACGTAGTATGCCGTACTCAGGAGATAGAGCAAGGTTTAGGGTGTATTTTATATATACCCATACTTTGTGTGAAAAATATCTCTGTAAACGACAACTTTTAAAAAATTTTTATACAAAGTTGTCAGTTTACAGAGATATTTCTCTCACCCAACATAGGTATATGTAAAAATACACCCCAAAACACATTGCCCTACTTCTCCTGAGTACGGCGATACCACGAGTGACACTTTTTTGCAGCCTGGGTGCGCAAAGGGGCCCAAATTCCAACGAGTACCTTTAGCTTTTACATGGCTGCTCACAATTTAGCCCCGCCCAAAATTCCAGAACAGTAAACACACCCCACAAATGACCCCATTTCGAAAAGTAGACACCCCAAGGTATTCACTGAGGGGCATAGTGAGTCCGTCTGAGATTTTTTTTTTTTTTGCCAGAAGTTAGCAGAAATTCAAACTTTATTTATTTATTTATTTATTTTCCTCAGAAAGTGTCATTTTCCGCTAACTTGTGAAAAAAAATGAAATGATACATTAACTCACCATGCACCTCCACGAATACTTTGGGGTGTCTTCTTTCTAAAATGGTGTCATTTGGGGGGTATTTATACTATCCTGACATTCTAGCACCTGAAGAAACATGACAGGTGCTCAGAAAGTCAGAGCTGCTTCAAAATGCGGAAATTCACTTTTTTGCACCATAGTTTGTAAACGCTATAAATTTTACCCAAACCAATAAATATACACTTATTGGATTTTTTTTTTATCAAAGACATGTAGAACAATAAATTTAGAGAAAAATTTATATAGAAATTTAGTTTTTTTTTTAAAATTTTACAACAGAAAGTGAAAAATTTCATTTTTTTGCAAAAATGTCGTTAAATTTTTATTAATAGCAAAAAAAAGTAAAAATGTCAGCAACAATGAAATACCACCAAATGAAAGCTCTATTAGTGAGAAGAAAAGGAGGTAAAATTCATTGGGTGGTAAGTTGCATGACGGAGCAATAAACAGTGAAAATAGTGTAGTGCAGAATTGTAAAAAGTGGCCTGGTCATTAACCCTGTGTTCACACCTGAGCGTTTTACAGCGCGTTCAAACGCGCTGTAAAACGCTCAACAGATTAAAACCAATGCATCCCTATGGGAGTGGTTCACACTTGAGCGTTTTACAGCGCGTTTGAACGCGCTGTAAAACGCCCAACGCATAAACAAGTACTTGAGCTTCTTTTGGGGCGTTTGACGCGCGTTTTGTGATTGACACCACAGTAGTCAATCACAAGAACGCGCGTTTTACGCGCGTTTCCTATTTGCAAAAACGCGCTGAAATACGCGCGACTAAAACGCGCGTAAAACGCGCGTTTTTAGAACGCTCAGGTCTGAACCCAGGGTAAGGGTGTTTAAGCTAGGGGGGCTGAAGTGGTTAAAATGAACCAGGCATGGATACCACAGGACTTGTCCTTACCTTAGGCAAAGTAGAGAGGTATATCGGCCGCACCCAGTCATTGTTATACTCCAGCACGTTTTGTGAATTCTCTTTGCCCTTTCCCAATGTTTTGGAGCCTCCACTAACCAAAAAAAAAAAAAGTTGGTGACTTCCTCCGCCTCTTCCACCTCTTACGTCTGCACCGTGATGTCCTCCTCCTCAACTCGGACCTCCTCCTCCTGGCTCAAGATTATTATGTCTTATATTGGCAGAGTAGAAAAGTATACCGACAGCACCTAGCCACTGTTATACTCCTGTGCAGTTTGTGTGTTCTATTTTCTATTTCCCAATGTGTTGGGACCTCCACAGACCAAAAAAATAATAAAAATAAAAGAATAAATTAAGATATAAGATGTGCACCGCCACATCTGCCTCTTCTTCCTGCTCCGCCACGTCCGCCTGCGCCGCCACGTCTACCTCCTTCACCTAGTAACATAGTACATAATGCCGAAAAAAGACATTTGTCCATCCAGTTCGGCCTGTCATCCTGCAAGTTGATCCAGAGGAAGGCAAAAAATAAAAACTGTGAGATAGAAGCCAATTTCCCCCACTTAAAGGGAACCTGTCACCATGTTCTGACATAAAACCGAATGTACCTTAATGCTTGTTTACCCTGATAGTTCCCAGCAATTGACCCATAATCTTCTCAGGACTAACCTGTCCGATTTTATCGCCTATAAAGCTTTCCCACCTTTTATGCTAAATGACATAAACGAGTCATATCTTACATGTTTGACCTGAGAAGAGTCATATTTTCTCGGAGTCAAGCACCTCAGCTCCGCCTAAGAAACACCCCAATAGATAAAATCTCGCGCATGCACAATATTAATTTCGAGCAGAACTACGTTGCCTAAGTTTTACTTTCCGGCACATAGTGTCGTGAGGCGGAGGGAACATACACTAAACTATCTGATTGGTCTTTCAAAGAGAGGGCAAGTGCACAATTTCAGACGAGATTACAAGCAGTGAGGGCTGAAATTGCCTGTCAAACAAAGTCTATGTGGAAGAAAATAGCCTATGATGGTGTAAGGGGAAGGAATTATTTATGCAAATGAGCATAACGGCGGGAAAGATTTATAGGGCGATAAAATCGGACAGGCTAGTCCTGAGAAGATTATGGATCGATCGCTGGGAACTATCAGGCTAAACAAGCATTAAGGTACATTCAGTTTTATATGTCAGAACATGGTGACAGGTTCCCTTTAAAGGGATTCTGTCAGCAGATTTTACCCCCATAAGCTAAACATATGTCCATGTCCACACTGATAAGTTGAATCCTATGATGGCATTATTATACTTCACTGTGGCTCTATTTCCACATAAATATGATTTTTATAATCTGTCAATCACTCACATAAGGTGCCCAAGGGGAGGTCCGTTAATACAGGGTGCCCGGCCGCAACCTGAAAGCGGCGCTGAAGAGAGGAAGGCGGTGCTGGGCACCAGACAGCGAGGGGTGCGGCCGGGCACCCTGTATTAACAGACCTCCCCTTGAGCAGCTTATGTGAGTGATTGACAGATTATAAAAATCATATTTATGTGGAGATAGAGCCACAGTGGAGTATAATAATGCCATCTTAGGATTCAACTTATCAGTGTGGACATGGACATGTGTTTAGCTTATGGGGGTAAAATCTGCTGACAGAATCCCTTTAAGGGGAATAAAAAATTCCTTCCCGACTCCAATCAGGCAATCAGAATAACTCCCTGGATCAACAACCCATCTCTAGTAGCTATAGCCTGTAATATTATTATACTCCAGAAATACATCCAGGCCCCTCTTGAATTTATTTATTGTACTCACCATCACCACCTCCTCAGGCAGAGAGTTTCATAGTCTCACTGCTCTTACCGTAAAGAATCATCTTCTATGTTTCTGTACAAACCTTTTTTCCTCCAGAGGCAGAGAATGTTCCCTCGTCACAGTCCTGGGGATAAATAGATGATGGGATAGATCTCTGTACTGTCCCCTAATATATTTATACATAGTAATTTGATCTCTCCTAAGTCGTCTTATTTCTTAAGTGAATAACCCTAATTTTGATAATCGTTCAGGGTACTGTAGTTGCCCCATTCCAGTTATTACTTTAGTTGCCCTCCTCTGAACCCTCTCCAGCTCTCCTATGTCTGTCTTGTTCACAGGAGGACTCCATGTGTGTTCTGACTAGCGATTTGTAAAGTGGTAGGACTATGTTCTTATCACTGGAGTCGATGCCCCTTTTGATGCAACCCATTATCTTATTGGCCTTGGCAGCAGCTCCCTGACACTGGTTTTTGCAGCTTAGTTTGCTGTTTATTAAAATTCCTAGATCCTTTTCCATGTCAGTGTTACTGAGTGTTTTACCATTTAGTATGTACGAGTGACTTGCATTATTCCTTCCCATATACATAACCTTACATTTGTCAGTGTTAAACCTCATCTGCCACTTATCTGCCCAAGCCTCCAGTCTATCCAGATCCCTCTGTAGCAGTATATTGTCCTCTTCCGTGTTAATTACTTTACACAGTTTGTCATCTGCAAAAATTGATATTTTACTATGCAAGCCTTCTACAAGATCATTAATAAATATATTGAAAAGAATAGGGCCCAATACTGAACCACAACATGTGCATTGACTTCAATGGGGTTCGGTGTTCAGGGTCAAGTTCGGGACTTCGAAATTAATGGGATTAAATTAAAGAAGAGCAAACCAGTTTAGACCAAACTGGCTTTAGTCTGAACTTTTCTATTTTTCAGACGGCAGACATATCCAAATATTTTCAGGTTTGTTTTGGACGAATCCACTAGAACAGTGTATACGCCCACCATTTTAGTCCACATGTTGGCGGAAAAAAAGCACGAGAGGGGAAGAAGAAGGGTTCTCATGTGACCCTGAGAGGAAGTGGGGGGAAAACGTTCCCTGATTGGCTTCCAGGCTAAAAGACAGCCTGGATAAGCCAATTAGTGCTGCAGCAGGCAGGCAGGCAGACCGGTACCCCGGCAGAACGTCAGTCTGTTCTGTGAATGAGGGTGGTTGGGTCTTACAATATCTCCAAGAAAAAGAATCTTAAGGAGTCAGGGACAGTGAAAAATCAATCAAGCTTGTATACTACTTCCAGGGTGAGTGAAGGGAAAGACTAAAATTACAAAATAGAAGAAGAATTGTGTGTGTAGAATAGGGACAAGCAGGGATGCTGACAGCCAGGGAGTCAGAAGTGAGGAGCTGAGGCTGCAAACGGCAAAAGCCGCTACCTACAAGAACTTTGTATTTTTTTCCCATTTTCACAGAAATCCTTTTTTAATGCTTTTATTTTAATGTGCATGGACTGCTTCCGAGCATGATGGCGACTTAGGAGAAGAGCTCCACATCACAGCAGCGACTCCACAGCGTCTGGCACTGCTAAAGTGCTCCACTTAAAGCGGACAGAAGCCGCACAGATGTCCCAGCAGTAGAGGACGACGAGAGGCAAGAAATCCCTGAGGACGCAGGGGAAACTGAACTTTTTCCTGGAGAAGGAGCACCTGCAAGATGGCGGCCGTAGCGCTCCTCCTTCACCACCGAGGAGTGCTGAGCAAGCGCATGCAGACGCTGAGGTGGGTGAGGCTGGGGCTCCCTGTTCCCGATCTCCGCTTACCATAAGCGCCGCTGGCCAAAGTGGGAGCAGAATTATGGGTCTTTTGCCACCCCCTAGTGAAGGGGGAAGCCCCAGGTCTAGACACTGCAATCAAGCTGCTGGGGATGAAGCAAGCGGTGGCCATCTTTCCCAAGTGCTGCCACAAGAGCTACATACTGCTCCGGACAACTCTCCTCCAGTGTCTTATAAGGCCCAGATAAGCAGGGATACAACTTTACAAGATTTCCCTACCTCAGAGGCACCAGTCTCAGGATCCCTTTTAAAGGACATACTGCTAGCGCTCAGCAAATCATTTCAATATAACATGGCTGCGCTTCTTAACCCTTTGAGAGCCTGAGTAGCTGCTTTGGAGGGAAGAATGTCTCTTACTTAAACAAAAATGGGCGAATTTGTGTCCTCGCACAATCAACTAATTGATGCCAACAATGACCTTACTGATGAAATTGAGATAATCAACCGTAAGCTTGCTGACCTAGAAGATAGGTCACGTCGCAATAATGTCAAAATTAGGGGCGTTCCTGAAGATATCCAAGCTCAAGATTTGCGCTCCTACTGCCAGGGTCTGATGCAAGCTTTGATTCCTTCCATCTCCGAACGGGACCTGCTCATTGATGGGATTCACAGAGTGGCACGCCCCAAGCACCTTTCCCCCTCTGTCCCCAGAGATGTTTTAGCTTGGATCCACTTTTTTCAAGTAAAATAATTTTTGCTTCAAGCAAGCAGAAACATGACCACCTTGCCCTCTCCGTATGAGGGGATCATGTTATTTACTGACCTATCTGCCGCCACTCTACAACAACGGCGGGCACTGGCACCTATAACCACCGCTTTGCAGGATCATGGTATGCCTTACAGATGGGGATTCCCCACCAGGATCTTGATTCATCAAGTAGGTACGACTCATCCCATTTCTACAGCTGAAGACGGGAAAAATCTCCTACAACAGTGGAACATTCCAGTGATAGAAGCTCTTTAATCTCGTCAAGCGTCGCCACCACATCTGCGACAGGAATGGCAAGTGGTTTCTTCAAAACGCAAGTCCAGACACCGAAATCTCGAATAGCTGTACGGGATGGAGCTCAAGGTTGAACTGTTGTCTAATTCTCAACCGTGAGTTTTCTGGTTTTCCCCAGACCAAAGGATCGACTTTACAATGTTGACCGCGATACTTCAGTTTACATTTTTTTGTGTTTTTGTTCTTCTCATGTTCGTTCAAATTTCTCTATTTAATACCCCTGTGATTGTACATCCACTGTGGTACGCTAGATCCACACATGCACTTTCTGAGGAAATAGAGTACTGTTTCTTCAGAAAGAGACGGTTTAAGTACTTTTTTTTTTGTATATTGCTTACGGTATACAGTCCATTGTGGGAGAATGGGATCTTGTAAGCACAACGCAAGTATTTACTAATGGTAGTTAAATTTGTTTTGCTTAATGCGAAAGGGCTGAATTGCCCTTACAAGCGGGCGGTCATGTGGAAGGAGATTACAAATCTCCAAGGTGATGTTTTTAGTGTTCAGGACTCCAACCTCAAAGTTGCTGACGCTGGTAGAATTAGGCACCGATCCTTCCCAGTCATTTATCACTCCCAATACCATAAAAAGCAAAGGGGGTTTATCCTCTGAATCAGGAATACTGTCGCACTCCAGCTTTTCCATATGATTGTGGACCCACATGGTAGACTTATTATCGTAGTTGGCTCGCTAAACAATATTATATACACCTTGGTAGCAGTGTACACCCCGTATAGGCACCAACACGCCTTTCTAAACAAACTCTCTAAAAAGGTTGCATTCATTAGACAGGGTCATGACAAGTGTACTGTCGAGTTGTTCCCCTTTTCCCTTAGTTCCCAGCCCAATAAAGACACCAAACCATAAGTGGATATTATTGGCCACAGCAGCCATTTATTAAATACAAAACATACAATAAATAATTTAAATAACCAACCCTCCCAAAAGGCCTTCCAACATGAAGGCCCCGCCCAAGAAGAACCTGAAACACAGGGAGGGTCCTTGGAGCCCTGTAAACCCGACGGGTATCTGCCCCGCCCCTTAATTGAACTAAATTACCTCTAGCCGATAATCGCCAGCTCAGAGGCAGAAACCGGAAACCATGGGCGACAAACGTAGGCAGATACCCGCCATATCACGGGCAAATTCCAGTACCAGTGGAGTCCAGAGCCCATTTAGCTCCCTCCCCACCATGCCAGATCCACCACAACCACCAACTCCAAGGACCCACCCCCGCCCACGACCCACCTCACCTCCTTGAGTCCCGCCACACCCGCAAAGCCAACTCAATCCCGTCCTGCAAACCGGAACACCATAGATCAATCCCCACTCTGTTCAGGTGTACTCCACCCCCCCCCTCTCCAAAACTCCCCCACACGGCTTCCAAATCCCTATGGGACACCGCAAAACCGCCATTCCTCACCACAAAATGCCCCACCGCCCCATTAACTTCGATCCTAGCTTTATTAACTCTCTCCACCGACCTAGCATCCCTCCACTGCTTCCGCGGCACCATATCTGACCAGACTGTCACCAAACCTGGAAACTGAGCCCACAAACGCAACAAGTCAAATTTAATGCCCTTGGTGAGCTCCTACAAAGGACGCACCACCATATCATTCCCCCCCACATGTAACACCAACACCCCCGGGGGAGCATCAAACCTTACAAATCTATGGAATTCCGGAAGAACCCGACTCCACATCATGCCTCTCATTCCCAACCAATGAATCACTGCTACCTCTCTCGGAAAACCCAGTTGCCTTCCATCTGGTCTGATCGCAGCCCACAACGCACCCCAGAAAATGTACGAGTGCCCCATGATCCACACCAGGGAAGCCGAACCACCTGCAAGAAACATAAAAATAACACATATCAACCAAGACGCCCTACACATGCCCCCCCCCCCTCAACCCTGACAAAACATCGAGGGGTCCCTACCCAACCTCTCCAAACAAACCTGTAACACAGCTAAAAACTGAAAACGTGAAAGAAAAGACCCATCTTCATGTACCAACAGTGGCCCAGCACCTACAACCGCATCCCCCCAAAATTCCCTAAGACACCTAACCGGGCACGTGACTGATCCCACTATTTGGTACAAAACAACCCTACAAACCCCGACCCACCTGTTCTATTTTAGACCGCCTAATACAAATTCCACTCTGTCAGCAAATAACTCTACATCCTCTCCCTGCAGCCCACCCCCACATCTTCTACTTGGACTGACCAATTCCCCAATCCGCAAAGCTCCAAAGAAAAAGCCAACTGAAACAGCTTAACCTCTCCCACTGACTCACAAACCAAAGCCAACTGTTCCACCATGCCCACCAATAACATGAAGGAAATAGGCCTACATTGATCTACGCTGGGAGAACAACTCCTCCAACCCATCAAAGCCTGCAACACCCAAAAGGATTTCGTCACCTCCGGCTTTGCCCAACGCCTACAACCAAACGCCACCCCCACCATAAACTTCCCCATTCGGGACACCAACCACCCCGCCTCCCTGCAATGCCCGACAAACAGCAACATCATAACCCCATATTCCAGACCGTGCCCCTGAAAACGCTGACACCAATCCTCCCAACACTCCGAAGCCTTATCATACGCTGCCCAGGTCCCCCCGCCAAGGATCCCCTCACCAAATCGACCAAATGGCAGATTCCACAGCTCCTGGGGAAAGCTCGCTCCTCGCTTGTCCGCCTCCTGCGCCAAGACCCGAAACTGATCCCACTGGAAACGAGACAAAGCATCAGCAATTGAGTTTTTTACCCCTGGCACATGAGTCGATACCACCCATGCGTTCAACGAAAGACAACACGAAACCAAATGCTGAAGTAAGCACACAACCGGCGGAGATGAAGCCGAAATACGATTAATAGCCTCCACCACCCCCAAGTTGTCACAATGGAACCGAACCTTCCTATTCCAAAAAAATTCCCCCCAAATGGACACCACCACCACTATGGGAAAAAGCTCCAACAACACCAAATTCTTTACCCAACCTTCCTCTTTCCAACCCAGCGGCCACTCGCCAGCACACCAACGACCCTGTAAATACTCCAATGACACTGGCCAGGATCACAAATGCCTGCATCCAGTTGGAAAACGTCCGCGGAATCAAACGATACCGCCGCCTATCCTCGCCTTCTTTCTTCTTATCCTACTTCCTCTCCGTATCCAAATTAAATCTCTCAAGGGGAAGCAATGAGAAAATATCCACATATTCCCCTTTCCAAATTTTTTCCTTTACCTCCAACCTCAAGTGCGCCCCAAGAGGCCCTCCGAAGCAAACATAAACCTCCGCCCGCGCAGCATCGTCCAACCGCGGCTCCCCCCTGTCTTTGTCCTTACCAGTCTCACTCTCCCTAACCCCAACCTTGACCCCCGACCCCTGCAATGACGCTGCCATCGCCCCACTGGCCCCACGATTCCCCAGCCCCATTACCCCCTTCCCGCTCTCCAGTAACCGGCACTCCGGAACCCTGCCGCTAGCGGTGACCCCAACACTGGTCCCGCCAGTCCCTTAACTAGCTCCCGCAATCCCAACAAAAAATCCCCCAGCCTCCCCCGCTACGGTGCCCCCCCCCCCTCAGAAGCCCCGCCAGGACAAGCAACTGCTAATGAGGACTCCCCGCGTATCTCACCTGATTTTAGACAACCGCAAACAGTTGTCAAAAGTTGACAAACTCCTTGCAGAAATGTGATTTATCTGTGTGCGTCCTTCTTGTTACTTCCAATTTGGGGCACTGCGCGTGTGCCGTGCAATGTACTCTGCCACACGGTATGAGTAGTGTGTTAACTAGTACTATTCTTATCAGTTTAATCCCTGTTACGTCCCCAATCTGGGGTCCATTTATTGAATTGATTTTTCGAACGGGGAGATGGTTAAAAAAACGCTGGCTCCCTCCCCTTTGTTTTAATCCACGGTCGCTGCGTCTGCGCCGTGCAATTTACTGTCACACCCGATATGAGTGGTGTCTTAACTAGTACTATTTGTATCGGTTTAATCCCTGTTACGTCCCATATCAGGGATTGCCTTTTATGAAAAAAAAATGTAGGCCGGGTACCTTCGACTGCCTTCACAGTGACAGACCAAACTCTCATACACCAAACTGAATTGATTTTAGGAACCGGGAGACGGAAAAAGCAGCTTGGTCGATCCTCTTACTCCCAAATTGGGGCACTGCGCAAGCACAGAGCAATCTGCTGTGATACTCTATATGAGTGGTGTCTTAACTAGTATTATTCCTATCAGTTTAATCCCTGTTACGTCCCATATCAAGGATTGCCTTTTGTGAAAAAAAATTTAGGCCGGGTACCTTCGACTGCCTTCACAGTGACAGACCAAACTCTCATACACCAAACTGAATTGATTTTAGGAACCGGGAGACAGAAAAAGCAGCTTGGTCGGTCCTCTTACTCCCAAATTGGGGCACTGTGCGTGCACAGAGCAATGTGCTGTGACACCCTATATGAGTGGTGTCTTAACTAGTACTATTCCTATCAGTTTAATCCCTGTTACGTACCCTATCCAGGGACGTGTGTCGAATTGATTAACCATTGTTGAATTAACGAACCATTACGACATCATGAAATAATTTAGTTCTGAGCTTTGTACTTGCTTTGTATTGGAATTGATGGGAATTTTTTAATTGTCTGCATTATTTCTAATAAACTATTAAGAGACTTTATTATGATATTTTTTTTTATGTATTAAAAACCCATACAACTTAAAAAAAAAAAAGGTAAATTAATGTTTTTTCTGTGAAATATTATCCAGCCGATCGCTTTTGGTTTGACCATAATGAAGCAATGGCCTTATCATCTGGGGTGTGGCAACATTGCCAGCACACTCATAGAGGTGATGATTGCTTCATTGTGATACGCAAGCCCCTTCACCACAACAAGGTAACGATCACGAAGGGGAATTGACACTTGTATGTGCCTTTTTTGTTTTGTTTTGTTTTTGCAGCCACAGTGCTGCACCATAGGACAGAAAAATTAGGCATGTACACATGCCTGAAAAATAATGGCATTGTTGCAGCTGCTGTTGTAGCAGCGACCGGAAAAATTGATGTTTTCCAGGCAGAAAAGTGACTAAAACATTGCGGCTTGAACCCTAGTTGGTGGCGGAGAATTCATGAAAGTCATCCGGTATGCAGACATTAAATACAGCAGCGTGGGGACCATTCTGAGGCCAAGGCATGTCATCAGGCCTTTTGTTAGTCAAACGTGTCCCCCACTTTCAGTCCCTTCCGTCCTCCATGCCTCATTCATCTTTATGAAGGTGAGATAATCAACACTTTTTTGACCGAGGCGACTTCTCTTGTCAGTGACAATGCCTCCTGCTGCACTGAAGGTCCTTTCTGACAGGACACTTGAAGCAAGGCAGGCCAGAAATTCTATTGCAAACTGGGATAGCTCAGGCCACAGATCAAGCCTGCACACCCATTAGTGAAAGGGTTCATCGCTCCCCAGAGTGTCGATATCTGCTGTTAAGGCGAGGTAGTCTGCTACCTGTGGGTCGAGTCGTTCTCTAAGGCTGGATCCCGAAGGGCTGTGGCGATGTGTAGGACTGAAAAAGCTCCGCATGTCCTCCATCAACAACACATCTGTAAATCGTCCAGTCCTTGCCACCGTGGTAGGAGGAGGATTACACTCACCTCTTCCCCAGTTAGATTCCCGTTGTGCTGTGACATCCCCCTTATAAGCTGTGTAAAGCATATTTTTTTGTTTGGTTTTGAACTGCTGCATCCTTTCCGACTTTCGGTAATTTGGTAACATTTCTGCCACTTTCTGCTTATACCGGGGGTCTAGGAGCGTGGCCACCCAGTACAGGTCATTCTCCTTCATCCTTTTTATACGAGGGTCCCTCAACAGACATGACAGCATGAAAGACCCCATTTGCACAAGGTTGGATGCAGAGCTACTCATTTCCCGTTCTCACTGATGTCATTGACGGTCTGTTCTTCCCCCCAGCCACGTACAACACCACGGGTCCCAGATAGGTGACAACAACGAGCACCCTGGGGTGCCTGCTGTGGTTGGTCTTCCTCCTCCTCAAAGCCACATTCCTCCTCTGACTCCTCTTCCTCATACTCCTCTTCCAGCGTTGCCGCAGGTCCGGCAAGCGATAATGACAAGGCTGTTTCTGGTGGTGATGGTGACCACAACTCTTCCTCTTCCTCTTCACGCTCATCTACAGCCTGATCCAGCACTCTTCGCAGGGCATGCTCCAGGAAGAAAACAAATAGAATGAGGCTGCTGATGGTGCCTTCGGTGCGGCTGACTAGGTTTGTCACTACCTCAAAAGGACGCATAAGCCTACAGGCATTGCGCATGAGTGTCCAGTAATGTGGCAAAAAAATTCCCAGCTCCGCAGAGGCTGTCCTATCACTGCGGTCATACAAATACTCGTTGACACCTTTTTCTTATTGGAGCAGGCGGTCGAACATTAGGAGTGTTGAATTCCAACGTGTCGGGCTGTCGCAAATCAAGCGCCTCACTGGCATGTTGTTTCGCCGCTGAATATCAGAAAAGTGCGCCATGGCCGTGTAGGAACGCTTGAAATGGCCACACACCTTCCTGGCCTGCTTGAGGACGTCCTGTAAGCCTGGGTACTTAGACACAAAGCGTTGTACGATGAGATTCAACACATGTGCCATGCACGGCACATGTGATAACTTGCCCAAATTCAATGCCGCCAACAAATTTGTTCCATTGTCACACACCACTTTGCCTATCTCCAATTGGTGCGGGGTCAGCCACTGATCCACCTGTGCGTTCAGGGCGGACAGGAGTGCTGGTCCTATGTGGCTCTCTGCTTTCAGGCAAGTCAAACCCAAGACAGTGTGACACTGTCGTATCCGGGATGTGGAATAGCCCCTGGGGAGCTGGGGGGATTCAGTTGATGTGCAGCCAGATGCCGCAGCAGAAGAGGACTCAGCCGAGGAGGATATCGAAGAGGATGGAGTAGAGGAGGTGGCAGTAGGTCTGCCTGCAAGTCGTGGAGGTGTCACCAACTCCGCTGCAGAGCCACGCATTCCATGCTTGTCAGCAGGTTGACCCAATGCGCAGTGTACGTGATATACCTGCCCTGACCGTTCTTTGCAGACCAGGTATCAGTGGTCAGATGGACCCTTGCCCCAACACTGTATGCCAGAGATGCCATTATTATTATTATTATTTATTTTTAGAGCGCCATTCATTCCATAGCGCTGTACATATCATAAGCGGTGCACATACATAATACAGGCAATTGCCTTAAGCATGAACGAGACAAGTTACAGACTGGTACAGAAGGATAGAGGGCCCTGCCCGTGAGGGCTTACAATCTACATGGTATGGGGGATGGAGGCAGTAGGCGAGGGTGAAGCATGCCGTGACTTCCTTTTCAATAACATAGTAGAGGTTTGGGATTGCATTTTTTAAAAATTTGAAAAATTTCTTCTGGGTAACTTTCACTGTGGTGTCCCAATAGCTACAAATTTTTTGAAGGCCTCAGACTCCACCAGCTGGTATGGTAAAAGCTGGCGGGCTAAAAGTTCCTTCAAGCCAGCTGTCAGACACCGGGCAAGGGGGTGACTTTGTGACATTGGCTTTTTACGCTCAAACAATTCCTTGACAGACACCTGACTGTGGGCAGATGAGCAGGAACTGCTGAAGGTGAGAGGCGGAGTGGCGGGTGGTTGAGAGGAGGCAGGGAGGACAGCAGTGGTTGACGTAGCTGAAGATGCTGGACCAGGAGGAGGATGGTGGCTTTGAGTTTGTGTGCTGCTTGTACTCATGTGTTGATCCCATAGGCGTTTGTGATGTGGGATCATGTGCCTTCGCAAAGCAGTTGTACCTAGGTGGGTGTTGGACTTCCCACGACTCAGTTTCTTTTGGCACAATACAATTTGCCACTTCACAATTGGAACTCGCGACGCACTAAAAAGGCAACTTACTAACGGCTGTTATTTTGTTTTCATTTTTGGCACAGGTTGCAAATGGCATCGCTGTTATCAGAGGCAGACACACACAAAAAATGCCACACCGCTGAGCTTTTCAATGACGGCATTCTTGTGGTGGCAACAGCATGCATTGATTGGTGTGCTGTCTGGCTTACCCCGGGTGCCGATACATGCTGTCTGACTGTGCCACTAGCTCCTTGCGACGACCTCCCCCTGCTTCCAACTCGTCTCCTCCTCCTCTCTGTCTCCCCATCTGAAGTTTCCCCCTGTTCTTCTTCTCTTCGAGCGGACACCCACGTGACATCCACGGACACATCGTCATCATCAACCGCTTCACTTGTATCTGACAATTCAGCAAAGGATGCAGCAGCGGGTACAACATCATCATCATCACACCGTACATCCATGCGTGTAATGCTGCCTGACTGAGACATATCCCTGTTATCTACATCCTCTGGCAATAATGGTTGGGCATGACTAATTTCTTCCAACTGATGTGTAAATAAATCCGAGCAGAAGCTTTATTAGATTGGGTGTCCTGTGTAAGACAGTCAACTATGTCCTCAGAATTTTTCGAGTTCAGGGTATGTGGCCTCTGAACACTGGGCATTATTCTAGGGCCAAAAGAAATCACAGCACCACGACGGCCCCTGCGGGGGGGCCTGCCTCTGCCTGTCATTTATTTTTATTTTTTTATTAGTGGTACTAAGCGTGCAAGGTACTGTGCCACCTGGTATGAGTGGTGGGCACACTACAGTCAGTGGAAGTCGTCCTGGCACACACTGGCAGGCAACTAACCTTAGATTAAAGTGTAAAAATGAAATGCCTTTTTTTATGCAAAGTCCTGTGCCACCTGGTATGAGTGGTGGGCACTGGCAGTGGGCACACTACAGTCAGTGGAAGTGGGCCTGACACACACTGGCAGGCAACTAACCTTAGATTAAAGGGTAAAAATGAAGTGCCTTATTTATCGGCAAGCTACTGTGCCACCCGGTATGAGTGGTGGGCACTGGCAGTGGGCACACTACAGTCAGTGCAAGTGGGCCTGACACACACTGGCAGGCAACTAACCTTAGATTAAAGGGTAAAAATGAAATGCCTTTTTTTATGCAAAGTCCTGTGCCACCCGGTATGAGTGGTGGGCACTGGCAGTGGGCACACTACAGTCAGTGGAAGTCGGCCTGACACACAATGGCAGGCAACTAACCTTAGATTAAAGGGTAAAAATTTAATGCCTTTTTTTATGCAAAGTCCTGTGCCACCTGGTATGAGTGGTGGGCACTGGCAGTGGGCACACTACAGTCAGTGGAAGTGGGCCTGACACACACTGGCAGGCAACTAACCTTAGATTAAAGGGTAAAAATGAAGTGCCTTATTTATCGGCAAGCTACTGTGCCACCCGGTATGAGTGGTGGGCACTGGCAGTGGGCACACTACAGTCAGTGCAAGTGGGCCTGACACACACTGGCAGGCAACTAACCTTAGATTAAAGGGTAAAAATGAAATGCCTTTTTTTATGCAAAGTCCTGTGCCACCCGGTATGAGTGGTGGGCACTGGCAGTAGGAACACTACAGTCAGTGGATGTCTGCCTGACACACACTGGCAGGCAACTAACCTTAGATTAAAGGGTAAAAATTAAATGCCTTTTTTTATGCAAAGTCCTGTGCCACCCGGTATGAGTAGTGGGCACACTACAGTCAGTGGAAGTCGGCCTGCGCAGAAACAAAGAAAGGATCCTCAGGTGAAGAAACTGATCGGCCATGTATATAAAAGCCGTCGCTTCTAATAAGAACAGAGACAGAGCGATCTGCCTCTGTAAGGCTCTGCTCAGTTGTCAGTAAATACACTAAGCGCTCCTTAATGGCTAATAGAGAAGGAGGAGGTCTACCTCCCCCTTTAAAAGACATGAAAATCGGAGCGCTCAGTTTAGATGCTCCTAACCACTGAAGACACCAAACAAGTGGCGAAACATGTCGGGTGACCCTCTTGTTAGTTTCTTTTAAATAACAAAGAGCTTATGTGTTACAAAAGGGAGCGTACTGCAGGCGCACCCATTAGGAATTAGAGCAAACAATTGAACTTAAAAAAGTGGATAGACTGAGATAGGATATATTTAGAAATCTCCTGTTAAACAATTGATATCTTTAGTAAAGTGATATACTGGGGGGGATGGACGATTGATCTATTTGTAACAGATACTAATGTTACAAATGACAACTAATTGATAAATAAAGTGATTTAAAAGAGAAACAAAGTAAAAACATCTCCCAAGAGACTTACTAGCAAAATAATAAATATAATGTGAAAAGAAGATATACCTACAGTGTATACACACATACATATACATATTACTTTCTCAAGTAGTCGGCAAAAGAAAAAAAGAAAAACGAAATAACAACACATATGAGCGTTAATTATGTCCACACTTAAGGCTTTTTTGAAACACTAACACAGAACTTCTTTTGCTTATTAGTATTTTTAATGTAAAAAAATTAAGTTGTTTTTTTTAGGTAAAAGGGCACAAACAGAATTAACATAGCCTACGTCTATTGGAATATGAGTATTTAAAATATTCTGGGCCAAAAAATTGGTATTTTTTTCTGGAATCATGCCATGAATGCTGCAGTTGTACCTCATCCCCCTAATATGCATTTTTGAAGAAATGCTGACACTCTTGCAACAGGTGGCACTGAAGGAGGTGGAAAGAACTGGCTCCTGGGCAGACAAGAATTGCTTGTTTATGCAGAAATTCAGTGACATCAAGCAGTCTGATAATTACTGGATAGCCATGCTTTTAGACCCTCGCTATCAAAAACCACCAAAAATAGCTACACCACACAATATATTCAAATGATTTAAAAAATAATTTTTATTCTAACAAATCCAGATTAAAAATATTTCATGATTAAAACAGAAGTTACTTCCATACCCAAACAGAACCAGGAGCTACACTGTGGCACACACTTGATCAGGACAAAGCATCAGCATAAGAACCAGTAAACACAACCCAAAAAGGGGGAATATGAGTAGAAATGCAAAAAGTACAAAGTCTAAGCATTAACAATCATTCGGACTACAGCAGCACCCAAGGCCCCAACACTGTTTCATAGTCTCTTCCTCCAGGTGGACTCCATGATACTCCATGATGCTCCATATTGTGGCCTTCAGCACACAATACCCCATAGTGACAAAGGAAAAAGAGAAGGTTCTAAATCTTTGCTAATTTATTGGAAAGGAAAAACTGAAATATTGGATTGACATAAGTATTAAGGAGTCATTTATCAAACTGGTGTAAATTAGAACTGGCTTAGTTGCCCATAGCAACCAATCAGCTTCCACCTTTCATTTTGGACAGCTTCTTTGGAAAATGAAAGGAGGAATCTGGTTCTATGGGAAACTAAGCCAGTTGTACTATACACCAGTTTGATAAATAACCCCCTAAGACCATTTACTCAGTAGTTAGTTGAAGCACCTTTGGGTGCTGCCACACTTTCAGGTTTTTTGATAGATTCAAAAAAGGAGATGTTTTTGTGTGTAGATTGATGGGGAAAGCGTAATTTAAAAAAAAAAATTTGCACAAGGCCACAACATAACAAAAAGTGAAAGGGTCTGAAGACTTTCCAAATGCATTGTATAGGTCCTTACTACTCGGGATACTGTCTGTGTGTGATTGTTTGTTTAAGCAGATTACTTTTTGTATCCTGATATGTACCAAATTTCAAAATATGTTTAATAACTTCTATGACCATTGTGTTTTTTAATGTATTTAATAATTGTTTTATTTTGTTTTGTTTTTTTAGATTATGCTATGTTCAGAGTCTCACTGGCCACAAAAACCCTGTAACAGCAGTTTCTGCTAGTGAGACAACAGGAGACATTGCAACAGTCTGTGATTCTGGTAAGTTATTTGTGGGAAGCATGTGTGACACATAAACAGCAAATTTATCTCTTGATTTACGTATTAAACAGGGTTTATTTTCTTCATCTTCCTAGTTGGCGGTGGCAGTGATTTAAGACTTTGGACTGTAAATGGTGATCTTATTGGGCATGTACATTGCAGAGAGATCATATCCTGTGTTGCATTTTCAAACCAACCAGAGGGAATATCTGTTAATGTAGTTGCTGGAGGACTGGAAAATGGGATTGTACGGTAAGGTCATAAATAGATTTTCCTAAAATGTAAATAATGTTTTCCAGTGGAGAACAACCACTGTTGTCTTGCAGGACAATATTTTGATATGAGACCAACTACTCTATTTTCTCGGATATATGCAACTGTGTCAGAAATAGTGGACAAAGCTTCTGAGTGTCACAGCCTGTTGTGGATGCCATGACACGTGGTCACATGCTGTTTCCTGCGGCAACGTTGTGTTGTGGTTGCATGCGGGGGCAGTGTCATGGCCTATGTTGTTTGTGCCATGACACGTTTGCCACTCATGCTGTTTCCTGCAGCAACATGTTGTTTCTACATGTGTGTGCACTTTCCCTTATTGTTGTTTCTCTTCCCTGTCTGGTGTGCACGGGGTTAATGGTGTGTGCTAGTGGTTCGGGGTGTGGTCTCTAGGCACTATATATCCTTGTGTTCTGAGCTTAAGATCAGTTGTTGTTTGTCTCCAGCCATGGTGAGTGTGTGGGCTGGAGGTTGATGTTCCTGGATTCCATCTGTCCAGTCTGTGAGCCATCCTAACAGAACATCAATGTCTTCCTTTCTATGTTTACCCCTACCCTTACCTGTTGTGTGTGGTTTGGGTTCATGTTTTTTGTGAGTGGTGATGTCTGGTTAGGTGTTCTATGTCTGGTGTGTTTGGTGATATTCCCGGCATGGTTGCTAGACATCTCCATTGGCTGTACACGCCTGCGGAAGTGGGCCCGTTTGGTTCCCCAGAGGGGTGAACCTAAAAACATGGAGCAGCCTTGCCTGGAGCCACCTTGCTTCCCGTGTCTGCATGGGGGTCCAGGTGGTTTTAGTGTCCTTGTCCCATCTTGGCAGTGGCAGGTAAATGAGTGATGTTCCTGTGTGCTGTTGTTACACTTGGTGCTTACCTGCCGTTCAGTTGCTGCCCTATCCATCTCCTCATGTGTTACTAGGCCGCTGAGAGACGCCGGTTGTTCCGTGTTTTGGAGGAACTGGTAGTCTCCGGCCCTGTCTCCTTTTCTTAGGGCTTCTCAGGGATTCCAGGGATCTAATGTTTCTGACGTATGGGCCCTTCTACTATCGGGCTCATACAGCTAGGAGACCAGGGCCAGAATTAGGGACACTGTAGGAGGTTTCCTGCTCCCTTTTCCCTGTTTCTGGCTTAGTCCTAGTTCACACTGTATGGTTTGGGAGTATCCCCAGCTCCCCATTGTGACATTGATTCATAGTGTTAACATTTTCCACCATGGATTAAAAAGCACACTCCTACTGCAGAACACATGAAAATCATTTGGCGTATCATGTTCAGTGTCTTTTATTTACTGTTTTTACTGCAGATATATTTTACACCTTCCTACCTTTCTGCTCTTTTTTTTATACACTAATGACTGTGGAGAGTTTGCAGGCAGGAAAGGGGGAAGTGCATACTACTGGAAGGTAGAAATGGAATGTTTCCTTAATAACATTTATTATTGTAATGGGGTACTTTAGGCTTCCTGAGAAAATTAATTTAACCCCTTAGTGACCAGCCTGTTTTGGGCCTTACTGACCAAGCGGTTTTCTTCCTTTTTTCATCATCACCTTCCAAGAGCTATAACTTTTTTTTATGTACCTGTATGAGGGCTTGTTTTTTACAAGTCAAGTTGTAGTTGTGTCATTTTGGGGTACACATAACTTTCTGATTAGCTTTTATTAACTCTTTATGAGAGGGAGATGGGAAAAACAGCAATACTGTAACTGAGCTTTTATGTTATAAATTTTACGGCGTTCATTTTTTGGTATAAATAACATAATTTCCCAATTGCCTCCACAACAGCACTACTTGGAGGATGATCCCGCCTCCCGGGACAGGAAACAACAGGGGAACCCCCAATAAAAAGATAACTCCTCCTTCCTGCTTTAGTTGTTGTTTCCTGTCCCTCAGGATGCGTGGAAGCCTCTACCAGTGCTCTGGCTAGATTTTCGCTTAGCCTGGACTATTCGGCTCCGGATGGAGCGTGGGATCTCCTTCTCTGTCCCTGGGAGTAAGTTCTGCTTAAGGCATCCCCGGGCTGTGTGTCATGCAGGCACGGGGGATTGGTGCTGCTAACTCCAGGCAGATGGGAATCCTCTGTGGGCTGGAGGATTCCCGAAACATGTTTCCGCCAACAACTGATGCACTTCCAGTAGCGGGCTGACGTCATGTGGGAAGCGTGCGTCAGCCGGCTGGAGGTAGTGGAGTGCAGCCAGTGGAAGCTCACAGCGTGCGCCTGACATCCATGCATGGGGCAGAGTCAGAAGTGCGTGAAGCTGCAGAACATTTGAAATGGACACTGCAGCTTCAGGATGTTGTAGTCTTCTCTACTTAAAGCAATATATCCTCCGCTGACGCTAGAGATGTTCCTTTATGGAGAATCTTAGAACCCTTATTAGGGACAAAGTAAATTCTGCAATTGACCAGTGCATGACGCCCATTGTTCCTCATCCTTCAACTTCAAAGTCTTTAGATCCATCTCCAAAAGGAATCGATTTTGATGAAGGAGAGCTGTTTTCAGATGGTGACTCTGGTTCCTCTGACGATAGGTCTGGTCGTCAATTATGTTTACCTGAGGACAGGGCCGGTGCAAGGATTTTTGCCGCCCTAGGCAAAAGAAAAGTTTGCCGCCCCCCCCCCCCCATGTGACATCACAATGCCCTACCCATATGATCTGCCATATTAAAGGGGTTCTGCAGTTTATTTAAACTGATCGGCAGGGGTCCGACACCCGGGACCCCCGCCAATCAGCTGTTTGAGAAGGCAGCGGCGCTGGCAGTAGCGCCTCAGCCTTCTCGCAGTGATGTCACGATTAGTAACATTGGCCTGGGTGGGGCTAAGCTTCATTCAAGTGAACAGAGCTTAACCCCGCCAATGCCAGTGATACTAGTCGTGACGTCACTGCGCCTGCGGTAAACAGCAAGAAGGCCGAGGCTCTCCTGCCAGCGCCGCTGCCTTCTCAAACAGCTGATCGGCGGGGGTCCCAGGTGTCAGACCCCGGCCGATCAGATACTGATGATCTATCCAGTTGTCATTCTTCACTCCCCCCCCCCCTTGTCATTCTCTCCCCCCTCTTGTCATTCTTCACACTCCCCCCCCCCCTTGTCATTCCCTTTCTCCTCTTGTCATTCTCCCCCCCCCCCCCTTGTCATTCTCTTTCTCCCCTTGTCATTCACTTTACCCCCTTGTCATTCTCTTTCTCCCCTTGTCATTCACTTTCCCCCCTTGTCATTCTCTCCCCCCCTCCTTTGTCATTCTCTTTCCCCTCTTTTCATTCTCTCCCTCCCCTTGTCATTCTCTTTCCCCCCTTTTCATTCTCTCCTCCTCCCCTTGTCATTCTCTTTCCCCCCTTTTCATTCTCTCCCCCTCCCCTTGTCATTCTCTTTCTCTTCCCCCCCCTCCCCTCCCCTCCCTCTAGTGTAGCGCGGTGGAGCTCTATATGGTCCAGGGGTACAGGAGCTTTAGTTTCCTGTACCCCGGCGGACTGACAGAAAGTGCACACTGTGTGCGCTCTTCATGTCAGTCTGGCCGAAACAGATGCTCCTGTACCCGCGGACCTTAAAGAGCTCAGCCGCGCTACAATGGAGTGACAGGAGGGAGCGCTCAGCGCTTCCCTCCTGTCAGCTCCTCTTGGTGCATCTTGGCGGTGCGCCCTCATGGACGCGCCAGCCCGGGGAGTGCTGCAGCCGCCAGAGGCTCAATTCAGAGCGCTCGGGCAGCTGCAGCATGAGGCGGGGCCGGCGCTCCTAGCAGCGCCTCTTCCCAAGGAGCGCTCTACGCGGCGGCCTATTCCGCGTATAGGATGTGCCGGCCCTGCCTGAGGACACAGAGTCTCTTAAAACTGTACGTGCTAAGATGAGGATATTAAAAGAGCCTCAAACAATTCAGGACTAAATGTTTCAGGGTCTAGGGGACAAGAGAAAGAGTTTTCCCTATACATGATAATTTAAAGAGACAGATTGCTAGGGGGGGTCAGCTATGTTTAGACCTGCATCCCGTTATGGATTCCACTACCACGGACTATTGCGACATATGGAATCCATAAGGGGCGGCTTCCACCAACCCGAACTGTTGAACAGCCGAAGGACCTGGGGTGACGTCACTGTCATGTGATCAGTGCAGGGGGATTGGCTCAGCACTGGATTTGATCACGTGCTGAGCCACGCCCTGCACTGATCACATGACAGTGACGTCACCCCAGGTCCTTCGGCTGTTCAACAGTTCGGGTTGGTGGAAGCCGCCCCTTATGGATTCCATATGCCGCGATAGTCCGCGGTAGTTGAATCCATAACGGGATGCGGCGATTACCACAACCCGAACGCCGAACTTTTTTTTAAAGTTCGCTCATCTCTAGTCTAGTTCCCAGTCAACAAAAACTCTTTTTGGGAGTTCTTCTGGATTCTCACCGTCTATCCTCTGTTCTTCCCCAAGAAAACAGGGAGCATTGGTAGACTCAGTGACAGCAAGAAGACTGACTTGATAAGGGAGATCATGTGGTTGCTGGGCGTTTTAACATCGACAATACCCTTAGTAATCTTGCATTTTTTTCCTTTGAAAAGCGGATTTTTTTGTTTGATGAATTTTTTTTTTTTTTTTAACCACTAAATATATTGACTATAACAGACAATATTCTGATTGCTTTTAAAATACAATGCACTATCCTTATAGTGCATTACATTTTAATGTCAGTCCCATACTGAAATTGACTAGCAGGCTGCTCCAGAGAGGGTGCTGATGGGAGATAGATGGAGTCCGCTCCCTTTGTCACCGCTTACATGTGGCGGACGCCATTGCCATTGATAGAGGGTCAGTGTGGAGAAAGCTTCTGACAACTTTGGAGGGTGGGAGGATGTGGAGCCTGGAGATGACTGGTGGGGGTAATGAGGGGACAATGTGGAGCAAACTTCTGACATCTTGAGGGGTCAGCGAATGGTGACCCTGGATGTGAATGTTGGGGTTGATGGGGAATGATAGAGCACCAGCTTCTGACAACTTTTGGAGGTGTTTGGAAG
This sequence comes from Bufotes viridis, assembly GCA_033119425.1. Classification (NCBI taxonomy): domain Eukaryota; kingdom Metazoa; phylum Chordata; class Amphibia; order Anura; family Bufonidae; genus Bufotes; species Bufotes viridis. The sequence goes on from CM065592.1 coordinate 308,722,351, forward strand.
ATAGCGGACCTGCATGTGATTGTTAGGGGTATGTGGGGGGGGGGGGGGGAGTTAAAGCCTCTGACAACTTTGGGGGGTTTTGGAGGATAATGAGCCTAAATGTGACTGCCGGAGGTATACAGCTTTATCGTCTTTGCAAAAAAAGTCACAGACAAGGTTCACATTGAATGGCAGGTTAAACTGATTATTTGGTGTTTGTGTTATATGACTTTTTTGTGTTTTTTTTTTTATTTTTTTATTGGCACACCCTCCAAAATATGTTGCCGACCCATGGTCGGCTGAGCATGTATATGTACGGAGGAGTTGAGATGGATACTGTAGCTGTTGAACAAGTGTTTGGCCAACTACAATTGGACGTGTATGGATACCTTTACAGTTTATTTGTGAAAAATACTGCACAAGCAGCATGTGATCTGTACCATTGTCAGGCTCAGATGAGGTAATCCATAGCTGGATTGTATGGACTCTTGTGTTAGGACTGTGTCATACAGCATTAATAATTACAGTCCTCTTTTTTATTTCAACACCTGTTGCAGCTCACCCAAAACCATCTCGATTGGGTTCAGGTCTGGTGACTGTGGAGGCCAGGTCATCTGGCGCAGCACCCCATCACTCTCCTTCATGGTCAAATAGCCCTTACACAGCCTGGAGGTGTGTTTGGGGTCATTGTCCTGTTGAAAAATAAATGATGGTCCAATTAAACGCAAACCGGATGGAATAGCATGCCTCTGCAAGATGCTGTGGTAGCCATGCTGGTTCAGTATGCCTTTAATTTTGAATAAATCCCCAACAGTGTCACCAGCAAAGCACCCCCACACCATCACACCTCCTCCTCCATGCTTCACGGTGGGAACCAGGCATGTAGAGTCCATCCGTTCACCTTTTCTGCGTCGCACAAAGACACGGTGGTTGGAACCAAAAATCTCAAATTTGGACTCATCAGACCAAAGCACAGATTTCCACTGGTCTAATGTCCATTCCTTGTGTTCTTTAGCCCAAACAAGTCTCTTCTGCTTGTTGCCTGTCCTTAGCAGTGGTTTCCTAACAGAGTTTCTACCATGAAGGCCTGATTCACACAGTCTCCTCTTAACAGTTATTCTAGAGATGTGTCTGCTGCTAGAACTCTGTGTGGCATTGACCTGGTCTCTAATCTGAGCTGCTGTTAACCTGCGATTTTTGAGGCTGGTGACTCAGATGAACTTAGCCTCTGCAGCAGAGGTGACTCTTGGTCTTCCTTTCCTGGGGCGGTCCGCATGTGAGCCAGTTTCTTTGTAGCGCTTGATGGTTTTTGTGACTGCACTTGGGGACACTTTCAAAGTTTTCCCAATTTTTCGGACTGACTGACCTTCATTTCTTAAAGTAATGATGGTCACTCGTTTTTCTTTACTTAGAATTTGTATTATGGCAAGAAAAAAAGCAGCTAACAGTCTATTCAGTAGGACTATCAGCTGTGTATCCACCTGACTTCTCCACAACGCAACTGATGGTCCCAACCCCATTTATAAGGCAAGAAATCCCACTTTATTAAACCTGACAGGGCACACCTGTGAAGTGAAAACCACTTCAGGTGACTACCTCTTGAAGCTCATCAAGAGAATGCCAAGAGTGTGCAAAGCAGTAATCAAAGCAAAGGGTGGCTACTTTGAAGAACCTAGAATATGACATATTTTCAGTTGTTTCACACTTTTTTGTCATGTATATAATTCCACATGTGTTAATTCATAGTTTTGATGCCTTCAGTGTGAATCTACAATTTTCATAGTCATGAAAATAAAGAAAACTCTTTGAATGAGAAGGTGTGGCCAAAGTTTTTGGTCTGTACTGTACCTAAACTATGGCCAGTTTCTGTCGCATACACTGTTCACTGACCCCATGGATTTCTGGACAGGTAGACTGCAACAGTGGCCCACTCTCTATATTCTTTTCTGCCCGGCCTCTACTCAGAGAGGGTTTCCAGCACCGTGGGGGTGTGGTGACACCCAAACGGACTAAGTTGTCCTCCACCATTGTCTAAAACATCACTTGTGTCAAAATGAACCAATTCTGCATTCAGGAAGATTTTTACACTCCTTCGTCTGATTCCGATGAATAGACTTTGTTGTTAATCCCCTACTACCACCACTATTAACCCTAAGCATCTGCTCTCACTATCACTATTACTACTACTATCACTACCCATAAACAGCCTTGTATGTTCCATGCTATACTTCTCCTGGTGCTGCCACTATTGCGGCCACATGCCACTGTATCCATACCATACCCTTTCCACATCCACACTGCACTGCTCCCAATTAAAAGGGAGAATTTTTTTAGGCTTGTTCACCAAGAATCACTTTTTCTTCTGACAATCAACAGAAATTTTTAGCAAATAGGGAAAAAATAAAAGGAGAAAGGCACTCAGTGTGATATGCATCGAATGATGGATACTAATTTTACATAGTTAGGCTCACCTTTTTATGTTGTGCAAACCTAAGCACAATACTAGTGTGGGCATATGTGAAAGAAACGGTCTGTGCTGCCGGTGTCGTCCAATCCTCCAGCGGGTTGCAAACCCTTGGGAGGAGTTTGAATCAGAGGAAGAGGGGGGATGTAGGCGAAAATTAGCTCACATCAGTCTGACACCTCTTTGGCACAATATCAAGACCACAGGAATGTATAATCAAGGACTTTTATTTCGATAAGGTAACAACGCGTTTTGGAGTAACAGTACTCCTTTTTCAAGTCTAAAAAAGCAGAAATAGAAGAATGCATGATACATAATGAAATTGTATATGTCTTAATGGAAACTAAGAGTGATAACAAAGTGGCAAATTTTTTGGGGGTCAATTATAATAAAAAAAAAGTACATTGATAAAGAAATAAAATCAATTGATAGTGTTCTTCTTATTCTACGATTCTTAATAGAGGGTAATACTTAATATTTGAGAAAAAAATTAATAAAAATAATGCATAATAATAAATAAGAAATTATTAACCCATAGAGGACCTCCACCGTACATGTACGGCGCTGGTGGACGTAACTTAAGGACCAGCGCCCTACTTGTACGAGTGGGACAAAAAAAAAGTAAAAAAAGTGTTTTTCATAATAAAAAAAAGCCCCTTTCCCGAAATAAAATATATAAAATTGTAAAAAAATAGAAAAAATAAATAAAAAACACATATTGGGTATTGCCGCGTCTGTAACGAATGGCTCTATAAAAATATCACATGATCCACCCCCTCACCTAAACTTTAGATCACAAAAAGTGCAACACAAAGTGATCAAGACACTAAAACATGATTATTATTTCAAAAATACTTTTATTGTGTTATAAAAAAAGAAAAAAAAAGAAAAAAGTAGACATACAGGTATCACCGTGTCCATTTCAACTAGGTCTATTAAAATATCACATGACCAAACCCCTCAGGTGAACACTGTAAAAAAATAAAAATAATAAAAACGATGTCAAAAAAGCCTTACATCACAAAAAGTGTAATTCCAAGCAATCAAAAATTCATATGCACCCTAAAATAGTACCAATCAAACTGTCATCTCATACCGAAAAAAATGAGCCCCTACATGACAATCCCCCCCCCCCCAAAAAAAAAAAAAAAGTTAAATATGGCTTTCAGAATATGGAGACACTAAAAAAATATTTTTTTTTCCAAAAATGCTTTATTATGTAAATCTGAAACAAAAAAAAGTCATATTTGGTATTGTTGCATCCGTAATAACCTGCTCTATAAAAATATCACATGATCTAACCTGTCAGAAGAACACTGTAAAGAATAAAAACGGTGCCAACACAGCTATTTTTTGTTACCTTGCCCCACAAAAAGTGTAATATAGAGCAACCAAAAATCATATGTGCCCCTAAAATAGTACCAACAAAACTGCCACCTTATCCCGTAGTTTCCAAAATGAGGTCACTTTTTTGGAGTTTCTACTCTAGGAGTGCATCAGAGGTCTTCAAATGTGATATGGCAACTTAAAATTATACCAGTGAAATCTGCCCTCCAAAAACCATATGGCATTCCTTTCCTTCTGCGCCCTGCCGTGTGCCTGTACAACAGTTTACGATCACAAATGGGGTGTTTCTGTAAACCACAGAATCAGGGTAATAAATATTGAGTTTTATTTGGCTGTTAACCTTTGCTTTGTTACTGGAAAAATGGATTAAAATGGAAAATCTACAAAAAAAAGCCTCATGCACACGACCGTATGTGTTTTGCGGTCTGCAAACCGCGGATCCGCAAACCACGGAAGCTGCTCCGCGTTCCATTCCGCAATTTGCAGAATGGAACGCGGCCCATTGTATAAATGCCTATTCTTGTCTGCAAAATGGACAAGAATAGGACATGCTCTATTTTTTTTTGCGGGGCCACAGAACGAAGCAACTGATGCGGAAAGCACACGGAGTGCTGTCTGCATCTTTTGCGGTCCTATTGAAGTGAATGGGTCTGCACCCGAACCGCAAAATATGCGGCTCGGAGGCGGACCAAAACAATGGTCGTGTGCATGAGGCCAAAGTGAAATTCTGAACTTTCATCTACATTTTCCTTTAATTCTTGTGGAACACCTAAAGTATTAACAAAGTTTATAAAATCAGTTTTGAATACCTTGAGGGTGTAGTTTCTAAAATGGGGTCATTTATGGGTGGTTTCTATTATGTAAGCCCCACAAAGTGACTTAAGACCTGAACTGGTCCTTAACCACCTCAGCACCCCTAGCTTAAACACCCTTAATGACCAGACCACTTTTTACAATTCTGCACTACACTACTTTCACTGTTTATTGCTCGGTCATGCAACTTACCACCCAAATGAATATTACCTCCTTTTCTTCTCACTAATATAGCTTTCATTTGGTGGTATTTAATTGTTGCTGACATTTTAACTTTTTTTGATATTAATAAAAAATTACCGAAATTTTTGAAAAAAAATGACATTTTTCGCTTTCTGTTGTAAATTTATTTTAAAAAAACCACATTTCTATATAAATTTTTCTCTAAATGTATTGTTCTACATGTCTTTGATAAAAAAAAATGCAATAAGTGTATATTTATTGGTTTGGGTAAAAATTATAGCGTTTACAAACTATGGTGCAAAAAAGTGAATTTCCGCATTTTAAAGCAGCTCTGACTTTCTGAGCACCTGTCATGTTTCTTCAGGTGCTAGAATGCCAGGATAGTATAAATACCCCTCAAATGACACCATTTTAGAAAGAAGACACCCCAAAGTATTTGCGGAGGGGCATGGTGAGTTCATGTATCATTTAATTTTTTTTCACAAATTAGCGGAAAAGTGAAATTTAGGCCCCTGACACCCAGACAATGGGGCGGTCATGACAGTAAAAAGAGTTTAATATCTCCCACCAAGACAACAAATGATTAAACGACATATAGGCCCCTGACACCCAGACAGAGGAGAGAGGTATCATAGCAGCAAAAAAAGCATCATGTCACCCACCAACGGAGAAGGCCACTTTCAGATATTTAGGCCCCTGGCACCCAGACGGAGGATGGGTGTATTCAACTTTGGGTTGCCCCGCAAAATAATGGTAAAATTAAAAAAAGAGGATTCAATAAAGAAGTGCCCTGGAGTACAAGAATATATGGTTAAGGGGAGGTAGTTATAAATGTCTATTCCGCACAAGGGATGGACAGGTCCTGTGGGATCCATGCCTGGTTCATTTTTATGAAGGTCAGCTTGTCCACGTTGGCTGTGGACAGGCGGCTGCGTTTGTGAGTAAAGACGCCACCTGCCGTGCTGAATACACGTTCAGACAAAACACTGGCCGCCGGGCAGGCCAGCACCTCCAAGGCATAAAAAGCTAGCTCTGGCCACATGGACAATTTGGAGACCCAGAAGTTGAATGGGGCCGAACCATCAGTCAGTACGTGGAGGGGTGTGCACATGTACTGTTCCACCATGTTAGTGAAATGCTGCCTCCTGCAAACACGTTCCGTATCAGGTAGTGGTGTAGTTAGCTGTGGCGTGGTGACAAAACTTTTTCACATCTCTGCCATGCTAACCCTGCCCTCAGAGGAGCTGGCCGTGACACAGCTGCGTTGGCGACCTCTCGCTCCTCCTCTGCCTTCGCCTTGGGCTTCCACTTGATCCCCTGTGACATTTGGGAATGCTCTCAGTAGCGCATCTACCAATGTGCACTTGTACTCGCGCATCTTCCTATCACGCTCCAGTGCAGGAAGTAAGGTGGGAACATTGTCTTTGTACCGGGGATCCAGCAGGGTGGCAACCCAGTAGTCCGCACACGTTAAAATGTGGGCAACTCTGCTGTCATTGTGCAGGCACTGCAGCATGTAGTCGCTCATGTGTGCCAGGCTGCCCAGAGGTAAGGACAAGCTGTCCTCTGTGGGAGGCGTATCGTCATCGTCCTCTGTTTCCCCCCAGCCACGCACCAGTGATGGGCCCATACTAGATGTTTTCCTCATTGTTACCGTTCACCACAATAAGAAAAAAATTATTTGGCCCAATATATTGAATTAAAATTCAGGCCTTTTTTTTACAGGCACCTAACACTATCTGGCTATCTATTTATGTACCGTATTACACTAATCCAGGCACAGCAATAACCACAGATTTAGGGGAATATCAATTGTAGGCCTAGTATTTAGGCCCTGGATGAAAGGTATCCTTTTACGGACAGATTTACACTTGGAGATGCACAGTAGCGTGTGAAAAAATATATAGGATTATGCTTTCAGCACTTGTATTTTAACACTTTGTGTAATCTACCCTTTAACAGAAAGAAATACACTTAGAGATGCAAAACAGTGTGTGCAAATGTAGAGGCTTATGCTGTATTTTAACACTTACTGTAATATACCCTTTAACGGAAAGAAATACACTTGGAGATACACGCTGAGTGTAATATACCCTTTTTACGGACAGATTTACACTTGGCGTGCAACAGCTGGAACACCAGATTTATGGTATTGCTATTTTGGCAATTGAATTTCACCCCTGAAAAAAATATATCCTTTGCCGGACACTATTAAACTTGGCCAGCCACTGCTGGGACACCAGATTTAGGATATTGCTATTTTGGCTATTGAATTTCACCCCAGAACAAAATATATCCTTTGCCGGACACTATTAAACTTGGCCAGCCACTGCTGGGACACCAGATTTAGGGGATTGCTATTTTGGCAATTGAATTTCACCACAGAAAAAAATCTGTCCTTTGCCAGACAGCAGACAGTATTACACTTGGCTAGCCACAGCTGGAACACCAGATTTAGGGGATTGCTATTTTGGCAATTGAATTTAACTCCTCAATAAAATATAGAAATTTCTATCCTGAGTTTCTAGGGGTGACAATAAGCACAGCCAAGCCCCTAAACTACTAATATTGATGGATCGATGGACTTTTTGGCAGCTTGTGCTGGTGCACCACAAGACACAAAATGGCTGCCGATCACCCCAGAAAAAAATGACAGAAAAACACTCTGTGCAGCCTGAAAAACAGTGAGCAATTAACTAGCAAAAGTTGAATGATTCACACTGTAGATCGATCACTTCATTAGGTGTTTTTGCTGAGTTTTCCCTGCCTAATCTCGCCCTCACAGCAGCTGTATCCTATCCATACACTAATCAAAGCAGAGTAAGGTGCGGCGCTACGTGACTCCAGCTTAAATAAAGGCTGGGTCACATGCTGCACTTGGCCCATCACAGCCATGCCATTAGTAGGCATGGCTGTGATGGCTTCTTAGGGCAAGAAGTAAAACGCTAGCTGATTGGCTACTGTGCAGCCCTTCAGAAAGCGTGAAGAAATCGCCGAACAATGGATCCGAACCCGAACTTCTTTGAAAATGAACACCCCAAAATTCGGTACGAACCCGAACTATACAGTTTGGGTTCGCTCATCCCTAAACTTTAGTATGGGCTTGTCACTGTACCATTTACAAAGTGTAATCAAAGTGTATTGACTATACACACCTGCCCACACTGTAACATCACCACCACCACCAATGGCCCGTCTGGTGACAATAGTTAGCGCTCTCCTTGACATCTCCAAAGTCATTGGCGGCCATCATTTCTGCCCAGTGTGAATCGACTTCTATCAGTGAACAGCACTAAGGCCCACTGGTCCCTCGTCCAGCGTAGATACTCCAAGTTGACGCCTGTTCCTGGTAGTGTGGTCAGGTACCATTGCAGGTCATCTAGCACACAGACCACGCTGATGTACAGTTTTGAATGGTCTGACGTGACACTTGGGTGCCTTTCACCTCCCTTAAATGTGCCTGGAGTTGTGTGGCTCTCATCATCCAGTTCTGCAGAGCATTGTTCACAATGAAGCTGTCATCAGTGTGGGATGTTGCCAAAGGATGTCCATTTTTATGCCTTTCTGTGACTCTTTCAGTTTGTATCTCTGGTGCAGCCTACTGATGGCACTCTGTAACATTTCAAGCTCAGTGGCCACTTCCGTCTGAGAACATATGGCTTGAATACTAGCAATAGCGAGGTACTATTGTTAAGTGTTGTCTTGGTCTCATGATATCAAAATGTGAACAGCATGATGAGGAGGACTGTTTAAATACTAATTCTAATTGAACCAGGAAATTTATTGGGTGATTTATGGATCAAACACCTGTTGTAAATCTTGCTGTTAAGCTCCTTGTTAAAGAACAGCCAGTTGTGCATAAATTAGTGAAACATTAAACAGTTGGAGATGTGCATTCAAAGGCTTAGAGAAGGTTACATTAAGTTTACCTGTAAAGATTATAGTGCATTTTAGGTTCATCCTGAAATTTCAGTCACAAACTTTTTGTGAGTAGTGGACTTGTGTTCACTTGTGTAGACTGAGTGTTCTGGTGTAGTAAAATTCTTTGTCGTAACATATTTGGTGGTCTAGGGTCAAGTGATTACTAATGTTTTCATAATTCAGCACTGTGGCCCTTATGTTTCTATTCTAATGGATTGATAAATATTTATAATTTTAATTTTTTTTCACAGGTTATGGAGTACATGGGATTTGAAGCCAGTTCGTGAAATAACCTTTCCAAAGTCAAATAAGCCAATAGTAAGGTAAATTGAGCACTTTCTATGTTGATATGGGGCCAAATTGCCAAATTTATGGTTGTAATGATTTGTCTGGAAAATGCTTGAAAGGGATGCTGCAACTGTAGTAGGCTGGCTGCCAGCGATACACTGACAGGCATGATGCATTGCAAAACTGAAGAATTTCCAAGGTATTTTGGCAGCGATCAAAGGACTGCATGTTCAAGTCTTCTACTGCGATTTAAAAAATGTAAAAACAAAACATAAAAAACTGTGGATTAGGACAGTGGATTCTTGTCCAGCACTCCCTGCTCTGCAGTATGACAGCATGGCTGCTACACAACAGATGAAGCCTTCTGCTTACAACTCTATACACTGTTATGTTTCTGGCACCTGCAGTTAAAACCTAATCAGTGGATGTGTAAAGCAGTGGCGTGCCTAGGGTCTTTGGCACCTAGGGCGGGTCCTTTCTCTGCCACCCCCCCCCCCCCCCTCCAATTTTTTTAAAAAAATTGTACCCCCTTACAGTTGTATTGCCCTCATTGTACAACCTTCACAATAGTTTCGTACAGATGTGTGCCCTCTTCACAGTAATAATCACCATTGTGCCCCCTTAATAGTAGTAATGCCCACAGTGCTAGTAATGCCCTCTGTGCCCCCTCCATAGTAGAAATCCCCATTGTGCCCCCTTCACAGTAATAATGCCCACTGTGCCCCCTCCATAGTATTAAAGCCCTTTGTGCCCCATCTGTATTAAAAAAAAACAAAAAAAAAAAACACAGTAACTACTCACCTTGTCCTGTTCCTGAAGCTCACATTCCTCTCTTCCCTGCAGGCACAGATCGCTCTGCAGCACTGTATGGGTGGAGCTTATGCAGATTTCTGGGTTGCAGGCTCTGTCCACACAGGCTGGCAGCACGACCTGTGTCTGCAGGCTGAATGGTGGAGCGGAGAGAAGTCTTCCTGCTTTACCATTCTGTGCGCCACCAGCCTGAAGGAGGAGATGAGCGCTGGGAGTTAAGAAGTGAGTGACAGGACCAAAGCTCCCAGCGCTCCAGCAATAAGCGCTTCCATCTGTATTGATAAAAGTGCTCATTGCTTCTGGCACCCCTCTGAGAGCCGGCACCCGGGGGAGACCACTACTTCACACCACTCCACAGGTATGAAGTAAAGACCGGCACTGTCCTAGACACAAGCACCGCTATCCACCACCACCGGAGTGACGACTTATGACAACTAATTGTTGGATGTTAATCCCTTCCCTACCAGTGTCGTTTAAAACAGCAGGTACCCAAGACTAATGTCCGCAACTGGCGATACTGCTGATGGTGGACTTTTAACCTTTCAGATGCCATAGTCAAACGTGACCACGGCATCTGTACTGGAAAATCTGGAAGTGCTCCGGCTCCCCCGGGGAGGATCGGGGGAGCCTGTGGCAGGACTCCATACTAATACAGTGTATTTTTCATACACTCCAATGCTAATCCATTGGAGTGTATGAGAGAAGCAATCTGATGATTGCTTGCTATAGTTCCCTATGGGAATTATAAAAAAACTTGATTTTTTTTTAAATATATAAAAATTCAAATCAGCCCCCTTTCCATAAAATGAAAATAAAAATACATAAACAAAAAAAATACACGTCATGGACATTGCAACATGTGAAAACACCTGTACTAAAATATAAAAAAATTTCCTAAATGGATGAAAAAAGGCAAAATGACTAATTCACAATTTTTTGGTCATTTCACCCCCCACAAAATAATTTAATAAAAAGTGATCAAGAAGTCACACACCCACCACAGTGGTATCAATAAAAAGAACAGATCACCCAGCAAAAAACTAGCTCCCACACAGGTCCATACACATAACTACAAGCAAGTTATAAGGGTCAGAAAATGGTGACAAAAAGAAAATATATTTTTTCACTTTTTTTTTTTTGGGGGGGGGGGGGATTATTAAAACGCAAGAAAAAATATACAATATTAAATGTGGAATTGGAAAGTGCAACTTGTCCTGCAAAAACAAGCCCTCATATGGCTATGTGAAAGGAAAAAAAAAGGTACGGCCCCAGAAAGTCAGGGAGTAAAATCCAGTTTACTGCTGGTGTCTATGGCAAGACAGGTGAAAAGAAAAAGAGACGGGAGACAGCGGGTGCGCACTGCGCGCCGACTCCCCATACAGCTGATTGGTGGGGGTGCAGGGAGTTGGACCCCTGCCGATCTGATATTGATAACCTATCCTTAGGATAGGTCATGAATATTAAAAGCCCAGACAACCCCTATAACCTCCTAGCTTAAACACCCTTAGGCCCCTATCACACGGGTGAGTTTTCTGCGCGGGTGCAATGCGTGAGGTGGACGCATTGCACCCGCACTGAATCCGGACCCATTCATTTCTATGGGGCTGTGCACATGAGCGGTGATTTTCACGCATCACTTCTGCGTTGCGTGAAAATCGCAGCATGCTCTAAATTTTGAGATTTTCACGCAAAGCAGGCCCCATAGAAGTGAATGGGGCTGCGGGAACATCGCAAGCATCCGCAAGCAAGTGCGGATACAGTGCGATTTTCCTGCATGGTTGCTAAGCGACGGGACCAGATCTTTATTATTTTCCCTTATAACATGGTTATAAGGGAAAATAATAGCATTCTTAATAAAGAATGTTTTGTAAAATGAGGATTAAAGGGTTAAAAATAATAAACTTAAAGGGTTATTCCCATCTTAATGATCACTGTTAAATCTGTTAATGATTTAACAGTGATAATTTTTCTAAATATATTTAATTAACTAATTCCCACCCCTTAGAAGAAAAAGAAGATATACTTACCTGTTGTCTTCCGTCTCCCCTGGTTACGGCCACCGCTCTTCTCCGGAATCGCGGTGTTTACAAAACAGCATCTGATATGCGATTTTCACAGCGTTTTTTTAAGATCTACAGCCTGCCAGCGCATGATCAGCGCTGGCAGGCTGTAGTTAAACTTCCTCCCGACGCGAGACAGGAAATCTCGCCTCTCGCGAGATGACGCAGCAGCACGTCAAGGAGGAATAACCCGGCCGCCCGCAGGACGCATCCCTGCGTTAGGCGGTCGGGTAGTGGTTAATGACCTACCCAAGGAGGATATGTGATCAATATCTAAAAGCTGGGAAACCCCTTTAACCTACAGGTACAGTTATCAGAGTTGTGTGTCAGAGTAAGAAAGTTGCCTCCAACGTACATTTAAATGATGTTTGACATTTGAGGATGTCCTAATAAGGACAGTTTTAATATTACTCATGGTTCAGTTATCACTATTTAACAGTTTTTTGTAACCTTTAAACAATATATTTCAATTACTACTAATCATTTTTCAATTTCTTTATTTTAGTTTTGTGAAAAGTTGTTGCATTATGATCTTCTGGCATCTTATAAATGACTCCAATGTGCAATAATATGAACCAATTTTTTTCTGCTTTCAGCCTTACTTTTTCCTGCGATGGCCATCATCTTTACACAGCCAACAGTGAGGGTACAGTGATTGGCTGGTGTCGCAAGGACCAACAACGTCTGAAATTACCCATGTTTTACTCATTCCTTAGCAACTATGCAGCTTGTTAAAAGTTATAAACACTTAGGGCCAATTCACACGACCGTATTTTTCTGTCCACATCCGTTCTGCAATTTTGCGAATTCGATGGGGACTCATTAATTTCAATGGGGCTGCAAAAGATCTGTATGTCCGTTCTGTGGTTGCGCAAAAAAAAATAGAACATGTCCTATTCTTGCCCGTTTTTGCTGACAAGAATAGGCATTTCTATCATAGGGAAGGACTATCCGATCTTCAATTTCCAAAATGCACAATGCCGGTATCTATGTGTTGTGGATCCGCAATTTGTGGTGTGTAAAAACGGACACAGTGGTGTGAATGATCCCTTTTTGTCATTTGCAAAAGTTTACTCTATTCCAGTATTGGTAACAATTTAAAATATCTGTGCTTTACATGTATTTTAATATATATAAAGCCTAATATATATTTGGTCAAGAAAATGTGAATAATTACAGTATGCTTTCTGCATTTTTTAGCTGTATTAGTAAAGCATTTTTTTGTGGATATTCAATAATACTGACCTTAAAGTGTAACTGCACTGATACTAACCATTTTTGTAATATACTTAAATAACTGAAATCATACATTTCTATTAGAAAAATAGCTCTAAGGTAGCCCATTTTAAGCCTTAGCAACGCTCCCCTGACTTCTGTTTACATAACAGTGGAGACTTGCTCAACATTGAATGTGTTGTGTAAACAGGAGACAGAGGAGCCTTGCTAAGGCTCATAATGGGCCACTTTAGAGCTATTTTTTTTAATAGAAATTATTTCAGTAATTAAAGTATATTACAAAAATTGTCAATATCACTGCCCCTATACACTACATTACACAAATAAAAATAGAATGGCAGTTACACTTTAAAAGCCTTTTGTTACATGATATTAGTTGATCATTGATAAACAGTGCGAAGAGCAGGGTCACCATGGTCAAAGAGAACCTGTCACCATGAAAATGCAGTGCAGTCTGCAGGCAGCATGTTATAGACCTGCGCAGGTTGACATAATATTGTTGAAAAAGATTCATAAAACTTGTCATCTATTTATTCTAGTCTCTGCTTTTTTGTAATTGTGTTTTATTAAACATTTTGCTTCATTTATGTTCAGCAGGCTTCTCAGTCTCTTTCAGGATGAAATCGGATGGCTTGGTTTGTAGCCCTATTCTCAGACCTTCTGAACACAAGTCTAAGGGTACTTTCACACTTGCATTTTTGTTTTCTGACATAAAGTTACGTCGTCGGGGCTCTATGCCGGAAAAATACTGATCAGTATTATCCCGATGCATTCTGAATGGTAAGAAATCCGTTCAGTATGCATCAGGATGTCTTCAGTTTAGTCACTGAACTTTTTTTGGACAGAGAAAATACCGCAGCATGCTGCGGTATTCTTTCCGTCGTTGTATGCGGGGACGGGTCCGTTTTCTCTGGCACAATCTACCACAATAGAAAACGGATCCTTGCTCCATTGACTTTTAGTAGAGTTAAAAAAAGATCAGTTTTGGCAATGTTAAAAATTAGTTAAATTTAATACAAGCGGAACCATTCAAATGAATGCATGCGGTTGTATTATCTGTAACTGAAGCGTTTTTTTCCGGCATAGAACCCTGACGACGGAACTCTATGCCAGAAAAAAAAAAAAAGGCAAGTGTGAAAGTACCCTAAGTTGACATATTACAATAAAATAAACTTAACTCAAATGATGTCAGCTTAATTGTCAGTTAAGCAGAGAGGGGCCTGCAGACTGAGCCATTAGAGAGCTTGTCTGACAGGTTTCCTACTGGACAGGACTGAGAAACATGCCATGTAGAGAAATACTTGCAGGCTGCTGAAGACAATCGCTTGAATTTTCATCCTGTAAAACTAATTACAAATATGATCTGTAGCCAAAAATGCAAGCCATTCAATAAAAGAAGGGCCCCAAAGGTGTCCATAGATTTTAAAGGGATTTCCTAGGATTTTTATATTGATGGTCTGTCTTCAGTATATCAATATCAGATTAGCGCAACACAGCTAATAAGCTGTCCCTGAGTAGCTCTGTTGCTAGAAGTACACAGCTCTGTACACTGTGTAGTGATTGAAACTGGTTTCTTTAGCACTACTCCTATTGAAGTGAATGGGAGCAACACTGTCATAACCTTCTCTGGACGATGCTGTTTAGTTTCCAGCGCCTGTTTCCAGCTTTCAAGCTGATCGGAAACTGCTGATGCCCAAAACCTCTGCCAATCTGATATTGGTGGGCTATCCTGAGAACAGGCCATCATTATAAAAATTATGGAAAACCCATTTAAGGCTGCCTTTACTCAATGGGAAATATTCCCCAAACCGTCCTTTCATGTACAACGATCTATTCTTATCTTTGAGTCAAGAAGTGTGGGGAAGCAAATCTCCTAAACAAATGTTAGTGCAGTTTAGAACCCCTCTTCAAACACTTTCAAGATGTTTACTATTTTCAGGCAATCATTTTCATGCACTTGTATAGTATTATTGTGAATTAATGTTTCACTGTAAGAAACTGACAATCCTAGTGCAACAATGAGCCAGTAATATGTTTTGATTCATTATTTCTTCCCATTCCAGTAATTCCATAAATGGAGAAGTCTGTCACTTTATAGCTTAAACTACGTATATACCATTGCTCTTGTTTTATGTAACAATATTATGTTGAAATATATAAAACATGTTTGCTCAGTTGTGTCATAATTTGTAAACGGTTATGTATTTGATTTAATGGTGCATACTAGAGTTGAACACATCAGATTTGTTACCAACTTCACAAAAAATAATGCCAATGTCACATGACACTGGGATTAAGTGGGGGGGAGCGCTTGCCCAAATTGGCTAAGAGGCTGAAAAAAAGCTTCTTTAGCCAAATGGGGTGAGTAGGCAGAGAGATCCTTATGCTAAACAAAAAAAAGCAAAATAAATGTGGAGACCCAGTACTGGGTCTACAACACAGTGAATGCCAGATATCCCTCAAAGGAAGGAAAGCTGAGCAAAAGGGTGTCCCCATTACAGAGATCACCAAATCCACCATATTAAGTGGCCCCATGTCAAGATCCCGCTTTTTTACAAGCTTTAAGGATGTGACGGCGAAGACCTAAGCCAGTTATCTATCCACAGACAGCTGTTTCGGGGTGTTGTCCCTCATCAGTGTTGAGTAGGATTCTTGCTAAACAAAAAGAAGCGCCATGCTATATTCAGCTACTGACCTGGAAGGAATGTGTCTGCAGTGTCTGATTAAAAAAAACTATTAACTCTAATTTTTTGTGATAGGGACACTATGGGAAGACACATTACTGCATCATATTGTGTGTTTCATAGACATTTTATTACAATAATTTAATTGTTGAGCCAGTGATTTTGAACACATAGTTCAAACACATTTCACAGCAAACACTGCATTGTTATATTCATGTTAGTGGACTCCTTATTGCATCAGACTGTGTTTTATAGACATTTTTTCTTTTTTTTTAATTAATACATTTTTATTGTTTTATCGTTATATCATCAGTTATACAAATTCCTACTGGAAAATTACCATAAGGATTGTACAATACAAGTAAAATAAACATAAGAACATAAAAGGTTACCATACATAAAAATATCAGATAAATGTAAGAATGTGTATCCAGTAAGTAGTAAAAAGCAATTCTAAATAAACACACTTTACTGTGCAGGGAAAAAGTGTTTTGACTTTGCCCATACATTCCACAGCCCCATGGAGCCCCTGGAGGATTTATGAATGTAATATAAGACTTGTTCATAAGTTAAAGTGGTATTCAGCCTTTTTATGATTTCTATAATTTGTGTATCATTCATACAGTTCTTTGTGATGGCTGGTTTAGTGCCCAGAAATATATGTGCTATTTTGAGGCACCTATCAGTTCTGAAGCAATTTGGAAGGTTACTCACTAAAGTTGATTTGATAAGGGACATGGCCAAGGAATGTGGAAGAAGGTGTTTTTATTTCCACAGTTTCTTCAACGGAGATGTGAAATCCTGGAAAAAAATGTAACACTATCTATCAGGTGTGTAGTACAGTCGTAGAGTGGTTTTCATTAGGGATTCATAAACAGTGGTACATCTTAAGTATTTAGCAGCAAATCCTTGGACCGCCAACCATTGGGCTGCATTGAAAGTATGACCAAGGTCCATTTTTTGGGACAGTAATGGAGTAAATTTCACAAAGGTCTCCTTGTTCCACAGCATGAGAATATCAATGATGTGAACTGAAGATGCCTCTGTCAATTTATGGAATTTCTTCCAATTCGTTATAGCAAAGTTGGTGAGAGATGAGTAAGAGAATGAATGTGCTACTGGAAATAGACAGATAATTAGATGTAATTTGTGAGTAGCGTAAGGAGATAATATTGAATGTATATGTACCCAATGCTTGTTAGCATCATCATCCCACCATTCCTTCAATTGTTGTATCTGGTTCGCCAAATGAGATAAACTTAGACCACCATATGCTTTCCATTTATGCAGCAATTTTGTAGTTGTCCCTTCTAGCACAACTAGCTATACCTGTAGCATCTGGTCTACTCCTGCCTCATCCACTATTTCTCCTCTTACTCTCTCCTTCATGAATTACAATCTGGTTTTCTATTTCATCACAATGAAGGCATACAAATGGAGAGACTGACCCCTGACCTCTGTAGGGGCATGAACTGAGAAAGGTTAAATTGCCCCCCTTCCACCAACATTCGTCAGTGTTTTTCTGCCCCTTCAGTGGCCAGAGCAGAAGAAGACCTCTCTGCCTCTCAGGGAGGTGAAGATTAGATGTGCCAACTTTTCAAAAATTCGATTCAGACGCTTTTCCGAATTTTTCCCAAAATTTTGATTCAATGCAAATTTATTTGTGATTTAAAGTGTTATAAATCAGCAACTTCCAGATTGCAGTAAACCTGTATATTGGTGTACAACACTGCATTGCAGAAACATGCATAGGTAGTCTGCTGTTCCAATGAAACAGTTACTGTGAATCAGCATGACAGGCATTAGTCACTCTTAGAATCACTTCACACTTCACTTATTTGGTCAGTTAGGGGACCAAAAGTGTCTAACAGGTCAATGTTAAAGTCAGGTATAAAGAACCAAACAGTGGCCCAAGATTCTCCTATAGAGTAAAAGAGCGCACTCCTTTTACACTGTCAGCTGTTTCCACATGACCTCTTTTCATCGCCAGTACTCGGTTTGGCTCTCTCGCCAAGCACGCTTGAAGAGATATTGTGCCCTGTGTCCCAACCTCTTGAGCTTTCACAGTCTCAAGAAGATGACTGTGAACTCCAATCATTCGTTCACGAGGTGGATGATGATGAGACACGTTTGTCAATCACTGAGGTTGTGGTTAGGTCAAGTCAGGAGGATAAGCAGATTGAGGAAGAGGAGGTGGTGGATGATGACCCAACATGGGAAGGTGAAAAGCCGAGCGAGGACAGCAGTACAGAGTGGGAGGGATCTTAAGTACCGCAACAGTCTGTAAGAGGCAGTGGGGTTGCAAAAGGGAGACGTCGGCCGACACCAAACAGGCCCGCAACCGTTACACTGAGCACCCCCATGCGTAAATCTACCTTGCCAAGGGGTAGGTGTTCCGCAGTATGTCGCTTTTTTGAGGAAAGCGCAGAAGACAAAAGAGTGGTAGTTTGCAACCTGTGCCGTACCAAAATGAGCCTGGGCGTTAACACTAGCAACCTCCTGATCAGCCACATGGCATCCAAGCACCCTAATAAGTGGGCCGAATGCCTGGGTCCACAATCGGGGTCTGTGGGTCACACCACTGCCTCCTTCTCCCCTGTGTTATGCATTGCTGGCCAATCCGCCGTCGAAGGCGCAGACCCAGATGCCCCTCGCCACAACATCCACTTCCCTGTCCCAGCGCAGCATCCAAATACCCACCCACCCACAGGCTATAGAACTTTTGAAATTACTGGCCCTTGAAATGTTGCCATTTAGGTTTGTGGACACTGAGGCCTTGTGCAGCCTGATGTCGGCGGCCGTCCCTCGGTACGCAGTCTCCAACCACCACTATTTTTCATGGTGTGCCGTGCCTGCCTTACACCAGCATGTGTCCCAGAACATTACCCGTGCCCTGACCAACGCACTTACTGAGAAGGTCCACCTCACCACGTACACATGGACAAGTGCTGGTGGCCAGGGACGCTACATTTCCCTGACTGCTGGGTGAATGTTGTGGAGGCTGGGAGTGAGTCGTACCCTGGGATGGCACAGGTGCTACCCACACCCAGGATTGTGGGCTCTACGTCCATCATGGTCTTCGCTACCAGCTATGTTACTGGCTCCAACCCTCACTTCTTCTCCTCCACCGCCTCCTCCTCAACTTCCACCTCCAACAACAGTCAGACATCAGTCGCTAGCTGGACACAGTGTAGCACTGCTGTGGGTAAGCATCAACAGGCCGTGCTGAAGCTGATCTGCTTAGGGGACAAACAGCACACCACCGCAGAGCTGTGGCAGGGTATAAGAGACCAGACCGAGCTGTGGCTCTTGCCACTGAACCTATAACCAGGCATGGTTGTATCTGACAATGGCCGTAACTTGGTGGCAGCTTTGGAGCTCGGCAACCTGACAAACATCCCATGCCTAGCCCACGCCTTAAACTTAGTGATTCAGCGGTTTATCAAACCCTACCACAATTTGCAAGAGCTACTAGTGAAGGCGCACCCCGTGTGTGCCCATTTCCGTAAGTCGTCTACAGCTTCAGCTGGTCTGTCAACGCTGCAGCAGCACTTGCGGTTTCCAGCTCACCGACTGTTGTGCGATGTGAGCACGCGCTGGAACTCTACGTTCTACATGTTGGCCAGGCTTTGTTAGTAGCAGAGGGCAGTTGTGGATTACCAGCTGCAACATGGTCGTCACCTTTCCAGTCAACTGCCACTATTCACAAGCGAGGAGTGGGCACAGACGTCTGTGAGGTTTTAAAAAACTTTGATGAATCCACACAGATGGTTAGTGGAGATACCGCTATTATCAGCGAAACCATCCCACTGCTGTGTCTACTCAAACGATCGCTGCTCACAATTAAGGAGGACGCTTTGAATGTGGCAGATAAGTAAATGGGGAGAACATTACACAGGGTGATAGCCAGACCACCCACAGTTCGTCTTCTCAGCGCAAATTTCAGTTCAGCAGCAGGCCCTCGCCCGTAATGTATTAGAGGGTCACCAGCAGGCCACTAATCATAATTTTTACGGGTGTGTATGATCCCTCTTTTATGTGAAATAAAGGATGTATTGTATTGTTCCTTGTAATTTTTGGCAGCCCTTTCACTTAGTGGGACTTCTACACTCATAAAGCCTATTCACTACCTGAACAATTGTACCACAATGTGAACAGGGCCCTCCTTTATGTGATATACAGGCTGTTTCGGTGTGCCTCTTGCTTGTAATTTTTGGCAGCACTTGCACTTTATATACAATTGAATATACACATGTTTCCTAACAATTTTTCCTGTGAAATAGTTTTTTTTGTGCGGAGTTTGTGCGTATTTTTGTCAGTCTGTAAAAGTGGCGTACAACCAAAAAAACATGGTTCCCAGCAGCGAACTGGGAGTCCAAGATGCATCCATACATCGTCCCCATGCTGTTCCCGATCCATTTTGGTGGTGTTTCTGTCACATTAAGACCTTTTTCAATGGGCCAGGCACTCTCCCCTCTTCAGAGCAGGGTGTGCCTGATTGACTTCCATTATACTCAGGTGCTCAGCCGAGCGCACGAATATAGCTCATCACTATTCACAGCCTTCCTCTGCTCATACAGTCGGTCCAACATGTGGAGGGTGTAGTTCCAATAGGTGGAAACATGGCATATAAGGCGATGTTGGGGAATGCTATTTTACCTTTTGCAGCTCAAGAAGGGTGTATTTTGTGTGCATGGGTCAGCCCTCCTTGATGCAGCACCGACACAATGTTCTTCCCTTTGTTGGTGACCATGGTTCTGCTTTTTAGTTGGCAAGGACACAGACAGGATTGGATTTCCTCCAGACAAACTAGGTACAGAACAGCGTGACAGCTCTGCATACTTGGTATGCTGGAGGAGCATTCCGAATTGTGTCTGCAGTGGAGGCTGAGGACAAAGTTGAAGATGAGGAGGCAGAGGAGGACATTGGCGCAGGACTCACAGCTTAAGAACGTGGAGGCGGCAGTGCGGTCTTCTGGCCAAGTTGCTGGTGTGGCTGGACGGGAACAACATTTACCTAGATTGAGTCAGGACATATATTGTCCTTGACCGTAGTTACAGCTCCACACGTGGGTGCTGCCATGAACTTCAGCAGACACTGATAGGCTCAAGGACTGGCTCACCTTTTGTTAAACATACATGTGCATGGCTGGTACAGCCTTTTTGAATAAGTAATGACTGTTTGGGACTCTCAACCTTAGCTCAGAACAAGCCATCAGTTCTCTGAAAGGTGCAGCATCCACCACATGGAAAGGAAGGGACTGTAGTACCAGCAATGCCAGAAGCACATTCAGCTTCTGCGGTGTTGGATGAGTGCCTGCATACTCTTGTCTTTTAGCAATTGCCTCTGATTGATTGCTGGCAAAACACATGGTGAGGAGTAGGAGGAGCAGGAGCATCATGACCAGTAGATGATGGGAAGGAAGAACAGCTCCCTTCTACTGAGGTAGTGGATCCTTGACAGCTTGAGAAGAGGTGTGGACCACTGGGAGATGCAGCAGTTGCTTCTAGATTAGTGTCACAGTTTTCCCAGGCAACTTTATGGTGAAGCTGCATGTGTTGACGCAGGGCCATGGTGCCAACATTGGTACCCTGGCCATGCTTCACCGTCTTCCCACAGATTCTAGAAACAACCACGCTGATGTCCTCCAGCGACTTGATGAAAAATTCCCACAGAGAGTATGGCATTTTCCCCCCACCACTCCATGCTGACTGCATTTTGCCACTGCCTCAGTGAATCTGTAAACTGCTAGTTCTTTACAGACAGGTAGGCCCCTGAGTTGCAGACAATATACCCCAGGCACATTTGCCTCCAGACCTTACACTGCTGCCACCCTGCTGACTCACGGCCATGCTACCACCCTGCTGACTTAGCCGCTGTCTCACACGCAAGCTGCCACCCTCATCCTCTTCACCTGGCTGCCACTTGCAATCGGCTATATCAATATTTACTACTGTCTGCACTTCACTGATGTCACCTTCACCAGCCTCAAGGACGCGTGCCTGACCGCTCGCTATACCTGCTCCCACGCAACTCTTATTGTCGCTACTTTCCTGTCTACTGGAGGAAACAGCGCATCTCTCCTCCACATTTTGGCTGGGCAGTAGTTGCTAATTGTCCTCAATAAGCTCGTTCTCGCTGAAAAGCGAAACAGAGCCGACAGCATACAATACTTCCTGAGCAGAATGAACAAGAAAATGAAAGAGGCAGGTTCAGGACAGGTGGGGGCATAGAGCTTGTTCCTGGGCCATGCCAAATAAGTGTAGTACCAGAGAAACCCACCAACTCCTGGCTGGTGGGGTCTGATGTCACTTGAGATGTTGTAGACCGAGTCAACCAATTAAGGATAGCTGGGTTGCTGGTCAAAACATAAATGCTGGATGACACTGGCATCTCTGGCCTGTCATTGCAACTGCTCCTTCCACCCCCCTTCTTCTACTGTATTTACTTATGTATTAAAAGAACATAAACTGTCGGGTTTATAATAATTCAAATAAGAATTTTTAATTATGGTCATATAAATAATTACCATTAATTTTTCAAAACTTCTTGAAATCATGACCTGGTGAATTGAGATAACCCAATCGATACAATTCACATCTGAGGCCGACTATTTCCTTAGATAAGTTATTTTCATGTGAGATGACATTAGTGCTAAAGATATAGTTTTGACATTAAATAATAATACGCAGGTATTATAAAAATATGCAGATTTATTGGTTACAAGGTTCTAAACATAAATCAGTAAATAAACACAATGATATATGCAAATGAATATATACGACGTTGATATAAAGCATTACAAGCTTAAAATAAGTAAATAAACACAATGTTATCATCGATATAAAGCAATATAAGCTTAGCAATACATATGGGTAGAAGCAACTTGTCACATTATAACAAATCTATTATTTGGTTAGGATATCAAAACAAGAAGTTGAATTATATATATCACTTCTGTTTAGAGGAAACTTCATGATATCAGGATGGGCATGTCTAATCCTAGACATGAATATGGAATAAAGAATACATTCTGCCCCCCTCTAACCAACTACACCTCACATAACTTCAGGAACGGGCAAATCCATCCAAGGATATAACTTAGAAGAGATAACTGTATCCTTCCGCCCCATCCTGGACTATTTTTACATGTATGACTTGGTAAGACTATTAAGACACACAAAAGAAATGGAAAGAACTTGGAACAAGTCTTTCCAGTGGGAATTTATCACCTAGCTTGGCGAAGAATGCTACTATCAATATATTTATATATGTATATATATAGAATCATTTAATACTTTGCTAGATTATGAGTCTTGAGTCTTCTGCAGGTAGAATGAAGCCTCACAATATCCACAAATCTAGATGGTATGACTTCACCCATATTATCCAATTAGTCTTAATAAAATGAAATATCATTCTTTAAGTCTCCTACCAAGTCCTAGCAGGAATCACACTTCTGCTCCTAGGAAAGCTGGGTGGTCCATCATCGCATGTCTCACCATCACTTTCATATTGATAGACCCCTCTTTCTTGGGTGTTCTGGCTATGATGACGATGCTGAATCCTGGAATGTTCTCCTTCTTTGCCTGTGAGTCCTCTTCTTTCCCCCCCCCCCTCTAATCTCATGTCACCTCCTCCTGGATTAAGATCTTCCAATCATGCGCTCATATAGTAATGATCCTATGAGATCATATTTACCCATAATGCAACTATGGAGGATGGTGTAACGATATCCGTCTCCGGATGGCACTGTTGTGTAAGCTATTAGCACCATACTATAAAGAGTTAATTTTGGTACTCTTGTATTATATACATTTGACCCTCGTCATCGTAAATCAGAGATAAGTATTAACTTGGACATTGAAACAACTAAAGACAGACCTCGAGGCGTCTCTCTGAATGTTTCTCACACTGTTGATCTATGGACTAATAATGATATGAATGGGCCTTGTTCTCTTCAGACGAACATGTCTGGAGAATCCAGTATACTCCCAACAGATAAGACCACATCTGTGGCAATAACTTTTAAAATACAATGTTCTTTGTATTCCGTATAAACTTTTAGACAGACTGAACTCGGCATGACCTCATGTTGGCCTGTTTTAGCCATACAGCAAAACTTTGTAACTTTGGTTCAGTCTGTCTCTTAAAAAGACAATGAGCATCAATTTTGAATATAATATGATCAGGTATCATATACACTCATGAAAATGCCCAACAAAACAAGCTAAATTCTGTAGTATCAGGCCACAATTTCACCCCAGAATCAAGGATGAATGGATGTACTTATATATACCAGAACGTGAGCACCCTAAGATGTGTAGTATCAGGCCACAAATTCACCCCAATTACACAATTAAGGATTAAAGGATTGAATTATGTCAAAAGAACGTGAGCACCCTAAAATCTGTAGTATCTTGCTGCAATATCACCCCAGAATCAAGGATGAATGGATGTACTTATATATAACCAATAAACTAAACGGTCAGAAGACCTGGACCTCTAACTAACAGTGTCTTGATATAAAAATATATCTTTATTAATTCTTGTTTAAAACTGATAAGCGAAAAAGATAAATATTTATCTAAAAATATCAGTAACAGTGAGACCAATTTAATTAGTAGCTACTAGTGGTTGCTAGCGGCAACTAAGGGACTTGTGGTATCTAAACTATAGTACAGTCATCCGCAGGTGCACCATTAGTATAGATGATTCAGGTTACGTAGTGTCAATGATTGGCACACCACTGCAATCTACAGGCGCATGTTAGATACCACCGTGCGCCGCAGCCTGAATTAGATGTCTGTGGGAGTTGGGTGATATCTTTATAACAGTGAAAGATGCCACATCCTTTTAGCAGTCTATGTGTGGCCTGCAATTTGGTTACAGGTCACACACGTAACGACTGTTTCAAAGAGCCTGGCGTGTGTTGTGAACCAGTAGGGGTCAAATTTAACCTCCGTTACATGCAGCTTTAAACAGTCTGTTTGCACGTGACCTATTTAATTTGCAGGTCTGAAGCTTGTATAGCTGCTATACCCCCCTTACCCTGATGAAGCCACATAGTGGTGAAACATGTTGGGAAGGGTGTGAGATAGTGTAGCGATTAGCGTTTTAAGCAGTTAACAGTGAGCAATATAAGTGTAGCGGAAAGGCTATCTGAGGGTAAAATGGTTACAAGTGTATGATTGGCAACCAGCTTTGAATGTGTGATTGGTATGCCAAGTTAATCTTGGGTGCTCCCTTGTTCCCGGGCTTCTTACTTTTACTTTGTAACACGTGCAGCAGCCATTTTCAAAAAATGTGATTCGTTACTACGAAGCGCAAGGAAATTCGACTTAGGGACGATTTAAATTTTTCCTGAAATTCTGATAGAATTCCACTTCATCAACTTCAATTCGCTCATCTCAAGTGATAAGTGATATCAGCAGATAGCCAGCCCCTGTGATGTCACAGCCCTATAAAAAGCCTTCTCCTGCCCGCTCTCCGCCATTTTACAGTGAACTTAGTGCAGGGAGAGACATTATAGGCACTAGGGATAGTGATTAGGAAAGACTTTATTCATTAAAAAATAAAACAATTTAGCAGTTTAAGGTAAGATTTTTCATAGTGTAGGGAAAGGATAGGGCGGCATTATCCACACTGTAGGGAGAGATCACGGACCAATAGAGTGTAAAGCCTGGGTAATAGGGGCTATTCGATTACACCTTGCTACACTAATTAGGGTTACTAAAAGTGATCTATTACTACAGATTTTAGGTTGTTTGCATTCTTTAAAACAACAGTAATTCCAGTAATCCTAGCTTCTGTTATTGGGTTGAAAGTGAAGTCTGATACAACCAGTTTTGGAGTGTATTAGGTTGATATATAATTATTTTCATTCACCCTTGCTTCTGAACTGAAAGTTCAGGTTTACTGATTAAATCACGTTAATTGTCCAATTCAATAAATAAATAAACTCACTGTCTGTATGGGACAGTTAAAAGAAAACAAATCTTTATTATAATTGTCTTTATATAAAATAAAACACATTGAACCCTTTGTATTTCTTCAAAGCTGGGTGTTAAATTGATAGCAGGGTGTTACCGGGTGTTACCTCTATCTGAAAGGACACAGAAGTCCGATGGAGCCCAGACCAATGTAGGTGTTATATAATAAAAGGTCTGGGAATATCCGACCTAATACCCACCTAGGTGTAGTATCAAAGCCTAGCAGTATAGCCAATATTTGTAACTGCAAATTGAACTGGTAGTTTGAATGCATCCATTTATACACCATCATTTGATACAATTGAAAGCACCAGGGAATAGTCTAGCAACAACCTGTTGCAAGCACTGGTGTAGCAAGGTGCAATACATACAATGTACGTGTCCCCCTTGGTTCTGCTATAGCGTATGTATGCTAGTGTGCTGTGCCTCTTATAGTCTGCACGTGGAGGGCAGTGCCCGTGACCGCTAAGAAAATATCCTATCTAGCGTATTATTTAATCCTGGTTGACGCGTTTCATGTGCCATGGAACAGACACCTCAGGAGCCAGGATTCGGCGTCGGGATACTGATAACTACCTATAGTAACTACCTATAGATAGGAACAGGCGGTCTTAACTGCACTGGTGACTTGCACTGGTATGGCCGTACACGTCTGCCCGTTCCTGCTGTTTAAATAGGGATGAGCCAGAAATAGGGTGTAGGCGCAGTCCAGTATGGGGAATCAGAAGAGGGGGACGTATCCATGAAGAGACACCAGTGTCCCAAGTCTTTGTGTGCCGTTGCCATAGTAGGCATTGGGCTACTTTCACACTAGCGTTTCTCTTTTCCAGTATTGAGATCCGTCATAGGGTCTCAATACCAGAGAAAAACGCTTCTGTTTTGTCCCCATTCATTGTCATAGGGAACAAAACGTAACTGAACAGAACTGAATGTTCCAAAATGCATTCTGTTCCATTGGGTTGCGTTCCCATACCGGAGAGCAAACCGCAGCAAGCTGCAGTTTTCTTTCCATCATGGGTTGTGGAGCAAAACCGATCCGGCATGAACCACAATGCAAGTCAATGGGGACGGATCAGTTTATTCAGACACAATAGAAAATGGATCCATTCCCTATTGACTTTCAATGGAGTTCATGACGGATCCGTCTTGGCTATGTTAGAGATAATGCAACCGGAGCCGTTCATAATGGATGCAGCCTGTTGTATTATCAGGAGCGGAGGTGATACAAAATCACGGTGACAGCATATTATCAAATGGATAGGAATGCTGTATCACATAAGCCATATGAGTATATCACTTGTGTGACCAAGACAATCCAGGTAGTCCACAATTGCTATAAAAAAAAAACTGTTGTGAAAATATCTAGCTAAAAATAAAAATGATGTTGCATAGTTTTATGGCAAGGAGAATGAAAGGGGTATTAAAACAGTCATAATAAGGTGCATTATATTCGGATACAACAAAAGTCACAGTTGATGATGGATATATTGGTATACAGGCTGACAATTAATCCAGAGTAAATGATAAACTAAGGGGTGGGGGATGGTGCAAGAAGACCCTTAATCAATCAATGACGCAAGTACCCTATATAGCTGCTTCTATCATTCAATCCCCTAGGTTTTTCCGTGTTGAGGCAGAAAATCCATTCCAATTCCTTTCTGAGGAGTCTTTTATCCAGATCTTCTCCATTTTTTTTATTTTATATAAAGATTAGAGATAAGCGAATCAAAGCTGAAAGCGAAAAAATTTGATTCTTAATGACAGCTACAAGTTTAAGGACATGGGGCAAGGAACTCTGGGAAGGCGGGATGACCCATAATGCCATGCATGCAGCCAGCCCGGTGATGTCACAGCCCTATGAATACAGTGACAATCTTAGATTCTGCCATTCACAGTCGTACTTTGTTCAAGGACAGATGTGTATGCAGGCGCTAGGGAGGGTGAAAGAAAAACTAATTGTCAAAAAAAGGAAAGAAGCGATTAACTAGTGCAGGGAAAGGATAATGAGAGGAATCATTTCACAGGCAGGGAGAGACATGTGCAGATGCTAGGGAGAGTCATAGGAAAATCTTCATTGTGAAAAAAAGCGATTTACAAGTGCAGGGAAACATTTCTTGGCGATCCAGATATTCTCATAATACAGCTCTGTCATTCCAGCAATTAGTTATTGGGGTGCAGGTGCTATGTTGAAAAGCCTTTAGTGGGTTTTATCTGTGGAAAAAGATAAATATATACGCAGGTCACTTATTTATGCTAAAATCATTTGCAGTCATTTCTAGTGAAAAGCATAGGCCGGTATTTCAGTAATACATGAAAAATTTGAACGCACTGCGCGTTTGCAGTCATTTCTGGTGAAATTGTATAGGGGTCGTATTTCAGTACTACAAGAAAAATATATATACGCACTTCACTCTTTAATTGTTTTCTGATTAAAGCGTATAGTGGCCTTTTTCCGTCCAACAAGAAATATATATTCTCGGGTCACTTCTGCAGTTATTTCTGGTGTATAGAGTTGTATTCCAGTACTTCAAGAAATATATATTGATGAGCGAGCATACTCGGCCGAGTATTGGTTCGGCTCGAGCATCACTATGCTTGGCGCTCGGCTTAACTCGGCCGAGCACCACGTGTGTTCGTCACATTGCTCGAGTCTCCTCCCCGCACGTTTTGCACCTTCTAAGCAGCCAATCAAGGTCCAGGTAAGTAATTCCCTTCAGCCATGTTAGCTGTAAGTCTTACGCTGATTGGCTGGCCGGAACACATGATACAAGTTCATATAGGAGCCGAGGTCAGGCACTCGGGTCATTCAGCGTCAGGGAGAGCAGACAGTAGGCAGGGACAGATAGCGTTTTGCTCTAAACTTACTGATTTTACTCCAAAAACCTTATTGAGGGGGGTGCGGAGCTAGCTGCAGAGGTGAGTGGAGGCACTTTGTAGAGCTCTCTGCACAGCCTGCATAAAAACTGCCATAAAATCGTCTCATCTGGACAAATTTAAATAGAATTTGCAGAACTCGGACCAGGACATTGCCAGGATCCGAACAATACCTAATTTGCCAGGAACTGAAGGATTTAGAAGTCGCGGCCTGCTGGGCATCTGGAATCACGGGACTAAATTTGAGAGCCTAGGCACTGCACGTCTCCCAGATGATCGCAACTCTGAGCTCTATAATCATTTTAAATTGCCGAAGCAGAGAGAGGAAAGTTGCCCAGCCAGTGGAGACTCCTGCACGGAAAATATATCTATCCCCTGCCTGGACTTGACTGAAGCTAACGAACGTGCAGCCCTGGCCTGTTACCCAATACATGTGATGGACTCACTAAGGTAACTCGCCTACAGCCAGATCTCCGAGACATCACAAGACAGTCCCTGTTAGAGTA
Organism: Bufotes viridis; assembly: GCA_033119425.1. Lineage (NCBI taxonomy): Eukaryota > Metazoa > Chordata > Amphibia > Anura > Bufonidae > Bufotes > Bufotes viridis. Next base: position 308,751,508 of record CM065592.1, read on the forward strand.
TTTTCAGCTACTAGGTGTCAGCGTCGGGAGAGAGTGAAGGCGGCAGCAAGCACTGGAGCGTTGTCCGCGGCACACAGTGAGCGAGTCCTGCACAGTGGGGAAGAGACTCCTCATTATCTATGCCCTGCTCCTGCACCAGATCGTTTAAGAGTGCAAACAGAGGTATTAATATAATAACTGGCTGGCACATATAAAAGGTTCCGAACTAAAGGATACATAGTTCCTAGATTATATTTACTGTATAGCATATAGGATTGGCATATAAAAACCTATATATTCCTGGGAGCCCATTATTAATAGGGCAAATATTAACACAAGCAGAAAAGGCTGATATGACAGTTTACCTGGCACAACAGCCTATAAATATACTCAGAGGTGAAACAAAAGACAAAAGTCTAACTGAAGAGGCGTGTACTCAGCAATGTGATTGATAATGAATGTACTCAGCGACTGACCAGGTCAACCTGCATAGCCTCTATGTTTAACTGATCTCTTTCTGAGAGAACTGCCTCCTTGCTTCCTCCTCCTTTCTTACTATTCTTCACAAATACAGACACTGTGCTGAATTTGAGTCATCATTTAGTAACCATATAGGATATTGCCTACACTATGGAAAAACCAAAAGGAACAATAGATGAGAACAGTCTCGTCAAGACCCAGAGAAGACAATCAGAGGGCAGCAGAATACAAAAAAATGCTGCGAACCTCCCAGAGCACCCTAGTGAATCAAGAAAAGGGACTAGTTTTTAGGTGCCCAAGGATCCAGCTCTGAGAGCGAAGATGACGATCTTATCCAAGAACAAGAAGATCTTAGATCCTATATCAAAACTCTGCCTACGTCTGAATCCTTCAAGGGCATGTTCCATGATCTAACTGTCACTAGAGATGGCCCGAACTATCCGCCAGCGAACAGTTCCCGGCGAACATAGCTTGTTCGCGTTCGCAGCAGCCGGCGAACACATGCGATGTTCGGTCCGCCCCCTATACATCATCATTGAGCAAACTTTGACCCTGTACCTCACAGTCAGCAGACACATTCCAGCCAATCAGCAGCATACCCTGCCTCCCAGACCCTCCCATCTCCTGAACAGCATCCATTTTAGATTCATTCGGAATTTGCAGTCTTAGTGAGAGGAGGTAGAGTGTAGTTGCTGTTGATTTAATAGGGAAATCGATAGCTAGGCTAGTGAATTCAGTGTCCACTCCAGTCCTGAAAGACTCATCTGATCTCGGCTGTAAGGACAGCGTCCTGACAGCACCCCAAAAAGCCCTTTTTAGGGCTGCAACATTAGTCTGCTTTTTGTTTCTCCATATACATATTGCAGTTGTCTGGCCTGCCTGTGTGTGAGGAGCTGCAGGCCCACAGACTGTAGTGTGCACACTGCCAGTGCCCACCCCTGTCATCCCATGTGGCACAGGACTTTGCATCAAAAAAAGGCATTTAATTTTTACACTTTAATCTAAGGTTAGTTGCCTGCCAGTGTGTGTCAGGCTGACTTCCACTGACTGTAGTGTGCCCACTGCCAGTGCCCACCACTCATACTGGCTGGCACAGGACTTTACATAAAAAAAAGGCTTTTAATTTTTACACTTTAGTGTAATTTCAGCTGCTTGCCTGCTGCTAGTGTGTGTCAGGCCGACTTCCACTGACTGTAGTGTGCCCACTGCCAGTGCCCACCCCTGTCATCCCGTGTGGCACAGGACTTTGCATCAAAAAAAGGCATTTAATTTTTACACTTTAGTGTAATTTCAGTTGCTTGCCTGCTGCTAGCGTGTGTCAGGCCGACTTCCACTGACTGTAGTGTGCCCACTGCCAGTGCCCACCCCTGTCATCCCGTGTGGCACAGGACTTTGTATCAAAAAAGGCATTTCATTTTTACACTTTAGTGTAATTTCAGCTGCTTGCCTGCTGCTAGTGTGTGTCAGGCCGACTTCCACTGACTGTAGTGTGCCCACTGCCAGTGCCCACCCCTGTCATCCCGTGTGGCACAGGACTTTGTATCAAAAAAGGCATTTCATTTTTACACTTTAGTGTAATTTCAGCTGCTTGCCTGCTGCTAGTGTGTGTCAGGCCGACTTCCACTGACTGTAGTGTGCCCACTGCCAGTGCCCACCCCTGTCATCCCGTGTGGCACAGGACTTTGTATCAAAAAAGGCATTTCATTTTTACACTTTAGTGTAATTTCAGCTGCTTGCCTGCTGCTAGTGTGTGTCAGGCCGACTTCCACTGACTGTAGTGTGCCCACTGCCAGTGCCCACCCCTGTCATCCCGTGTGGCACAGGACTTTGTATCAAAAAAGGCATTTCATTTTTACACTTTAGTGTAATTTCAGCTGCTTGCCTGCTGCTAGTGTGTGTCAGGCCGACTTCCACTGACTGTAGTGTGCCCACTGCCAGTGCCCACCCCTGTCATCCCGTGTGGCACAGGACTTTGTATCAAAAAAGGCATTTCATTTTTACACTTTAGTGTAATTTCAGCTGCTTGCCTGCTGCTAGTGTGTGTCAGGCCGACTTCCACTGACTGTAGTGTGCCCACTGCCAGTGCCCACCCCTGTCATCCCGTGTGGCACAGGACTTTGTATCAAAAAAGGCATTTCATTTTTACACTTTAGTGTAATTTCAGTTGCTTGCCTGCTGCCAGTGTGTGTCAGGCCGACTTCCACTGACTGTAGTGTGCCCACTGCCAGTGCCCACCCCTGTCATCCCGTGTGGCACAGGACATTGTATCAAAAAAGGCATTTCATTTTACACTTTAGTGTAATTTCAGTTGCTTGCCTGCTGCCAGTGTGTGTCAGGCCCACTTCCACAGACTGTAGTGTGCCCACTGCCAGTGCCAACCACTGCATACCGGGTGGCACAGTAGCTTGCCGATCAAATAAGGCATTTCATTTTTACACAGTCTAATTTCAGTTGCTTGCCTGCTGCCAGTGTGTGTCAGGCCCACTTCCACTGACTGTAGTGTGCCCACTGCCAGTGCCAACCACTGATACCGGGTGGCACAGTAGCTTGCCGATAAATAAGGCATTTCATTTTTACACAGTCTAATTTCAGTTGCTTGCCTGCTGCCAGTGTGTGTCAGGCCCACTTCCACAGACTGTAGTGTGCCCACTGCCAGTGCCAACCACTGATACCGGGTGGCACAGTAGCTTGCCGATAAATAAGGCATTTCATTTTTACACAGTCTAATTTCAGTTGCTTGCCTGCTGCCAGTGTGTGTCAGGCCCACTTCCACTGACTGTAGTGTGCCCACTGCCAGTGCCAACCACTGATACCGGGTGGCACAGTAGCTTGCCGATAAATAAGGCATTTCATTTTTACACAGTCTAATTTCAGTTGCTTGCCTGCTGCCAGTGTGTGTCAGGTCCACTTCCACAGACTGTAGTGTGCCCACTGCCAGTGCCAACCACTGATACAGGGTGGCACAGTAGCTTGCCGATAAATAAGGCATTTCATTTTTACACAGTCTAATTTCAGTTGCTTGCCTGCTGCCAGTGTGTGTCAGGTCCACTTCCACTGACTGTAGTGTGCCCACTGCCAGTGCCCACCACTGATACCGGGTGGCACAGTACCTAGTGGCACAGTAGCTTGCCGATAAATAAGGCATTTCATTTTTACACAGTCTATTTTCAGTTGCTTGCCTGCTGCCAGTGTGTGTCAGGTCCACTTCCACAGACTGTAGTGTGCCCACTGCCAGTGCCAACCACTGATACCGGGTGGCACAGTAGCTTGCCGATAAATAAGGCATTTCATTTTTACACAGTCTAATTTCAGTTGCTTGCCTGCTGCCAGTGTGTGTCAGGTCCACTTCCACTGACTGTAGTGTGCCCACTGCCAGTGCCAACCACTGATACCGGGTGGCACAGTAGCTTGCCGATAAATAAGGCATTTCATTTTTACACAGTCTAATTTCAGTTGCTTGCCTGCTGCCAGTTTGTGTCAGGTCCACTTCCACAGACTGTAGTGTGCCCACTGCCAGTGCCAACCACTGATACCGGGTGGCACAGTAGCTTGCCGATAAATAAGGCATTTCATTTTTAGACAGTAGTCTAAATTCAGTTGTTTGCCTTCTGCCAGTGTGTGTGAGGCCCACTTCCACAGACTGTAGTGTGCCCACTGCCAGTGCCAACCACTGATACTGGGTGGCACAGTAGCTTGCCGATAAATAAGGCATTTCATTTTTAGACAGTAGTCTAAATTCAGTTGCTTGCCTGCTGCCAGTGTGTGTCAGGCCCACTTCCACTGACTGTAGTGTGCCCACTGCCAGTGCCCACCACTGATACCGGGTGGCACAGTACCTAGTACGCGTAGTACCACTTATCTAAAAAAAATGACAGGCAGAGGCAGGCCACCCCTCAGGGGCCGTCGTGGTCGTGGTGCTGTGATTTTCACTGTCCCTGGAATAATGCCTAGTGTTCAGAGGCCACGTACCCTGAACCCGAAAAATTCTGAGGAGATAGTTGACTGGCTTAGACAGGACACCCAATCTTCAACAGCTTCCGCTAAGAACCTTGACGCACCATCCTCCTCCAGCTCAGCTTCGGTCACCTGCTCTCAAGTTACCACGCACCCGCCCGCCGCCACCACCACCACTACCACCACAGCCACCACAGCCGCTTCACTTGATCCGTCAGAGGAGTTATTTACACATGAGTTGGATGCAATTAGTGATGCGCAACCATTATTGCCAGATGATGTAGATTACAGGGATATGTCTCAGTCAGGCAGGATTACACACATGGACGTACAGTGTGATGATGATGATGATAATGATGTTGTACCCGCTGCTGCTTCCTTTGCTGAGGTGTCAGATACAAGTGAAGCGGTTGATGATGACGATGTGTCCACGGATGCCACGTGGGTGCCTGCTCGAAGAGAAGAAGAGGGGGAAAGTTCAGAAGGGGAGACAGAGAGAATGAGGAGACGAGTTGGAAGCAGGGGGAGGTCGTCGCAAGGAGTTAGTGGCACAGTCAGACAGCATGTATCGGCACCTGGGGTCAGCCAGACAGCACGCCAGTCAACGCATGCTGTTGCCACCACCAGAATGCCGTCATTGCAAAGCTCAGCAGTGTGGCATTTTTTTTGTGTGTCTGCCTCTGATAACAGCAATGCCATTTGCAACCTGTGCCAAAAGAAACTGATTCGTGGGAAGTCCAACACCCACCTTGGTACAACTGCTTTGCGAAGGCACAAGATCTCACATCACAAACGCCTATGGGATCAACACATGAGTACAAGCAGCACACAAATTCAAAGCCACCATGCTCCTCCTGGTCCAGCATCTTCAGCCACGTCAACCACTGCTGTCCTCCCTGCCCCCTCTCAACCACCCGCCACTCCTCCTCTCACCTTCAGCAGTTCCTGCTCATCTGCCCACAGTCAGGTGTCTGTCAAGGACATGTTTGAGCGTAAAAAGCCAATGTCACAGAATCACCCCCTTGCCCGGCGACTGACAGCTGGCTTGACGGAACTCTTAGCCCGCCAGCTTTTACCATACCAGCTGGTGGAGGCTGAGGCCTTCAAAAAAAAAATGTTTTCAAAAAAGGCACGAATTTTTTTTTCAAAAAAGGCAATCCCAAACCTCTACCATGTCATTGAAAAGGAAGTCATGGCATCTCTGGCATACAGTGTTGGGGCAAGGGTCCATCTGACCACTGATACCTGGTCTGCAAAGCACGGTCAGGGCAGGTATATCACGTACACTGCGCATTGGGTCAACCTGCTGACGGCTGACAAGCATGGAATGCGTGGCTCCGCAGCGGAGTTGGTGACTCCACCACGACTTGCAGGCAGACCTACTGCCACCTCCCCTACTCCTACTCCATCCTCTTCGATATCCTCCTCGGCTGAGTCCTCTTCTGCTGCGGCGTCTGGCTGCACATCAACTGAATCCCCTCAGCTCCCCAGGGGTTATTCCACATCCCGGATACAACAGTGTCACGCTGTCTTGGGGTTGACTTGCCTGAAAGCAGAGAGCCACACAGGACCAGCACTCCTGTCCGCCCTGAACGCACAGGTGGATCAGTGGCTGACCCCGCACCAACTGGAGATTGGCAAAGTGGTGTGTGACAATGGAACAAATTTGTTGTCGGCATTGAATTTGGGCAAGTTGTCACATGTGCCGTGCATGGCACATGTGTTGAATCTCATCGTACAACGCTTTGTGTCTAAGTACCCAGGCTTACAGGACGTCCTCAAGCAGGCCAGGAAGGTGTGTGGCCATTCCAGGCGTTCCTACACGGCCATGGCGCACTTTTCCGATATTCAGCGGCGAAACAACATGCCAGTGAGGCGCTTGATATGCGACAGCCCGACACGTTGGAATTCAACACTCCTAATGTTCGACCGCCTGCTCCAACAAGAAAAAGCCGTCAACGAGTATTTGTATGATCGGGGTGCTAGGACAGCCTCTGCGGAGCTGGGAATTTTTTTGCCACATTACTGGACACTCATGCGCAATGCCTGTAGGCTCATGCGTCCTTTTGAGGAGGTGACAAACCTAGTCAGTCGCACCGAATGCACCATTAGCGACCTCATCCCATTTGTTTTCTTCCTGGAGCGTGCCCTGCGAAGAGTGCTGGATCAGGCTGTAGATGAGCGTGAAGAGGAAGAGTTGTGGTCACCATCACCACCAGAAACAGCCTTGTCATCATCGCTTGCCGGACCTGCGGCAATGCTGGAAGTGGAGTATGAGGAAGAGGAGTCAGAGGAGGAATGTGGCGGCTTTGAGGAGGAGGAAGACCAACCACAGCAGGCACCCCAGGGTGCTCATTGTTGTCACCTATCTGGGACTCATGGTGTTGTACGTGGCTGGGGGGAAGAACAGACCGTCAATGACATCAGTGAGGACGAGGAACGGGAAATGAGTAGCTCTGCATCCAACCTTGTTCAAATGGGGTCTTTTATGCTGTCATGTCTGTTGAGGGACCCACGTATAAAAAGGATGAAGGAGAACGACCTGTACTGGGTGGCAACGCTACTAGACCCCCGGTATAAGCAGAAAGTGGCAGAAATGTTACCAAATTACCGAAAGTCGGAAAGGATGCAGCAGTTCAAAACCAAATTTAAAAATATGCTTTACACAGTTTATAAGGGGGATGTCACAGCACAACGGGAATCTAACAGGGGAAGAGGTGAATGTAATCCTCCTCCTACCACGGCGGCAAAGACTGGACGATTTACAGATGTGTTGTTGATGGAGGACATGCGGAGCTTTTTCAGTCCTACTCATCACCACAGCCCTTCGGGATCCAGCCTTAGAGAACGACTCGACCGACAGGTAGCAGACTACCTCGCCTTAACAGCAGATATCGACACTCTGAGGAGCAATGAACCCCTTGACTACTGGGTGTGCAGGCTTGACCTGTGGCCTGAGCTATCCCAGTTTGCGATAGAACTTCTGGCCTGCCCTGCTTCAAGTGTCCTGTCAGAAAGGACCTTCAGTGCAGCAGGAGGCATTGTCACTGACAAGAGAAGTCGCCTCGGTCAAAAAAGTGTTGATTATCTCACCTTCATAAAGATGAATGAGGCATGGATCCCGAAGGGACTGACAGTGGGGGATACGTTTGACTAACAAAAGGCCTGATTCCATGCCTTGCCCTCAAAATGGTCCCCACGCTGCTGTATTTAATGTCTGCATACCGGATGACTTTCGTGAATTCTCCACCACCAACTAGGGTTCAAGCCGCAATGTTTTAGTCACTTTTCTGCCTGGAAAACATCAATTTTTCCGGCCGCTGCTACAATAGCGGCTGCAACAATGCCGTTATTTTTCAGGCATGTGTACATGCCTAATGTTTCTGTCCTATGGTGCAGCACTGTGGCTGCAAAAACAAACCAAAAAAATAAAGGCACATACAAGTGTCAATTCCCCTTCGTGATCGTTACCTTGTTGTGGTGAAGGGGCTTGCATATCACAATGAAGCAATTCACATCTCTATGAGTGTGTTGGCACTGTTGCCACACCCCAGATGATAAGGCCATTGCTTCATTATGGTCAGACCAAAAGCGATCGGACGGCTGGATAAAATTTCATAGAAAAAACATTAATTTACCTTTTTTTTTATATGTTGTATGGGTTTTTAATACATAAAATAAAAAATCATAATAAAGTCTCTTAATAGTTTATTAGAAATGATGCAGACAATTAAAAAAATCCCCATCAATTCCAATACAAAGCAAGTACAGAGCTCAGAACTAAATTATTTCATGATGTCGTAATGGTTCGCTAATTCGACAATGATTAATTAATTCGACCGGATAGGGTACGTAACAGGGATTAAACTGATAGGAATAGTACTAGTTAAGACACCACTCATATAGGGTGTCACAGCACATTTCTCTGTGCACGCACAGTGCCCCAATTTGGGAGTATGAGGACGGACCAAGCTGCTTTTTCCATCTCCCGGTTCCTGAAATCAATTCAGTTTGGTGTATGAGAGTTTGGTCACTGTGAAGGCAGTCGAAGGTACCTGGCCTAAATTTTTTTTCACAAAAGGCAATCCCTGATATGGGACGTAACAGGGATTAAGCTGATGAGAATAGTACTACAGAAAATACCACTCATATCGGGTGTGACAGTAAATTGCACGGCGCAGACGCAGTCACCGTGGATTAAAACAGAGTGGAGGGAGCCAGCGTTTTTTTAACCATCTCCCCATTCGAAAAATCTATTCAATAAATGGCCCCCAGATTGGGGACGTTAGAGGTATTAAACTGATGAGAATAGTACTACAGAAAATACCACTCATATCGGGTGTGACAGTAAATTGCACGGCGCAGACGCAGTCACCGTGGATTAAAACAGAGTGGAGGGAGCCAGCGTTTTTTAACCATCTCCCCGTTCGAAAAATCTGTTCAATAAATGGCCCCCAGATTGGGGACGTTAGAGGGATTAAACTGATGAAAATAGTACTACAGAAAATACCACTCATATCGGGTGTGACTGTAAATTGCACGGCGCAGACGCAGTGACTGTGGATAAAAACAAAGGGGAGGGAGCCAGCGTTTTTTTTAACCATCTCCCCGTTCGAAAAATCTATTCAATTCACCTTTGGGGACCCTTGGTGTTGTACGTGGCTGGGTGGAGGAAGAAACCTTCAATGACATGACCGGGACGTGGCTAGCTTGGTATCCAACCTTGTGCAAATGGGGAGTTTGCGGTTGTGCAAATGAACTGTTTGCGGTTGTTTGCGGTGCATTAAAAGGGGAGTTTGGTCTGTCAATGTCTGTAAAGTGGGCGTAACCCTTACACTACCTGATCGATACAACATCATACCTGATCGTATACACACACTGGATGTTTTAAAGCATGTTATTCCAAACAATTTAGGAATGTTAGTTGATTTATGCCCTTTACGGATTAAAACCCGACTCTGCATCCACTACGTAATTTTCCATGGGAGTTTTGACATAGATCCCCCTCCGGCATGCCACAGTCCAGGTGTTAGACCCCTCGAAACAACTTTCCCATCACTATTGTGGACAGAAAGAGTCCCTGTGGGTTTTAAAATTCGCCTGCCAATTGAAGTCTATGGCGGTTCGCCCGTTCGCGAATATTTGCGGAAGTTTACGTTCGCTGTTCGCGAACGGAAAATTTTATGTTCGCGACATCACTAACTGTCACTCTTAAAGTTATCAGAGATCAGGTCAGACATACGACAAGTCTTCTCTAGAGTAAATGCAGTGGAAAAAGCATCGGAAAAAATCATTCAACGCTCTTCCCATCTAGAAAGCAAAGTGAAATCTCAACAAAAAGAAATGTATGACTTATGTCTCCCTATTGACGACCTGAAGAACAGGTCTAGACAAAATTATTTAAGGAGTAAAGGCTTATCTGAATCAGTCAAAGATCTCTCAATCTTTTTGGAGTTACTGGGTAAAAAAGAACCACAGGACTTAGGCATTGAAAGAGCCCATAGAATGTTTCGGCCACGGAATACATCTTTAGAGACTCCTAGAGATATTTTATGTTGCCTGTCCAGATTTTCGCCTAAAGGAGGAGATCTTGAAAAAGGCAAGATACGCTAAAAAAAATTGAATATGAAGGAGGAGAAGTTACCATGTACCAATATATTTCAAAACTTACGTTAGATAAAAGGAGACAGTTGATATCCCTTACCAAGGCTCTACGAGAGAGTAATATCAAATACAGATGGTTGTAATCTTTTGGTATCTTAATAACGCATAACGGGAGACCCTTTTCCATCCGAAATCTGGATGACCTCCCTGTAATTCTACCTAAGCTTAATCTTTGCTCACTGGAAATACCAGATTGGACTGATACTGAAGTATCGGTCACTACTCCGAGGCAGAAGAAGACTGAATCACAAGGATCACAGTTCCCAAGGGTACCTCGAAAAGATAAGAGAGGATACACTCCAGGCTGAAAATTGAGTTTATATCCTTTTCTTTGTGATTATAATAGATATAACACTTGTTCACATATAAAATTTACGAAGTATATTTATTAATAATTCTGGTCGATCTGGTCAGTAGATTTAAGTCCAGATTGAGAAGTTAGTCTAAACTGTACATTCTCTTATATCTTGATACTGTCATTTACAGTCCAATTTATAGAAATTCCTATTGTGTTAAGGCATCAGCCTTCATATTCATTAAGTTTTACTCAATTTACTGTTCGGAAAAAAGATTGCCACAATGGGAGAGGACAGATTAGCAGTCCTCCCCTGTATTATAAGAGGACATTTGGGATCCAGAATTTCGGAGACCCCGAAGTGACATTTGTGCGGGAAGGGGTCTCCACTCCTCACTATCGGGAATCCTGTACCCACAGGGTTAACTCACTCTCCTTATAAGAGGAAAAGGAAGTGAGAGAGTGGGGGTGGAGTGTGGACACACTGCTGTTGGTGTGAGCAGAGCTGGAAGCGGACGTTACATGGAAAGTTTGGCAGGAAAGCTGACTGCAAGCTATCACGGCCTAAAATCCTTGGGTAAAACAAAAATACCTTTATTTTGATGGACTTTTCTACTGTTTATGTTGTGCTGAACCAAGCAGACTTTAAGTTGGTTTCTTATGACCTTGGCTGCTGGAAGCTGTACCTATTTTTGTTTTGGAAAATAAACACCTGTTTTCTTTAACCCTGGGCTGGCTCATGCACCTGGCTTATTGGAGCGATCTTTCCCCCCATATTACAATTGGTGTCGGATGTGGGCATGGTGCATGAAAGCCACCAAAACCGTTTAAATGTTAAAAAGTTACATTTAAAGAGACAGTGCCCTGTTTGGCATGTCCTGGGTGAAATCTTTGCAAGCTGCAGGAAAAGACATGAAGGAGGTTGTGAAAGCCCTGCTGCAAGCCACTGTAACTCAGCAGCAAGCTTCGGTGGCCCAGCAGCAGGCCACAGTAGAGGCAACCCGCTGCCATGAGGATGCAATGGCGGCGCAGCAAGAGACAAACCGTGTGCTGATTGCTCAGCTGACTGCACATCAGGAAGCTACACAAGCCAAGGTAGTTGCATTAAAGGAGGCTGCACAACAGTTGGATCAATGACAAATGCAAGCGACCACTGCCCGTGGGCCCTAAGTTACTGTAAGAGCCAGCCATCTGTTACAAAAACTGACATCCGGTGATGATGTCGAGGCTTTCCTATTGACTTTCGAGAGAGTGGCAGAGAGAGAGGGACGTCTGCAAGACCAATGGGCCAGCATCATCGCGCCGTTTCTTACGGGAGACCTGCAACAGGCCTATTTCGACTTGCCAGTCAAACTCATTAAAAACTATAAACAGCTAAAGGCAGAGATCCTGGCTCGACTGGGGGTAACTACAGCCGTTCGGGCCCAAAGAGTGCACCACTGGGGTTGCCAGGCTGGCCGTCCACCAAGAGCCCAAATGCATCACCTGGTGCAGCTAGTAAAAAAGTGGCTGCAGCCTGAGAAATTGACGGGCTCCCCAAATTGTGGAACGGGTGGCCATAGACTGGTACCTAAGATTGCCGCCGCATTACCTGCAGCACTGGGTACGCAATGGGGACCCTGCGATGGCTAATCAATTGGTGGAACTGGTAGAGCAGTTCACCATAGTAGAGGACTTGCTCGGACCCGCCAAGCACCGGGAACCCACGTCGAAAGCAGTACGACCAGTTACCGTACCAAGGAGGGGAACCATCCCGGATTCTGGACCAATTGTCCCTACAACAGTGCCCTCTGAACCGCCAAGGCTAACCCCTGTAAGAAGGATGGGGGAGATACAGTGTCGAACCAATGGCCGTACCCAGACCCAATGCCCTCTTCAGGACGAGCCCATGGAATGCGGGACAGGACGGAGAGTCTCTCTGTATGCACAGCGAGCATGCGTCACCCATCTTTACCTAACCGCCGGGCAGTTCGAGTGTGAAGTTTTGGTGAACCACCTCCCGGCTAAAGCCCTCTTTGACTCCGGCAGCATGGTGACGCTAGTACACGCCAGAATGATCAGGAGACTCTGCCCCGTAAGTAAGACTCTTTGGGTTGTCTGTTTTCATGGGGACACTAGGTAATACCCCTTAATACCAGTGACTGTTGCCCATGGCTGTACTTCCGTGACCCAGGAGGTTGGCATAGTGAACAGCCTGATCCATGATGTTATTGTGGGGTGAGACTGTCTGATATTTCTAGAACTGTGGAAACAGGCGCAAAATGAGTTCCCTAAACAGTCAAAGAGACTAGAGACTTTGACCTCTGATGGGTCAAATCATAAAGGTAGTGGTCCCGAACTGTTCATGACACTTCCCCCCAATATGGACATGCCTAGTTGTAACATTTATGATTTGGATAATGTTCAGGGTGTGCATGATTTAGGGTCCGGACCTGAACTGACCACTGAGGGGGCCGAAAGCTCCCTGTTGCAGTTGATGATGGGGGAGGATGAGGGGGAGACCTCACCCGAACCAACATATCCAGACCCAGACCCAGAGTGTGTTTTGCTCCGCCCAGTTACAGGTCCCCTCCTTAACACATGCTAGAGAGCAGGTGGTGGTTATAAACAGAGTCTCACAGGTTCCTGGGGCAGAACTCAGGTTCCCTCATTTTGCGCTGAACGGGGACTTGCTATACCGAGAGACGGAAATCTGAGGGGAAGTTATTGAAAAGCTACTGGTACCCCTCTCGTATCAGAGACAGTTCCTCGATTTGGTGCATAATGATGCATTAAGCGGACACCTGGGGGCAGAGAAGACAGAGGCCAGGATAACAAACAGGTTCTACTGGCCTGGGGTGAGGGCAGAGGTGAAGAGGTATTGTTCGTCCTGTGCCACGTGCCAGTTAACAGCCCCAGTGTCACACTATCGGAACTCCCTGGTACCTTTGCCCATAATCGAGGTACCATTTGAGCGGATTGCCATGGACCTGGTGGGGCCGTTGGTAAAATCAGCACTGGGACATCAGCACATACTAGTTGTAGTAGATTACGCAACCAGGTACCCAGAGGCGGTTTCATTAAGGAACACCTCCTCTAAGGCCATAGCTCGGGAATTGTTCCAGATGTTCTCCCGTACAGGGCTGCCCAAGGACATCCTAACAGACCAGGGCACCCCGTTTACGTCGAAAGTCATGGCGGACCTCTGCAAGCTGTTTCAGATCAGACAGTTGCGGACATCCATCTATCACCCACAAACAGATGGCCTTGTGGAGAGATTCAACAAAACATTTAAGCTCATGTTAAAAAGAGTAGACCAGAAGGATGGAAAAGATTGGGACATGTTACTACCAGCCTTGTTGTTCGCCATATGGGAGGTCCTGCAGGCCTCCACAGGGTTCTCGCTATTTGAACTTCTGTATGGGCGAAGACCCCGTGGACTTCTGGATTTGGTGAGGGAAACCTGGGAAGGTGTGTCCTCACTGCACCAGACCCTGGTAGAACACATCTGCCAAATGAGAGAGAGTGTAGCTAAGGTGATGACACTGGTTAAGGAACACCTCCAGAAGGCCCAGGATACCCAGAGGCGGGTATATAACCAGTCAGCCAAATTGAGACAATTTTCAATAGGAGACAGAGTAGCGGTCCTGATCCCCACTGTGGAAAGAAAGTTCTTAGCCAGGTGGCAGGGTCTATTTGAGGTGGTAGAAAGGGTAGGTGAGGTGAATTATAAGATGCACCAGCCTGGGAAGAGGAAACCTTACCAGATCTACCGCGTAAACCTTTTGAAACCCTGGAAAGATCGGGAGCAAGTGACCGCTATGGCAGGAGCGTAGGAGCCGACCAGGTATTTGTCGCTGACATGCTGTCCAAGTCCCTAAGGCAATAAGCGGTTTGCCAGGGCTCACCAATGTCGTTGAACATGACATTGTTACAGAGCCCAATGTGATAATCCGGCTAAAGCAATACTGAATTCCAGAGGCCCAGAGGAAAGCGGTATCTGAAGAAGTAAAAAGAATGCTTGAACTGGATGTCATTGAAGAATCGCAGAGCAAATGGTCAAGTCCGATTGTGTTGGGACCGAAACCCAATGACACACTGCAATGACTTCAGAAAACTAAATGAGGTTTCAAAATTTGATGCCTACCCAATGCCCCGGGTAGACAAATTAATCGAGGACCTTAATTCGGACCTGCCCACTATATCACTACGTTGGATCTCACGAAAGGATACTGGCAAATTCCTCTAACCCGGGAAGCCAGAGAAAAGACGTCATTCTCCACTCCATAGGGCCACTGGCAATATAAAAGGATGCCCTTCGGCTTACACTCTGCCACTGCCACATTTCAAAGACTTATGGACAAGATATTGCGGCCCCATTTACGGTATGCATTAGTATTCCTGGATTACATTGTCATTTTTAGTACCGATTGGGAATACCATATCCCTTGGGTCTGTAACGCACCAAATTGATCAGTTAGGATCTCAACTGCGGAGTCCTTTGACATCCACTCCTATCACACTACTTGAGTGTTGATGGAGTCTTTTGCGGCTGCTCAGTGTGTACCCCAGGCGGCTCTCTCAGTCTTAAGCGGAGAGTATGGGGTAACAAAATCATGTACCGCGTACTAAAGATAGAGTGTAAAACTAATAGTGAGGAGAGTTTGTTTTAGGAATCAGAGTACAGATTAAAGTTCATGAATAACAGCTCTAGGCAATGTTCAGAAATCCCAGGCCTGCAGTACTAATAGTCACCAGCGCGTGTCCCTTCCTTTCAGTGAGCAATGTCAGTGAACAAAATGACAGGCTGATACTTGCTGTTAGAAGTCATGCAGGGATCCTGCTGTGGTGGAGCTGGATAAGGTAGGTGAGGGTTTCTCCTGGAGGTTCAGAGTTGCAGGTAGTTAGAAGCTTGCGTCCTCGTGGTGAATGGAGCAGGCAGGGTGCGC
Source organism: Bufotes viridis (assembly GCA_033119425.1). Taxonomy (NCBI): domain Eukaryota; kingdom Metazoa; phylum Chordata; class Amphibia; order Anura; family Bufonidae; genus Bufotes; species Bufotes viridis. Next base: position 308,766,808 of record CM065592.1, read on the forward strand.
ACTCCATTAGTGGAACACCCTGTGCAGCACCTGGCTCCTATTTATTGACCAAGTGTGGATGGGCGGAGCCACCTTAGACGGCCCAGCGGCCACTGCTTCCAGCCTGGGAGGCAAACAGCTATCGTTGTCATGGTTACACAGGGCATGGATCCAGGCTGGAGCGCAAACCACCGTATCCTTACAGTACCCCCTTAAGGGGACCCTCTCCGGGTACCCCAGTAGGGGAGGGTCGGTCGGGAAATCTCCTGTGGAACAACCTTTGGAGTCTGGGTGCATGGACGCCTCGCACATCTTCCCAAGAGTCATCCTGAGACCCGTAACCCTTCCATCTAACGAGGTACTGGATCCTCCCCCGTCTTCTTCTGGAGTCGAGAAGCTGCTCAACCTCAAATTCCTCCTCACCACGGACATCTATCGGGGGAGGGTTGAGGAACCCGTGAGGGGAACGGGCTAGGTCTAAACGGTTTTAGCAACGATACATGGAATGTGGGATGTACCTGTAGTCGAGGAGGAAGGGTAAGTCTCACCGTGTTGGGGTTGATAATTCTTTCTATCAGAAACGGACCCAAAAATTGCCTACCCAGTTTCTTAGCAGGTACCCCCAACCGAAGGTTTCTCGTTGACAGCCATACCGAGTCTCCAACCTGATAAGGAGGATTTTCTTCTGTGACGGTCGTAGTAGATCTTCTGCCTTTCCTTTGCCCGTTGGAGGTTGTCTTTCAGCATCATGAGGGTTGTTTGCAAGGTAGTTACATAATCATCTGTGGCAGGAACGTTTGTAGGAAGGCTGATTTCAGGGAGAGACCTAGGTGGAATCCATAATTAGCAAAGAATGGACTATGTAGAGTGGAGGAATTTACAGAATTGTTGTAAGCTGAATTCGGCAAGAGGGAGTAGGCTTTCCCAGTCATCTTGAAGGAATGAGCAGTGACATCTGAGAAATTGTTCCAGACATTGGTTCACCCTTTCCGTCTGCCCGTTAGTTTGGGGGTGGTAGGCGGTAGACATTCTATGGTCGATTTGGAGTCTAAGACAAAGTGCTCTCCAAAATTTGGATATAAATTGTGAACCCCTGTCTGATATAACTTGGGTAGGGATTCCATGTAGTTTTATGACATTGGACAGAAAGGCCTCGGCAGTTTCACTGGAGGAAGGTAATTTTTTGAGGGCGATGAAGTGTGCCATCTTAGTTAGTAGGTCTACTACAACCATGATGGTGTTGTTTCCTCTGGAGCGGGGGAGTTCTACAATGAAGTCCATTGAAACCCATTCCCAGGGTCTGTTGGGGATAGGAAGACTCATAAGAAGGCCATATGGTCGATTTCTATCACTTTTGCATGAGGCACATGTCTCACATGTGGAAACATATTGCTTAATTTCTTTGGTCATTTTTGGCCACCAGAAGTTCCTGCGTATCAGGTTTATGGTTTTGGCAATGCCAGGGTGTCCCGCGAGGGGTGTGTCATGGCAGAGTTTGATTACCTGGGTGGTGAGAGGAGTTGGTATGTACAGTAGGTTGTTTTTGTAGAGGAAACCCCGTTGGTCTTTCCGAGTTCCGGGGATGTTAGCACAGTCAATTTTCAGAGCATCCTTAAGCTGGGTTTCCAATTCGATGGTGGCGAGGATAATTTTGTTAGGTGGTATAATGCATGTGGGGCTGTAACTGCGGCGCGGCATTCAGCCAGACGTGATAAGGCGTCAGCCTTCCCATTTTTTGAGCCTGGTCGATAAGTAATTTGAAAGTCGAATCTGTCAAAAAAACTCCACCGTACCTGACGTGCTGACAGTGTTTTACTGGTTTTCAGGTATTGTAAATTACGGTGATCCGTGTATATTGTGATGGGGTGTGTTGAACCTTCAAGTAGGTGCCTCCAGTTCTCTAGGGAACATTTTATGGCAAGAAGTTCCTTTTCCCTATGGGGTAGTTGATTTCAGCTGTGTTTAGAGTCTGGGAGTAAAACCCGACAGGATGTAGTGGGGATGAGAAGGAGCTCCGCTGGGACAGAACAGCTCCTATGGCTGCCTGTGATGCATCTACTTCCAGCACAAAGTGATAGTTTGGATTCGGAATGGTCAGAATTGGTGCTGAAGTGAATTTGTCTTTAAGTAACTCAAAAGCTGATTGGGCCTCCATGGACCAAACAAATTTCGTATTGACACTAGTTAATCTGGTTAGGGGTTTGATGGTAGCGGAGAAGTCTTTGATGAATTTCCTGTAGAAGTTCGAGAACCCTATGAAACGCTGGAGGGCTTTCCTAGAGTCCGGAATCGGCCAGTTTTGGATGCAGGTGATCTTTGACTGATCCATCTGAATTCCCTTGGGTGAGATTATATAACCAAGGAACGGAAGGGTAGTAGTCTCGAATATACACTTTTCCGGTTTGACATATAAGTGATGGACGCTAATCGCGCAAGTACCCAACGGACGTGTTTCCTGTGATCTTGTAGGTTATCGGAGTAGACCAATATGTCATCTAGATAGATGACAACACATACATCTAGTAGATCCCTAAATATGTCGTTGATAAAGTTTTGGAATGTGGCAGGGGCATTGCACAAGCCGAAAGGCATTACCATATACTCAAAGAGTCCGCACCGGGTGCGGAAAGCAGTTTTCCATTCATCCCCGGTTCTAATCCTAATCAAGTTGTATGCGCCTCTCAAGTCCAGTTTAGTGTAGATAGTTGATGTTTGAAGTCTTTCAATAAGCTCGGATATTAGCGGCAGGGGGTACCGGTTTTTGATTGTTATTTTATTTAATGCTCTGTAATCAATGATGGGTCTGAGGCTCAAGTCTTTGTTCCTTACGAAGAACATACCTGCGGCTGCAGGGGAGGTTGAAGGCCGAATGAATCCCTTCCTTAAGTTCTCTTCGAGATACTGTTTGAGGTGGTCAAGTTCTGGTTGTGCCAATGGGTAGATTCTTCCTGTGGGTATTTCACTGCCCGGCAGCAGGTCTATGGGGCAATCGTAGGGTCTATGGGGCGGTAGGGTTTCCGCCATCTTTGCACTAAATACCTCCGAAAACTCTGAGTATTGGGTAGGGACCTGGTTCACCCCTACATGCATGAGAGTTTTAATAGGGAAACAGGTCTCCCTGCAATAACGTGAGGTAAACCCAATTCTCCCCTGTTCCCATAGGAGAACTGGTTGATGTAACCGAGCCATGGCAAGCCTAAAATGATGGGGAACGAAGGGGAGTGTATGACATCAAAGGATAAAAATTCTGTGTGGTTATTTTCGCTTGTCACCAAAAGGGGTTGAGTCTGGCTATGGATAGGTCTAGAGGTTGTACCATCAATAAAACTCACGGATATCGATACATCTTTCCTTGTATGGGGAATTTTATTTCTCTCTACTAGATGCTTATCGATAAAATTCCCTGAAGCTCCCGTGTCCACCATTGCATCAACGATAGTTCGGTTTTGGTCCCACTGTAAGGTAAGAGACGTATAAATGTAACCACTTGTGTTGTTATCTTTTCTGCCTAAGTTACAGAACGTCATCATTTTACCTTCATGTTTCTTTCTTATGGCAGGACATCCATCGACCGAATGATCAGCCGACGCACAGTATAAGCAGAGGTTGAGGTTCCGTCTCCGGGTCTTCTCTCTCAGTCAGAGGACCACGAATTGCCCCAATCTCCATCATCTCTGCTACAGGATCCGGGCTGGTCTGTCTCGGGGTGGGTGTAAACCCTGAGACTCTCTCGGCCCTACGCTCCCTTAAGCGCCTGTCAATGGTGGTGACCTTCTGCATCAAGGCGCCGAGTGTATGTGGCAGCTCTCCGCGGGCTAACTCATCCTTCAGGGCCTCAGATAGACCGAGACGGAACTGATTTCTAAGAGTGAGATCATTCCATTCAGTCTCACGGGCCCAACGAGTGTATTCCGCAATAAAGTCCTCAACGGGTCGTCTCCCTTGCTTTAGGGTGCGAATGGCGGTCTCCGCAGTCAGCTGCTTGTTGTGGTCCTCGTAAAGGAGGGCCATTGTTTCAAGAAATTGCGGAAAGGAATTCAAGACCGGGTCTTCCTTTTCTAAATAGGTGTTAGCCCATGCTCTGGCCTCCCCTGAGGTAAGAGATCATGGTGAGTACTTTGGTTCTATCGGTAGGATAGGTCCGGGGCGTAACTGAAACATCAGCTTGCACGCATTCAGGAATTCGCGGAACTGCTTCCGGTCTCCTGAGAAAAGTTCAGGTGGACTGACCTTGGGTTCCGGTCCATCGTGGTGGTGTCCTGTGCGCGACGAGACGAGATCTCGCAACGCCTGATTTTCCAATTGGAGATTCTGTACGGTCACGTTAAGGGTTTCCACCCTCTCAGTGAGGGCGACCATGTGCCGCGCGAGCTCCGCTGGATCCATGAGGGTTCCACTAATATGTAACGCACCAAATTGATCAGTTAGGATCTCAACTGCGGAGTCCTTTGACATCCACTCCTATCACACTACTTGAGTGTTGATGGAGTCTTTTGCGGCTGCTCAGTGTGTACCCCAGGCGGCTCTCTCAGTCTTAAGCGGAGAGTATGGGGTAACAAAATCATGTACCGCGTACTAAAGATAGAGTGTAAAACTAATAGTGAGGAGAGTTTGTTTTAGGAATCAGAGTACAGATTAAAGTTCATGAATAACAGCTCTAGGCAATGTTCAGAAATCCCAGGCCTGCAGTACTAATAGTCACCAGCGCGTGTCCCTTCCTTTCAGTGAGCAATGTCAGTGAACAAAATGACAGGCTGATACTTGCTGTTAGAAGTCATGCAGGGATCCTGCTGTGGTGGAGCTGGATAAGGTAGGTGAGGGTTTCTCCTGGAGGTTCAGAGTTGCAGGTAGTTAAAAGCTTGCGTCCTCGTGGTGAATGGAGCAGGCAGGGTGCGCACTCCATTAGTGGAACACCCTGTGCAGCACCTGGCTCCTATTTATTGACCAAGTGTGGATGGGCGGAGCCACCTTAGACGGCCCAGCGGCCACTGCTTCCAGCCTGGGAGGCAAACAGCTATCGTTGTCATGGTTACACAGGGCATGGATCCAGGCTGGAGCGCAAACCACCGTATCCTTACAGGGTCCAGGCAGTCCTAGACTCTTTGAAAAGGGCAGGGTTTACAGTGAACCCGGAAAAGTCCGCCATTGGGATGGAGGAAGCGAAGTACCTGGGATACACCCATAGGCAGAGGGCTACTAAAGCCGCAGATGAGCAAGGTAGAAGCCATACAGAACTGGCCTCGCCCTCTTACCAAGAAGCAGGTTCAGGCATTCCTGGGGATAGTGGGCTACTACAGGAGATTTGTCCCCAATTTTGCCACTATTGCGGCCCCTTTGACGGACTTAGCAAAAGGAAATAAATCCGTCATGATCAAATGGAGTATGGAGGCTGAGCAGGCTTTTCAGAAACTTAAAAGGGCCTTATGTGAGTCTCTGGTGCTTGTCGCACCGGACTTCTCGAAAGAATTTGTGGTCCAGATGGTCGCTTCAAGTGCAGGTCTGGGTGCCGGTCCTGTCTCAGGTGGTCAATGGGGAGGAACACCCCGTGGTCTTTCTTAGCAGGAAACTGACAGCGGCAGAGAGGAATTACGCTGCAATATTTCCTGCTGGGTAGGAAATTCCGCCTGGTGTCTGACCATGCCCCATTGACCTGTATGAGACAGCACAACAGACCAATGCACGAGATGGTTCCTCTCTCTACAGGATTTCAACTTTGAAGTCGAACATAGGTCGAGGAGTCAACATCAGAATGCAGATGCTCTCTCCTGGGTGCATTGCATGTTATCTACGAGTGCCTCCACCACCCCCGTGTCTGGACAGAGGGGGGCGGGGATATGTAGAGGACGCCATGGTTGGGTCCTCAATGACAGATATATATCACCACTATTTGGGTTGTGGTGCCTTTAAGAAAGCGATGATAGTCAGGAGACTCACCCTTGGAGGGTGAGGAAATTCCTAAAAAAAAGATTGCCACAATGGGAGAGGACAGATTAGCAGTCCTCCCCTGTATTATAAGAGGACATTTGGGATCCGGAATTTCGGAGACCCCTAAGTGACATTCGGGCTGGAAGGGATCTCCACTCCTCAGTATCGTGTATCCTGTACCCACAGGGTTAACTCACTCTCCTTATAAGAGGAAAAGGAAGTGAGAGAGTGGGGGTGGAGTGTGGACACACTGCTGTTGGTGTGAGCAGAGCTGGAAGCGGACGTTACATGGAAAATTTGACAGGAAAGCTGACTGCAAGCTATCACGGTCTAAAATCCCTGGGTAAAACAAAAATACCTTTATTTTGATGGACTTTTCTACTGTTTATGTTGTGCTGAACCAAGCAGACTTTAAGTTGGTTTCTTATGACCTTGGCTGCTGGAAGCTGTACCTATTTTTGTTTTGGAAAATAAACACCTGTTTTCTTTAACCCTGGGCTGGCTCATGCACCTGGCTTATTGAAGTAATCTTTCCCCCTCATATTACAATACATAAAATGTACTCGAGAATCGACTACATTTTGGTGGCACAAAGAGATATTAACAAAGTTAGTAAGATTAAATATGATTCCATACTACTTTCGGACCATGCTCCCCTTCAGGCTCAGTTCCAATTAGCTCCAAATTCTAAAAGACCTTTCTCCTGGAGACTAAATGAAAGCCAAAAAGGATAATGTAGACTTAATTAACAAGCACCTACTACTTTTTTTTAAAGAAAATTTGGCTGGTAAGCAGTGTGATCTATCAATATGGGGGACACATAAAGCTGTTCTAAGTGGAGTTTTGATCCAAATGGGCGCTAGAGTAAAAATAAATGATAAAGAAATTAGAGAAATACATTTAGAAATCAAAAAATTTGAATGTAAAAGCGGTGACATAAAGCATCATCTGCCATCATCAGAGTGCAAGAAGATGGATCGTACTTTGGCCCAGCTTATATTAAAATACAAAAATTTGCTGGATTTAAATACCGAAAAATATCTTTTTATGGCTAAATTCTGAAACTACTTGTACTCTAATAAACGCGGTAAAAAGTTAGCTTCCATGATATGTAGAGACAGAGTAAATATGTGTGTCTCCAAGATTAAATCTGATACAGGCGTAGAACTTTTTGATAATGACAAAATCGCAGAAGCTTTTTATGCAAATCTCTATGATCTTCATCCTCAGAAAGAGGGAAATGCTCCTTTAAGAGAATTCATTGTAAAATATTTGGAACAGATAGAGGTCCCCAAAATATCACAGGAACAGGCAGAAACTCTCACTGTCCCGATCACTATAGAAGAAATAATTAAGACAATTGAATCTCTTGCTAATAGGAAAAGCCCAGGACCGGATGGACTGGCGTCTTATTACTAAATAATTAAAAAATATATTAGCCCCACATTTAGCCAACTATTTTAATTCAATTTCAGCTACTACCCTCTTTAGAGAGGAATCCATTTTGGCGCATATTTCAGTGATTACTAAAGAAAGTAAAGACACATGTATCAATTATAGACCAATATCGTTGCTCAAGAACAATCTAAAAATATTTGCCAAAGTAATTGCATCAAGACTTCAGAAAATTATGAGCTCGCTTACCGGAGGCGATCAGGTAGATTTTGTGCCGGGATAGAGAAGCTAAAGATAATACCATCAAGGTAATGCAGATGATCCAATTAGCTAATGTGAAAAAGATCCTGCTCCTCCTGGTCATCTCCGATGCGGAAAAGGCCTTTGACAGGCTTAACCTGCTCAGGACCACCTAACGCACGGATGTGTCCAGCGGGCGGCCCTGTTGTTCTGGCCGGACACATCCGTGCGTCATCTTGCGAGACGCGAGATTTACTGTGAACGCACGCGCGCGTTCACAGCACTGCGCGGCTCGGCAGTTATACTGCAGCCTGCCAGCGATGATCAATCACTGGCAGGCTGTAGAAGTTAAATAAATGAAATCAAACAGGTATATCAGATGCTGTTTTGTTAACAGCGTCTGATATACCTGCTACCTGGTCCTCTGGTGGTCCCATTTGCTGGGATCGACCACCAAAGGACCAGGTAGCTATGTATAAAGTAGCACCAAGCATCACACTACACCCCCCCCCCCCTGTCACTTATTAACTCCTTGTTAACCCCTGATCACCCCATATAGACTCCCTGATCACCCCCGGCAAAACACGGACACCGGCAATGTGCTTTCCGCATTTTGCAGATCCGCACATTGCCAGAACTATATAGAAAATGCCTTTTCTTGTCCGCAATTGCGGACAAGAATAGGACATGTTCTATTTTTTTGCGGAACGAAAGTGCAGACCCGGAAGTGCGGATCCGCAATTCCGGATCCGAGCGGGACAAAGTCTGTCCCCATAGAAATGAATGGATCCGCAATTCCCCATTGTGACCCCATTTTAGAAAGAAGACACTCCAAGGTATTCTGTGAGGGGTATGGTGAGTTCATGTAAAATTTTATTTTTTGTCACAAGTTAGTGGAATATGATTTTTGTAAAAAAAAATTATATCAATTTCCGCTAACTTGTGCCAAAAATAAATACATTTCTGTGAACTTGCCACAAAAGTGTCACTCATGTGGTATCGCCGTACTCAGGAGAAGTAGGGCAATGTGTTTTGGGGTGTATTTTTACATATACCCATGTTGAGTGAGAGAAATATCTCTGTAAATTGACAACTTTGTATAAAATTTTTTAAAAAGTTGTCATTTACAGAGATATTTCTCACACACAGTATGAGTATATGTAAAAATACACCCCAAAACACATTGTCCTACTTCTCCTGAGTACGGCGATACCACATGTGTGACACTTTTTTCCAGCCAAGAGCCAAAACACATTTGATATCGCCGTACTCAGGAGAAGAAGAACAATGTGTTTTAGGGTGTATTTTTATATATACCCATACTTTGTGTGAGAAATATCGCTGTAAACGACAACTTTTTAAATTTTTTTATACAAAGTTGTCAGTTTACAGAGATATTTCTTTCACCCAGCATGGGTATATGTAAAAATACACCCCAAAACACATTGCGCTACTTCTTCTGAGTATGGCGATACCACATGTGTGACACTTTTTTGCAGCCTAGGTACGTAAAGGGGCGTAAAGTCCAACGAGTACTTTTAGGCTTTACAGGGCTGCTCACAATTTAGCCCCGCCCAAAATGCCAGAGCAGTAAACACACCCCACAAATGACACCATTTCGGAAAGTAGACACCCCAAGGTATTCACTGAGGGGCATAGTGAGTCCGTGGGAGATTTTTTTTTTTTTGCCAGAAGTTAGCAGAAATGGAAACTTTATTATTATTTTTTTTTCCTCAGAAAGTGTCATTTTCCGCTAACTTGTGAAAAAAAATGAAATGATACATGAACTCACCATGCCCCTCCGCGAATACTTTGGGTGTCTTCTTTCTAAAATGGTGTCATTTGGGGGGTATTTATACTATCCTGACATTCTAGCACCTGAAGAAACATGATAGGTGCTCAGAAAGTCAGAGCTGCTTCAAAATGCGGAAATTCACTTTTTTGCACCATAGTTTGTAAACACTATAACTTTTACCCAAACCAATAAATATACACTGATTGCATTTTTTTAATCAAAGACATGTGGAACAATAAATTTAGAGAAAAATTTATAGAGAAATGTAGTTTTTTTTAAAAAAATTTACAACAGAAAGCGAAAAATGACATTTTTTTGCAAAAATGTCATTCAATTTTTATTAATAGCAAAAAAAGTAAAAATGTCAGCAACAATAAAATACCACCAAATGAAAGCTCTATTAGTGAGAAGAAAAGGAGGCAAAATTCATTTTGGTGGTAAGTTGTATGACGGAGCAATAAACGGTGAAAATAGTGTAGTGCAGAATTGTAAAAAGTGGCCTGGTCATTAAGGGTGTTTAAGCTAGGGGGGCTGATGTGGTTAATTGGGCCTACTTGAAAGAAGTTTTATATAAATTTGCTTTCCCAACAGTTTTTGTAGGAAAGGTAATGGCTCTTTACGCAACTCCCTCAGCTAGAGTTAAGGTGAATGGGGTCTTATCAAACCCGTTTAGAATAAATAACTATACAAGACAAGGCTGCCCCTTGTCCCCCCTCCTTTTTATACTGTCATTCGAACAGTTTCTGTAAAAAATTAGACAGAATCAAAAGATTTAGGGCCTTCTAACTAAATCCGGAGAACATAAAATAGCCGCTTACGCGGACGACACTCTATTTGCCATAACGGATCCCTTTAACTTACTTCTGGAGTTAATTGATGAATTTGAAGATTATTATTTTTTTTTTAAATCAGGTGGATTTTTATTTAAAACAAACATTTATCACATGTACATCGTAAAGGAGTTCGCTTGTTTTTGTTTTGTAAGGCTGAACAGAAAACAAGTATAGCAACGTTTGAACATCTTGGTGTACGCAGACACCTAAGGCAATGATGGGATATCAAACATATCATGAACATTATAACCTGACATCATTCAAATGATTAAAGCATTGTAGTATTGTAGTAATGAACTCAATCATACAGTAACATAATAACACCCATCCCCCCACCCTATCCCAACTTGAGCAGAGAGACATTAGTACCGCTAGTTCTAAGGTTAGTCCTGCAATTGGATGTCAGGTCCCGTCTATCTATATTCTTTAAGCTGTATATGCATATCACAGCAGCCACGTGGTTCCTTTGAGGAGGGAGTGTAATAGAAACAGTAGTCCCCGTATACATTCATAAACTGGTACCTGTGACACTGCCATAGGGGTATTCAGACATTGCATAACAACTATGTGGTTCCTCTGGATAAGTAGTGATGAGCGGGAGGTGCCATATTCGAATTTGTGATATATCGCGAATATTCGAATGAATATTCGTAATATATTCGCCGAAATCGAATATTCGTCATTATTAAAATAATTGCGATAATATGCGAATATTTTATTCGCATTACGCGAATTGAACTTCTTATATAAAGGTGTATCTCCTACTGGCTTGCAAACATGAACGAATACTATAAGTTGGATGCGCATTGCGAAAAAAATTACCATTATTTTTTTCAACAATCAGAATACTTACTTAGAAGTGTTCAACTTCATATTCTGTTCATTGGGGAAAAAATTTTTTCGCATTGCGCATCCAACTTGGAGCTGAGTGTCAATAGGCAAATGCATTTTTTGAATTAGCGAATAGAATATAGTGATATATTCGCATTCACCATATTCGCTAATTCGAACAAGCCAATCGTATTCGTAGTTCTGTAGCCGTACAACACGACTTTAATGCAAATAATTTCCATAGAAACATTCGTGTGCGTACAGATGTTATTGTTCAAGTTAGGCGGCAGTAACAACTTATTCGTATGTGCTCGTGCGCGTTTTTGTGCGCGTGTTCGTGCGCATGCGCACGCGCACATACAGGCGTGGATTCTTCCTGGGAGCATTTCCAACACGTTTTCTTGTGGTGCATGCGATCCATGCGAATAAAGATGGTGGGCTGGGCAACAATTTTACCAGAAAGGAGGAAGATATCCTGATCACAGTAAGTTATTGAACATTACATTACAGCTATAAGTACATGTGACACGCTTGTAACATTCAAATGTATGTTTATGGAGATAAAACATTCTCAAATTTTTGCAATACATATAAAATCTCATTTCACATAGTTTGCTTACTGCAGTGCTTACATAGAATTGATTTGTGGAAACAAGTATTGTTGGCATTCAAAAACAATACTTATTGCCCCAAATCATTAATATCTACTAATCTCTTATATATATAAAAATGAGTTTCTGTCTGTCTGTTATTTATGGGCGACCAAACGACTGGACCGATCTTCACTAAGTTTGGCAGACGGGTACATCAGGTGTCTGGGAAGGTTTTAGACCGGGACTCAGCTCTATAGGACATATTATTTCTGAGATATTCCCCCAAAAATTACCTGCATTAGCAAAAACAAGCCCCCAACTGCCATCCACACGTCACATGTCCCTTATCAGCCAATAGAAGCTGGCATGTCCCCAGGTTGCCATAACAAGTGATCACAGGTTTCAATAGTTTTCAGGTCCTTAAATGTTCATTTATATCATGTATGACGACAAAACTACACTGCTACATGCATGGGGGGGCAGGGGCCACTATTAAAGGGGCGGGCATTGTGGAGTTCACTGTCATTAACCCCTTAATGCAAAACGCTGTGCATGCACGGCGAGATGATCGCGCGGGTGCAGGAGCTGCGCCTGACCAATCACTGCAGGGGTACGGCAGTCCCTGATAGCCAGGCCCCTGCTGTATCCGCCGGCATCGCTGTTTACAGCGATGCTGGCGGATTAAACCCTTCTATGTCGCGGTCAGCGCTGACCGCAACATAGAAGTGTTTTGCGGTTAGTGAACGAGCGCATCGGGTCCCCGTGCTGCTGTGACGGGGACCCGATATGTGAGAAGGCAGACTGATGCCATGCAGAGGCTGCCCAATGCCTTGCATGGCATCGGGACCTGCCGTCTACAGGTGCCCAGGGGATCCTGATGCCGGAAATCCGTTGCTGATAGCAATTAACAGCAAAAAAATGCATACAATGGAAGATGCCAGCCAGTCTTTGCTATTGTTAAGTTTCTGATTGTTCTCCACATAATTGTTACCTTATGTAGGATGGTTATTGTAGTACTTGTAGTCCGTTGCTGGCATCTTCCATTGTATGCATTTTTTGCTGTTGATTGCCATCAGCAACGGACTACAAGTGCAGGATGTGCTCCCCATATATATGCACAACCGCATGTGGGTTCGAGCATATCCTGCTTGTTTAACACCACACCACGTTTTCTAATGGTTAAAAAAAAAAGCATAGCAGATAAGTCTATATATGATTCACATTGCACATCTAATCTTCCGCCTCACACAATATACCCACGCTATATACCCACCACTACATACTACCTCAAACCCACACCACCTTTGACCACCCCCCACCCCCAACACACACACACACATACACAGTCTATAGCAGGCATTCTCAAACTGCGGCCTTCCAGCTGTTGTAAAACTACAACTCCCATGATGCCCCTCTATAGGATGATAGCTGTAGGCTGTCATGGAATGATGTGATTTTTAGTTTAGAAAAAGCTGGAGGGCCGCAGTTTGCTGGAGGGCCGTAGTTTGAGGATGCCTAGTATATAGATTCTAATAAGTGTCCCGTTGGCCAGGAGAAGTAATGTTTGACATTCAGTATTTGCTGGTTCATTTAGCGTTACCCAGGGTGCACCACGGGGAGGCGAACCAGCCTTACACCCCGTACCGTCACTTCACTAGACTGGTACATCTCTCCTCAGATGGCCAATATCCAATATCTCATACTACACACACAAACAATTTCAACACAATCCCAAATTAAAAAAAAAAATAAGATTAGGCGACTTTCACATTAGCGGCAGGGGAGTACGTCTGACTATTCCAGGGGGATGAACAGCCTGTCGGATCCGTACTGCCGCTAGTTCGCCTACACCCCTAGAATGACGCTTCGTCCCTATTGACTATAATGGTGGCGGGGGCGGCGGTACAGCAGCAGCAAGGCAGCGCACAGCGAGAGACAGTCTAACTGAAAGCTATGCATGTCATAGTTTAAGCCCGGGGAACCTCTCGCCGTGCGCTGCCTTAGCCATAGTCACCAACATTTATTCATCATCTCAACCACCAAACCAAAAATTATTTGTGTTTGAAAGTGAAATATTAGATTTAAAGTTACCGTTATAAAATCTGATGATATGCTTTTTTTTTTTTATACTGCAGCGCATGTTAGAGAAGGGCTACGACCTGATCCGCTCCCATGCAGAGAAGAACGCCATTGTGCGCAGGCTCGGGTACGAACTCTGGAGGGACTACAACAGCCAGCACAAATGTCTGGCCATTTTTAAAAAAATGGTCAGACTTAAAGAGGAGGCACGCGGAAAGAATCCACGAAATACGGGACGAAAAATGCCCAGGTTAAATGATTACTGAGTGTTGGAATAAAGATACAAAAGCATATGTACATTTTTGTTTTTAGATTTTTTTCTAAAAGTAGTAAAATTTGTTATTATAGGTATTCCTTTGCCTGCTGTCAGGCGCAGGCCTCCCAGACAGCAGCTGTGGGAGGTCTCTGCATCAGAGGAGGAGGAGGCCGGACCCTCAGGGCAACTTCATGCCCCTAGCCCCCCAGAGGAGTCAGTGGAGGGTGGACCTTCACCCCAACCCGCCTCACCCCCTCAAGTGGCTGATAACGGGGACGAGGAGGAGGAGGAAGAAGAAGAGGAGCTGATCACCACCCCCCACAAGGAGAGTAAGTATGTGCTGTGGCTGTTTTCACTCATTCACTGTTCACACAAACACGTGTCAGTTTAGTCTTCACCATAGACATTCTTTTTTGGAGCAAACAATAAGCACGTTAAAGCTTTACTAATAATCTTTCTTCAGCCCACACATATCGGAGAACCTTTAGTCCCACACTTACAGTTCCGTACAAGCGGGATAACAAAAAAGTACTAGCTCAACACTCTTTACAGTCTTCCAGAGGTCTGGTTCCCCTCTATAATTGTTCTGCATTCCGATCGCCTATCCACACTGTATTTTAACAGCCTTTTTAACCACAATGTTATTAAAACCCCAAGATGTAGTACGGGTGTGACCTGTCCCACCCAATGTCTCTGACTATTAAAACCCAGGCCCAAAATAATTTCTAAAGAAAACCTCCCTGAAACCTATAGTTACAGGCGTACTGATTCACCGAGGCATACATTCCCATTGAGACATACTGAGCAGCCATGATTATTCCCCAAACTCGGACCAGATATTGTTGGTGTCAACCCAAATAAACGGGTATATTTGGGGGGGGGGCACCCCAAAGTGGACGGAGATACCATTGGGCAATGAAAATTTAGCAATTTTCTATACGCTACTCCTCCCACAGTTTTAGGAGTATAATTAACAAACTTTGCTTGTGCTTTGTTAACCGATCCCACCCTCTAGGCCCCTGGAGCGGCCCCCCGGAGACCCCATTTTGTCCCATCGACTTTCATAGGAAAACTATAAAGTTTTGTCACTCCTTCAGCTTTCAAGTTAAAGTCACCAAACTTAGGTCACTTAGTCATGGGGTCACCCTGAAAATTTGTGTCAAATTTGGGGGACATTAAAAAGTGGGCAGAGCCACAAACAACCAAACAAATTTTCACTGTTGACTTCAGTGTGAAAACGTTAAAAAGCTGTCATTCCCACGGTATTTAAGCCAGGGTCCCCAAACTTGGCACTGTGGGTTACTAGGTGACTGGGATATAACAAAGTGGGCGGAGTGTACACTGCCCAATCAAATTTCAGGCATTTGTTTAAATGGGGAAAATCAAACTGCCGCTGCTCTTAGACTTTTATTGGCACACTTTTCAAACTTTGCAAAGTTGGTCACTGGAGGACTGGGATTAAAATTCAAAAAAGTGGGTGGAGCCACCAACAGCCAATCAGATTTCAAGCTAACATCATGTGGTTTCTTCAGAAACGACACCGTCTATTTTATTTATTGTTTTTATTTTTTTACAGTATTAAAAGAAATGGACCTAAAAATTAGGAAGATGGAGAGGGAGCACCAGGCTGGGATGATGGCCTTCCGGGAGCAGCATTTCCGGAAGATGCGGGAGATCAAGCTCCAGTTCTCAAATGGCATGAGAGAAATGGAGGAGAAGCATGCCAAGGACGTGGGGGATCTAAAAAATATGGTTAAAATTATGAGGGCATTGCCCTATTAAGATTTGTGCAATTGTTTTATTTTACTTTTTTGTAATTATATTGTTTATTTTATTTTTTTTAAATTAAAAAACTTTGAAGTTTTCACTATAATGGTTAAACATTTTTTTTAAGTAAAGGCCCCTAGAGTCCGTTCCCAAACTAATCAGTATCCAGACATCCAGCATCTGCAGGTATATAGAAATTAGGTAGTATAAGGCCTACACATAACTCAAATGGATCACGATAGTAGCAGTCATTGGTAATGGTTGTGTATTAAATATTAAATACAACGCAAAGCATTCTAATAGTCCAGAGTTACATTCAAAATTAATTTTTTGGTTAATTTTCCTAGTAACTAAATTATTTTATGTAGTAACATAAATTTCAAATTATCGTGAATAATAAATGTATTTTTTCATCAAACAATTAACTATTAAAATACAAAACTTGAACAGAGTAATAATAACTACAAAAAACCTTGTTTGATTTATCAAATTAGCAAAATTATAAACTTTTACAAATTTCAAAAATTTCTTCACAATCAAATCTTGTTATCAGAACTATAAAACAAAAAGAAGGAACAATATTGGAACAATAAAATGGTAGGGGTAAGAACTAACCAGCATGGTTCTTCGATAGCGTCCACTTTTATAATAATTTGCATGTTGTAGCATTGCTTCCGCCGTACACATAGAAACATATGATTGATTACATGACTATGATTATATGAATTCTCTAACCGGTGACATGTCTCCAAAAACATCATATAGTACACAGTTTATACTAAAAATCTTAAAGCAGTGGTTATATATAATTAGCATGTGCAAATCCTTATTACATAATTGCCAATAAGTGACATAAACAAGAAAAGTACCTATACATATTTACATGTTGCTACATGGCTCCATTCACAAAACCGGATTTCCACACGGATGAGTATAACGTCAGTCACACACAACCATGTAGAGAGGTCAACACGAAAGTCAGCCATCCCTCCCAGAATGACCATCTGACTCCATTTTGGAGTTTGACTCCATTTTCTCCTCTCAACTTTGAAGATGCCTTTACAGGAGATATTAGACCCTTTTGCATTTTGGGGCCTTGAGGAATTACAATTATCAGCAGACACTTGAAAGCATGTCCGTTTCCAGGGGGGAATGACCATTCAGGAATTCTCTTTTATCCTGGATTTGTCTTTTTAAGGATTGACCATCTTTCTTTCTATTGTGGAGAATAGTACAGGTAATAGAGTGAAATGTTGATATCCCTGGTTTGAAAACCAAAGCTTTAATAACATCTATTGTATTCCTTTTTTTCATTGTATGTGCCACTTTTCCTAAATCTTTCTTTGGGGTAGACAATATAATTCCAAGATAGTCAGATAGCAGCTTGTAATTGTGGTATAGTTCCGGTAATGAGTTTCCATAGTGTAAAGAGACAACAAATGCTGACAGCCATTCCCTGCGCCAACACTGCTATGTGACGTTATCTGGAACCCAAATGAAAATTGAGATTAGAAATTAATCATTCTTTCTTTGTAGCGTTACACAGGGGAGTACTCATATCCGCTTGCATCATTAAGAAATTGTTGATGGCCTTTCTCTGTTCGTATAGTCGGTCCAGCATATGGAGGGTGGAATTCCAACGGGTGGAAACATCACATGTTGGGGGATGCCGTTCTGCCGCTGCAGCTCAAGGAGGGTGTGCTTTGCAGTGTACGAGTGGCTGAAGTGCATGCAAAGTTTCCTGGCCATTTTTAGGATGTCAACCAGATTGAAAACGTGTACCATGCAGGGTGCATGGCTCAGCCTTCCTTGACGCAGCACCAACACCATGTTGTTCCCGTTGTCGGTCTAGCCTAGCGAACCCCATAAAATATTGCAGTGATGGGCAACAGGTGAGCAGACGGTATAAAGCATTGGAAGTGAGGGCCAGAGGCCAAGCGGACCCCATAAATCATTGCAGTGACGGGCTACAGGTGAGCTGATTGTATAAAGCATTTGAGGTGAGGGCCTGAAGCCTAGCGGACCCTATAACTCATTGCAGTGATGGCCTACAGGTGAGCAGACAATATAAAGCATTGGAGGTGAGGGCCTGAAGCCTAGTGAACTCCAAAAAATACAGCAGTGATGGGCTACAGGTGAGCAGACTTTTTAAATCAATGGAGGTGAGGCCCTAAAGCCTAGTGAACCCCATAAAATATGGCAATGATGGGCTACAGGTGAGCAGACCTTCTAAAGCAGGGATTAGCAACCTTCGGCACTCCAGCTGCTATGAAACTAAAACTCCCAGCATGCAAACTTTTTTGGCTCTTTTTGTAATGCCTACAGAAGTGAAAGGAGGATTCTGGGAATTGTAGTTTCAGAACATCAGGAGTGCCGGACGTTGCTGATCCCTGTTCTAAAGCATTGGAGGTGGGGGCCTGAAGCGGAACGAACCCCATAAATCATTGCAGTGATGTGTTACAGGTGAGCAGATGGTATATAGCATTGGAGATGAGGGTCTGAAGCCTAGCAAGCCCCATAAATCATTGCAGTGATGGCCTACAGGTGAGCAGACAGTATAAAGCATTGGAGATGAGGGCCTGAAACCTAGCGAACCCCATAAATCATTGCAGTGATGGCCTACAGGTGAGCAGACGGTATAAAGCATTGGAGGTGAGGGCCTGAAGCCTAGTGAACCCTATAAAATATGGCAGTGATGGGTTACAGGTGAGCAGATAGTGCCTGAAGCCTAGTGATCCCCACAAAATATGGCGATGATGGGCTACAGGTGAGCAGACCTTTTAAAGCATTGGAGGTGAGGGCCTGAAGCCTAGCGAACCCCATAAATCATTGCAGTGATGGCCTACAGGTGAGCAGATGGTATAAAGCATTGGAGGTGAGGGCCTGAAGCATAGTGAACCCTATAAAATATGGCAGTGATGGGTTACAGGTGAGCAGAACTTATAAAGCATTGGAGGTGAGGGCCTGAAGCCTAGCGAACCCCATAAATCATTGCAGTAATGGGCTAAAGGTGAGCAGATGGTATAAAGTAGGGATGTCCCGATACCGGCATTTTCATGAGTACTTGTACTCGTTAAAATGCCGCCGATACCGGAAGTTCCAGTCCGGCAGCTCCTATACGCTATTAAAGTAAACCTAACCTATATGTATGTGGCCGGAATTACTAACTATTGATTCGCAGTCTCCCTCAGGTTCGGCGCTCAGTCCCTCCATGCTCCTCCTGCCCCACCTGCCTTCTTGATTCATAAAAGTGGGCGGAGCAGGCAGGCGGGACATGAGGCGCATGGAGGAACTGAGAGCTCAAGCTGCCCGATTCCTCCAAGCACCTCACGTCCTTCCTGCGCGCTCCGCCCACTTTATGAATGTAGAAGGCGCGCGGGGCAGGAGGAGAATGGAAGGACTGAGCGCCTGACCTGAGGGAGACTGCGTATCAATAGTTAGTAATTATGGCCACATAAATAGAGATTAAGTTTACCTCAATAGTGTATAGGAGCTGCGGGGCCGGTGTATGAAGGAGTCAAGCTACACCGGCCCCTGCAAGTGTAAACTGCCCCCCCCCCCACACACACACACACTATGATGGCACTTATGGGGGTCTGTGGATGACATTAATGGGGGATCTGTGGTTGACACTTATATTGCATAATATGCTATATATGTGTCATCCACATAGCCCCCTAACAGTGTCATCCAGAGAGCCCCCATTAGTGTCATCCAGAGAGCCCCCATTAGTGTCATCCAGAGATCCCCCCCCATTAGTGTCATCCAGACATCCCCCCCATTAGTGTCATCCAGAGATCCCCCCCATTAGTGTCATCCAGAGATCCCCCATTAGTGTCATCCAGAGACCCCCATTAGTGTCATCCAGAGATCCCCCATTAGTGTCATCCAGAGATCCCCCCATTAGTGTTATCCACAGATCCCCCATTACAGCGTCATCCACAGATCCCCCATAACAGTGACATCCACAGATCCTCCATAACAGCGTCATCCACAGATCCCCCATAACAGTGACATCCACAGTGCCCCCATAACAGTGACATCCACAGCGCCCCCATTACAGTGACATCCACAGCGCCCCCATAACAGTGACATCCACAGCGCCCCCATAACAGTGACATCCACAGATCCTCCATAACAGTGACATCCACAGCACCCCCATAACAGTGACATCCACAGCGCCCCCATAACAGTGTCATCCACAGCGCCCCCATAACAGTGACATCCACAGCACCCCCATAACAGATCCCCCTGGATGCACATTGGTTGGAAAACACTATTATATTCCCATTTATTAATTTATTAACACTTGTAGAAAGGAAAAGAAAAGCCGTTGTCCATAGCAACCAAATTCCACCTTTAATTTTTTTCATTGCCATCAGTAACTGCGGCGCTGTTTATACGAGGTATCGGTAATTGGTATCGGCGAGTACTTAAATAAAAGTATCGGTACTCGTACTCGGTCTTAAAAAAATGGTATCGGGACATCCCTAGTATAAAGCATTGG
Organism: Bufotes viridis; assembly: GCA_033119425.1. Taxonomy (NCBI): domain Eukaryota; kingdom Metazoa; phylum Chordata; class Amphibia; order Anura; family Bufonidae; genus Bufotes; species Bufotes viridis. The sequence goes on from CM065592.1 coordinate 308,787,008, forward strand.
AGGTGAAAACATAAAGCCTAGCGAACCCCATAAATCATTGCAGTGATGGGCTACAGGTGAGCAGATAGTATATAGCATTGGAGGTGAGGGCCTGAAGCGGAACAAACCCCATAAATCATTGCAGTGATGGGCTACAGATGAGCAGACAGTATAAAGCATTGGAGGTGAGTTCCTGAAGCCAAGCAAACCCCATAAATCATTGCAGTGATGTGCTACAGGTGAGCAGATGGTGTATAGCATTGGAGATAATGGCCTGAAGCCTAGCAAACCCCATAAATCATTGCAGTGGTGGCCTACAGGTGCGCAGATGGTATAAGGCATTGGGGGTGAGGGCCTGAAGCCTAGCAAACCCCATAAAATATGGCAGTGACAGGCTACAGGTGAGCAGAACTTATACAGCATTGGAGGTAAGGGCCTGAAGCCTAGTGAACCCCATAATATATGGCAATGATGGCCTACAGGTGAGCAGACGGTATAAAGCATTGGAGGTGAGGGCCTGAAGCCTAGTGAACCTTATAAAATATGGCAGTGATGGGTTACAGGTGAGCAGATAGTGCCTGAAGCCTAGTGATCCCCACAAAATATGGCAATGATGGGCTACAGGTGAGCAGACCTTTTAAAGCATTGGCGGTGAGGGCCTGAAGCCTAGCGAGCCCCATAAATCATGGCAGTGATGGGCTACAGGTGAGTAGACGGTATAAAGCATTGGAGGTGAGTGCCTGAAGCCTAGCAAACCCCATAAATTATAGCAGTGATGGCCTACAGGAGAGCAGACAGTATAGAGCATTGGAGGTGAGGGCCTGAAGCCAAGCGACCCCCATAAATCATTGCAGTGATGGGCTACAGGTAAGCAGATGGTATAAAGCATTGGAGGTGATTGCCTGAAGCTTAGTAAACCCTGTAAAATATGGCAGTGATGGGCTACAGGTGAGCAGACAGTATAAAGCATTGGAGGTGAGTGCCTGAAGCCTAGCAAACCCCATAAATTATAGCAGTGATGGCCTACAGGAGAGCAGACAGTATAAAGCATTGGAGGTGAGGGCCTGAAGCCAAGCGACCCCCATAAATCATTGCAGTGATGGGCTACAGGTAAGCAGATGGTATAAAGCATTGGAGGTGATTGCCTGAAGCTTAGTGAACCCTATAAAATATGGCAGTGATGGGTTACAGGTGAGCAGATAGTGCCTGAAGCCTAGTGATCCCCACAAAATATGGCGATGATGGGCTACAGGTGAGCAGACCTTTTAAAGCATTGGAGGTGAGGGCCTGAAGCCTAGCGAGCCCCATAAATCATGGCAGTGATGGGCTACAGGTGAGTAGACGGTATAAAGCATTGGAGGTGAGTGCCTGAAGCCTAGCAAACCCCATAAATTATAGCAGTGATGGCCTACAGGAGAGCAGACAGTATAAAGCATTGGAGGTGAGGGCCTGAAGCCAAGCGACCCCCATAAATCATTGCAGTGATGGGCTACAGGTGAGCAGATGGTATAAAGCATTGAAGGTGATTGCCTGAAGCTTAGTAAACCCTGTAAAATATGGCAGTGATGGGCTACAGGTGAGCAGACAGTATAATGCATTGGAGGTGAGGCCCTGAAGCCTAGCGAACCCCATAAATCATTGCAGTGATGGCCTACAGGTGAGCAGATAGTATATAGCATTGGAGGTGAGGGCCTGAAGCGGAACAAACCCCATAAATCATTGCAGTGATGGGCTACAGATGAGCAGACAGTATAAAGCATTGGAGGTGAGTTCCTGAAGCCAAGCAAACCCCATAAATCATTGCAGTGATGTGCTACAGGTGAGCAGATGGTGTATAGCATTGGAGATAATGGCCTGAAGCCTAGCAAACCGTATAAATCATTGCAGTGGTGGCCTACAGGTGCGCAGATGGTATAAAGCATTGGGGGTGAGGGCCTGAAGCCTAGTAAACCCCATAAAATATGGCAGTGACAGGCTACAGGTGAGCAGAACTTATACAGCATTGGAGGTAAGGGCCTGAAGCCTAGTGAACCCCATAATATATGGCAATGATGGGCTACAGGTGAGCAGACGCTATAAAGCATTGGAGGTGAGGCCCTGAAGCCTAGCGAACCCCATAAATCATTGCAGTGATGGCCTACAGGTGAGCAGATGGTATAAAGCATTGGAGGTGAGGGCCTGAAGCCTAGTGAACCCTATAAAATATGGCAGTGATGGGTTACAGGTGAGCAGATAGTGCCTGAAGCCTAGTGATCCCCACAAAATATGGCAATGATGGGCTACAGGTGAGCAGACCTTTTAAAGCATTGGAGGTGAGGGCCTGAAGCCTAGCGAGCCCCATAAATCATGGCAGTGATGGGCTACAGGTGAGTAGACGTTATAAAGCATTGGAGGTGAGTGCCTGAAGCCTAGCAAACCCCATAAATTATAGCAGTGATGGCCTACAGGAGAGCAGACAGTATAAAGCATTGGAGGTGAGGGCCTGAAGCCAAGCGACCCCCATAAATCATTGCAGTGATGGGCTACAGGTAAGCAGATGGTATAAAGCATTGGAGGTGATTGCCTGAAGCTTAGTAAACCCTGTAAAATATGGCAGTGATGGGCTACAGGTTAGCAGACCTCTAAAGCATTGGAGGTGAGGGCCTGATGCCTAGCAAACCCCATAAATTATTGCAGTGATGGGCTACAGATGAGCTACAGTAATCTGTGTTACCTAAAATGCGTATCACGCGAGGGTCACGGGAAAGGCAGCCTAACAGGAGGTCAGCCATGTGTGCCAGAGTACCAACTGTCAACTTCAGGATGACTCTCTATACCTCATCCTCCTCCTCCTTCTTCTGCCCATCCATGCTGAACAGATGGAATTAAAGTTCCATGGGTACTAGCCTCTGTAGCAGAGGCAAGTGTCTCCAGCTCCTCCTCCTCTTCATGGCCCAATTCGCACTGAGAAGACGAACTGTGGGAGATCTGGCTATAATAGGTCTGACATCAATGCCCACTCCTTGCTTGTGAATTGTGGCAGTTGACTTGAAAGGCGATGACCATGTTGCAGCTGATATTCCACAACTGCCCTCTGCTACTCACAAAGCCTGGCCAACATGTAGAACGTAGAGTTCCACCGCGTGCTCACACCGCACAACAGTCGGTGAGCTGGAAGCCGCAAGCGCTGCTGCAGAGTTGACAGACCGTCTGGAACTGTGGACGACTTGCGGAAGTGAGCACACAGGCGGCTTGCCTTCACTAGTAGCTCCTTCAAATTGAGGTAGGTTTTGATAAACCGTTGAACCACTAAGTTTAAGACGTGGGCTAGGCATAGAATGTGTGTCAGGTTGCCGAGCTCCAAATCCGCCACCAAGTTACGGCCGTTATCGGACACAACCATGCCTGTTTCTAGGTTGAGTGGTGAGAGCCACAGCTCAGTCGGGTCCCTTATACCCTGCCACAGCTCTGCGGCGGTGTGCTGTTTGTCCCCTAAACAGACCAGCTTCAGCACAGCCTGTTGACGCTTACCCACAGCAGTGTTACACTGTGACTGATGTCTGACTGCTGTTGGAGGTGGAAGTGGAGGAGGAGGCAGCGGAGGAGGAGAAGTGGGGGTTGGAGCCAGTAACATAGCAGCTGTCGGAGACCCTGATGGATGTAGGGCCTGCAATCCTGGGCGTGGGTAGCCCAGGATTGCAGTGTGTCCAGTGTGCGGTCAGGGAAATGTAGCGTCCCTGGCACCAGCACTTGTCCATGTGTCCGTGGTGAGATGGACCTTCCCAATAAGTGTGTTGGTCAGGGCACGGGTGATGTTCTGGGACACATGCTGGTGTAAGGCAAGCACGGCACACCGTGAAAAATAGTGGCGGCTGGAGACTGCGTACCGAGGGACGGCCGCCGACAGGCTGCAGAAGGCCTCAGTGTCCACAAGCCTAAATGGCATCATTTCAAGGGCCAGTAATTTCGAAAGCCTGTGGGTGATTATTTGTGCTTGCGTTCAAATGCCTGTGTTATCGACATTTGGACGCTGCGCTAGGACAGGGAAGTGGATGTTGTTGCTGACGGTTCATGTAAAGGTCCAGGTGCAGGGCGAGGGGCATCCGGGCCTACGCCTTCGACAGGGGATTGTCCAGCAGTGCGTAACACAGGGGAAGTGGAGGCAGTGGCAGATCATGTGCTGGTGAGGTTGCTAGTGTTCACGCCCCGACTCATTTTGGTAGGGCACAGGTTGCAAACTAGCACTCTTTTGTCTTCTGCGCTTTCCTCAAAAAAGCGCCATACTGCAGAACACCTACCCCTTGGCAAGGTACATTTACACATGGGGGTGCTCGGTGTAACTGTTGCGGGCCTGTTTGGTGTGGGCCGACGTCTCCCTTTTACCACCCTACTGCCTCTTCCAGACTGTTGCGTTGCTACGGATCCCTCCCCCTCTGTACTGCTGTCCTGACTCGGCTTTTCGCCTTCCTATGTTGGGTCAGTGACCTCATCGTCCACCACCTCCTCTTCCACTTCCTCACTTTGCTTTTCCTTCTGACTTGACCAAACCACCACCTCAGTGATTGACAACTGTGTCTCATCATCATCCACCTCATGAACGAATGATTGCGTTTCACCACCTTCATCTTGAGACTGTGAAGGCTCAAGAGGTTGGGAATCAGGGCATAATATCTCAGGTACCTCTTCAAGCGTGCTTGGCTAGAGAGCCAAACCAAGTCCTGGCGATAAAAAGAGGTCATGTGAATATCCGAGTCTGGGATCACTTGTTTGGCCAGATGCGACATGGTAGGAGGAAGGAAGATTAGAGTGAGGATTCGGTTGACCAGACTCTTGGCTACAGAGACTGGACTTTGTGGAAGAGAGGGTGGTGCTTAACCTACTGGAAGCATTATCTTCTGCAATCCAATCGACCACCTGTTCGCACTGGTCCGGCTTGGACAGTGTTGTCCTGCGCCGCCCAGCTAATTTAGACATGAAGCTGGGTAAGGTGGGTTTTTTAGTTTTTTTCTGGTGCACTGGCAGCAGGCACAGTTTCATTGTGCCCAGGGCTGTGGCGTCTTCTTGCACCATCAGCATCACCATAATCTTTCTGGCAAAAAAATGAAGGAATAGGTAATAATGTATAAAAATGTAAATAAATGAAGTACTCCTTTTGTTGATTATGCAGCTGCTTAGTAAAATAAATATCCAATAGTGACACCAAATCTTGATTATATAGTTCCACTGGTGAATAAGCTGACACTATGTAGAGAGTAGTAGGTATCTCTTCTATATTGATAAAACAGTGTCTGTTGTACATAGTTTGTGTATACTGTAGTTGTAATCGCTATATTTTGTATCAACCGACTCAAGTTCCAGCTTCCCAGACATGTGGGATGCCGGACAAACCAAGCCGGTAACCATCCATATCCATACTCGGCCACATTCTGGACACAAAGATGGCGTGCTGGTAAAGTGACTCGTGATACAAAATATAGCGATTACAACATTTTTCTGTAGCATCATAATTGAACAAGCTATTTTAACACAAGAGACTGCTATAACGTAATAAAAGGGATCAGCTATATCTGCGCAGATTCTCTAAATCTAGGAGATTCAAACCCAGCAGCATACTGTGGATTGGCTGAATTTGCGCTTACAATCAGAGATTATTGGACATCTGTTCTACTAAGCAGCTGTATAATCAACAGAAGAATTATTTTATTTTTTTTAAATCCATATACCTTTATCCTTTTTTACTAGCAAGATTGTGGATAATAACATTCATCTATTCATAACTATTTGCATAGAAAAAAAAGAGAAGTAAGTCACCACATCCCAATGCGCAGGTGTACGTTGCCATGGCTGAAAACACAAGAGAAAAAAATATACAATGCAACAGCACTCTGCAAACCAAATAAAGTACAACAAAGTATTCAAATGCTAATGCTATGCTTATTAAGTAAATTAGAGATGCTTACCAAATACATTTTGTACAAAATTATTTGGGCCGCCTGCCACACGTCAAGATGATCTTTGTAAGACGGGCACCTAACACTAATTATTACCTGTTGTGTGCCATGACAGCTACCATAAAATTCAGGGAGTGTAGATCCCACATGCATGCTGGGCCCAGCTTAATTTTTATCATTTTTGGCGCCAAAATGGCCTCCATTAAATCCAGGGAATGCAGCTACCAACATGCATGCTGAGTCCACTGTGAGTCTGCAATCTGTTTAGTATAGATCTATGTTAGGGTGCTTTCACACTTGCGTTTTTACTTTCCGGCGTAGAGATCCATCGTCGGGTCTCTACGCCGGAAAGAAACTTATCAGGATTATTGCCATGCATTCTGAATTGAGAGAAATCCATTCAGGATGCATCAGGATGTCTTCCGTTCAGTATTGTAACATTTTTTGGACGTTGACAAAACCGCAGCATGCCACAGTTTTTTCTCCGTCCAAAAATCCGGAACACTTGCCGTAACGCCGAATCCTGAATTAATGCCCATTGAAGTTCATTAATCCGGATCTGGTATTAAGCTAAATGTCATTTCAGCGCTTCGCCAGATCCGACGTTTAGCCCCGTGTAGCCCCAGTGTAAGCTGGGGCTCCGATCGGTTACCATGGCAGCCAGGACGCTACTGAAGTCCTGGCTGCCATGGTAAGTACTCCGCAGCAGTGTATTTACCTGCGCTGCGGCCCCCGGGCGCTCCTTCATGACGTCACAGGTCCGGGCGGCGCATTGATCTATGTGCCACGGCGACCTGTGACGTCATGAAGGTGCGCCTGGCGGCCGCAGCGCAAGTGGGTACCCGGCTGCAGACTACCATGGCAGCCAGGACTTCCACTGGCTGCCATGGTAGCCTGAAAGCATTTCGAAGACTGATTAGGATCCTGATCAGTCTTCAAATGCTTTCAGGCGACTTGCGTTCTGATGGATCTGACAGGCCAGAAGTGCCTGCCGGATCCTCAGAACGCAAGTGTGAAAGCACCCTTATACTTTAACTCCTAGATATTTTAGCCATTTATGATTATTAATATAGTCCATTGTAATTTTATGTTACATTGTTAGATTGTGACAATCTAACAATGTAACATAAAATTAAAATTTTTATTTGATATTTTTTTATTTCTCATCTTATAATAAATATATATTTTTTCATTGTTATATATACATTTTCAATGTTATTTGATATCGGTGATATTAATACGGCACAATAGTGATTGCTATTACCGCATTAACCCAGTACAAAAAAAAATTAATGTGAGGCACTCAATTTATAAAAAGCTGAATGGACCATAGCCAAATCTCAATAAGGGCTTCAGCTGGTGTCAGACATGGTAGGCAAATGACCATTGAGGTACAGTCTAAAAATTTAATAAAATGTCCATCAAGGTATTGTAAGATCTTCAACTGTCTCGCACTCCGTTGTGACCAAAAGGGGTCCTCGTGGACAGGTTACAGGTGTCTCCACTGATAAACCAGATCTGACCCCTTTGCGAACCAACGCGGGGATGCGTTTGCATGTGCGTCAGAGGGGAAGACCGTCGGGGTCTTGGGGACAGGCTGGCCGTGCTAGTGGCAGTATGCCGCGCCCGGGCTTGTCTCCGGTACCTCTTGCGGATTCCACTTCGGTGTCCATGTCGACGCGCTCGCTTACTCTCGTTGAGCCTGTTGTGCGTCCGCATGTAAGCTCGGGAACAGGTTTGCAAGGGGATGCGCGGTCGCATGTACGCGTTTCTTATGCGCTTTGCCGATCAGTGATGGGAATAGCACCTGGCCACAAATTCAAAGTAGATTAGGGGGCCGGTATTGGTCTAATTGGCTAATGACCAGCCAAGGCCTTGTGCACAGGTGTAGGGCAGTATCATGACCTATGGGGAGTGGACACTTGGTGCCCTAGTAGTGTTAAGCGAACAGTTCGAGCATAGTTCGGGTTCGTACCGAATTTTGGGGTGTTCGGGACACGGACCCCTACCCGAACATTTTCAAAAAAGTTCGGGTTCGGGTCTGTTGTTCGGCGATTTCTTCCCACTTTCTGAAGGGCTGCACAGCAGCCAATCAGCTAGCGTTTTTACTTCTTGCCCTAAGAAGCCATCACAGCCATGCCTACTAATGGCATGGCTGTGATTGGCCAAGTGCAGCATGTGACCCAGCCTCTATTTATGCTGGAGTCACGTAGCGCCGCACGTCACACTGCTCTGATTAGTGTAGGGAGAGGATGCAGCTTCTGTGAGGGCGAGATTAGGCAGGGAAAAGTCAGCAACAGCACCTAATGAACTGATCGATGAATGAGCTGTGAATGATTCAACTTCTGCTAGTTAATTGCGCACTGGTTTTTAGGCTGCATAGAGCGTTTTTCTGTCACTTTTTTCTGGGGTGATCGGCGGCCATTTTGTGACTTGTGGTGCACCAGAACAAGCTGCCACCAAGTCCATCAATCCATCAATACTAGTTTTTTTCTTTGCTATATCCTACATCAGGGGTTTGGCTGTGCTTATTGTCACCCCTAGAAACTCAGGATAGCAATTTCTATATTTTATTAAGGGGTTAAATACAATTGTCAAAAATTGTAAATCTGGTGTTCCAGCTTTGGCTAGCCAAGTGTAATACTGTCTGCTGTCTGGCAAAGGATAGATTATTTTCTGTGGTGAAATTCAATAGCCAAAATCTGGTGTCCCAGCACTGGCTGGCAAAGTATAATAGTCTCTGCCAAAACATATATTTTGTTCTGGGGTGAAATTCAATTGCCAAAATAACAATACCCTTAATCTGGTGTCCCAGCACTGGCTGGCAAAGTATAATAGTGTCCGCCAAAACATATATTTTGTTCTGGGGTGAAATTCAATTGCCAAAATAGCAATACCCTGAATCTGGTGTTCCAGCTGTTGCAGGCCATGTGTTAATCTGTCTGTAAAAGGGTATATTTTGTTCTGGGGTGAAATTCAATTGCCAAAATAGCAATACCCTGAATCTGGTGTCCCAGCAGTGGCTGGCAAAGTATAATAGTTTCTGCCAAAACATATATTTTGTTCTGGGGTGAAATTCAATTGCCAAAATAGCAATACCCTGAATCTGGTGTTCCAGCTGTTGCAGGCCAAGTGTTAATCTGTCCGTAAAAGGGTATATTTTGTTCTGGGGTGAAATTCACTTGCCAATATAGCAATACCCTGAATCTGGTGTTCCAGCTGTTGCAGGCAAAGTGTTAATCAGTCTGTAAAGGGGTAATAACACTCAAGGTGTATATACAAGTGCTGAGAAGGTCATCCTCAATAACTTCACACGCTACCGTGCATCTCCCATTGTATTTCTGTCCGTTAAAGGGTATATTATACAAAGTGTTAAAATACAATTGCTGAAGGCATAATCCTACATATTTTTTCACACGCTACTGTGCATCTCCAAGTGTAAATCTGTCCATAAAAGGATACCTTTCATCCAGGGCCTAAATACTAGCCCTAAAAGAGATATTCCCCTAAATCAGTGGTTACTGCTGTGCCTGGATTAGTGTTATATGCTACATAAATAAATAGGCAGATAGTGTTAGGTGCCTGTAAACACAGGCCTGAATTTGAAATCAATACATTGGGCCAAATATTTTTTTTCTCTTTGTGGTGCTTGGTGAATGGTAACAATGAGGAAAACATCTAGTAAGGGACACGGAGGCGGTCGCGGTGGTGTTAGTGTACCCTCTGGTGCTGGGAGAGGATGTGGCAATTCTGCCACAGCCACACATCCTAGTGAACCAACTACCTCAGGTTCCAGTACCCGCCAGAATTTCCGGCGATATTTGGTGAGGCCCAATGCTGTTCTAAGGATGGTAAGGCCTGAGCAGGTACAGGCGCTAGTCAATTGGGTGGCCGACAGTGGATCCAGCACGTTCACAACATTATCTCCCACCCAGTCTTCTGCAGAAAGCGCACAGGTGGCACCTGAAAACCAAGCCCATCAGTCTGTCACATCACCCCCATGCATATCAGGGAAACTGTCTGAGCCTCAAGTTATGCAGCAGTCTCTTATGCTGTTTGAAGACTCTGCTGGCAGGGTTTCCCAAGGGAATCCACCTAGCCCTTCCCCAGTGATGGAAGACATAGAATGCACTGATGCACAACCACTGATGTTTCCTGATGATGAGGACATGGGAATACCACCTCATCGGAGTCCGCACGTCTCTGATGATGACGAAACACAGGTGCCAACTGCTGCGTCTTTCTGCAGTGTGCAGACCAAACAGGAGGTCAGGGAGGAAGACTGTGTAGGGGACGATGAGGTCCTAGACCCCACATGGAATGAAGGTCGTGCCACTGACTTTCATAGTTCAGAGGAAGAGGCAGTGGTGAGACCGAGCCAACAGCGTAGCAAAAGAGGGAGCAGGGGGCAAAAGCAGAACAGCTGCCGCCAAGAGCGTTTGCCTGCTACTGGCCACCGCCACCAGGGACCGAGCACCCCAAAGGCAGCTTCAAGGATTTCCCTGGCATGGCACTTCTTTAAACATTGTGCTGACAACAAGACCTGAGTGGTTTGCACGCTGTGCCATCAGAGCCTGAAGCGAGGCATTAAACGTTCTGAACCTTAGCACAACCTGCATGACCAGGCATCTACATGCAAAGCATGAACTGCAGTGGAGTAAACACCTTAAAAGCAAGGAACTCACTCTGGCTCCCCCTGCTCCCTCTTCTGCTGCTGCCTCGGCCTCTTCCACTGCCTCGGGAGGAACGTTGGCACCTGCCGCCCACCAAACAGAGGATGTGCCACCGACACCACCACCTGCGTCACCAAGCATCTCCACCATGTCACACGGCAGCGTTCAGGTCTCCATCTCACAAACCTTGGAGAGAAAGCATAAATTCCCACATAGCAACCCTCGAGCCCTGGGCCTGAATGCCAGCATTTCTAAACTACTGGCCTTTGAAAGGCTGTCATTCAGGCTGATGGACACAGACAGCTTCAAACAGCTGATGTCCATGGCTGTCCCACAGTATGTTGTTCCCAGCCGCCACTACTTCTCCAAGACAGCCGTTCCTTTCCTGCACAACCAAGTATCCGATAAAATCAAGTGTGCACTGCGCAACTCCATCTGTGGCAAGGTTCACCTAACCACAGATACGTGGACCAGTAAGCATGGCCAGGGACGCTATATCTCCCTAACTGCACACTGGGTAAATGTAGTGGCGGCTGGGCCCCAGGCGGAGAGTTCCTTGGCGCACGTCCTTCCGCCGCCAAGGATCGCAGGGCATCGTTCTTTGCCTCCTGTAGCCTCCTCCTCCTACTCGGCTTCCTCCTCCTCTGCTTCCACCAGCTCATCCAGTCAGCCACACACTTTCACCACCAACTTCAGCACAGCCCGGGGTAAACGTCAGCAGGCCATTCTGTGACCCTCTTGTGAATCTGATGGTGGAGCAAATTAATCTGTACGCCCAACAGTTTGTTGCTCAACACCCGGGCTCTTTTTTGGCTAGGCCCGGTGGCTGGACGCCGGTCAGTGCAGCCGAGATGATGACGTTTTGGGGCCTCATGCTGCACATGGGCCTAGTCAAGAAACCCAGTGCCAGGCTGTACTGGAGTGAGGACGTCCTCTACCAGACCACACTTTACAGTACGGCCATGACACGTTCCCGGTTTGAGGCCATCCAGAAATGCCTGCATTTGCCTGCAGATAATGCGGCATGTGTCCCCCCCCCCCCCCCCACCACATTTCCAGGGAGCTTTGCACTTTGGATTGCTGTGTTGAGACTCTTAACTGAGGCTCTGTGGTGTTTCTGTGGCTGGTCTCCCTGAGATCAGCTATTGTTTTGTTTGAGTCGTGTTGCACATGGGCCTAGTCAAGAAACCCAGTGCCAGGCTGTACTGGAGTGGGGACGTCCTCTACCAGACCACACTTTACAGTACGGCCATGACACGTTCCCGGTTTGAGGCCATCCGGAAATGCCTGCAGATAATGCAGGATGTGTCCCCCCATAGTGATCCTGCCTATGACAGTCTGTATAAGATATGGCCGGTCATTGATCACTTTTGGGCCACATTTGTGGAGGCCTATGTACCTGGAAGGGAGGTCGTGGTTGATGAGTCTCTCATTGCTTTCAAGGGGAGACTCATTTTCCGCCAGTATGTTCCCTCAAAGCGGGCGAGGTATGGCGTGAAGCTGTACAAAATTTGTGAGAGTACCTCAGGGTACACTTACAAGTTTCATGTATACGAGGGACGAGATTCCTGTATTGAACCCCCAGAATGTCCCCCCACTCTGCGTGTTAGCGGGAAACTTGTGTGGGACCTTATGCACCCACTGCTAGATAAAGGTTACCACCTGTACGTGGATAACTTTTATACTAGCATCCCCTTGTTTCAGTCCCTCGCCGCCAGATCCACATCCGTTTGTGGGACCGTGTGGAAATATCAGAGCGGCCTCCCTACTGTCCCCCTCCAGGTACCTATCCCCAGGGGTGAGACCTGTGCTTTTACCAGTAGAAACCTGCGGAGGGATGTCCTTATGCTGACCACAATTCACGGTAATGGCATCAACCCTGTCCCTGTGCGAGGTACCACGGCAACGGTCCTCAAGCCCGATTGTATCGTCGACTACAATCGGTATATGGGATCAGTTGATCTCTCTGATCAAGTCCTCAAGCCATATAACGCCATGCGCAAAACCCGGACATGGTACAAAAAAGTTGCGGTCTACTTGGTGCAGGTTGCTATGTACAACTCTTTTGTACTGTTCCAGTGCGCTGGCAATATAGGGAAATTCCTTTAATTCTATGAGGCAGTCCTCAAGGACCTGATCTTTTCTGACCGGGAAAGAGCAGGCCGGAGTACCTCGGGAACTGGAGGCACCCGGATCATCCCTGGCCAACACTTTCCAGGTGTGGTCCCCTATACTGGAAAAAAGGAACGAACCCAAAAAAGATGCAGAGGGGGATACAGAAGGACACCACCACTCAGTGTGACACGTGCCCCGATCATCCGGGCCTCTGCGTTATTGGTTGCTTCAGGGAGTACCACACTTCCATGGAGTAGTAAATTTATTATCCCCTTTTCCATGTAGCCACTGACAATCGGATAAAAACTATGGTTCTCAGACTTGAGACACCCAAAAAATAATTTTCACAAATGTTAGTTTAGAAAACTAAAATAATTAAAAAAGTCGACAAATTAGGTATTGCCACGTCCGTAATAATCTGGCCTATAAAAATACCCCATGGAATGGAAGGAATTTTTTTTTCATCTTACATAATAAAATGCGTTATAGCAAGCGATCAAAAAGTCACATGCCCCCCAAAATAGTGCCATCAAAACCGTCCTCTCATCCTGCAAAAAATGATCCCCTACGAAGACAATCGGGTAAAAAACTTATTAGTTGTAAAAAAGTAGACTTATTCGGTATCTTCACGTCTGTAATAATCTCCTCTATAAACATACCCCATGACCTAACCCCAAAGATTAACACGGCCAAAAAAAAATGTTTTAAACGGTGCCAAAACAGTCATTTTTGCCACTTTTCCATTTCAATCCGTCTTTACCGGTAAAAAAGCAAGGGTTAACAGCCAAACAAAACTTGATATTTATTACCCTGATACTGCAGTTTACAAAAACGCCATATTTGTAATCGTAAACTGCTGTATCACTAAAAGGCAGGGCGCAAAAGGAAAGGACCGACATGGTTTCAGGAAGGCCGATTTTGATGGCCTTTTTTATTGACACCATGTCCCTTTTGAAGCCCCCCTGATGCACCCCTAGAGTAGAAACTCCCTAAAAGTGACCCCATCTAAGAAACTAAACCCCTCAAGGTATTCAAAACTGTTTTTACAAACTTTATTAACCCTTTAGGTGTTCTTCAACAATTAATGGCAAATGGAGATGAAATTTCAGAATTTCAATTTTTGGTAACCTTACCTCACAAAAATGTAATATAGAGCAACCAAAAATCATATGTACCCTAAAAATAGTCCCAACAGAACCGCCAACTTATCCCATAGTTTCCAAAATGGGGTCACTTTTAGGGAGTTTCTACTCCAGGGGTGCATCAGGGGGGCTTGAAACAGGACACGGTGTAAATAAACCGGTCTATAAAAATCAGCCTTCCAAAAACCACACAGCGCTCTTTTCCCTCTACGCCCCGCCATGTGGCCGTACAGTAGTGTACGACCACATATGGGGTGTTTCTGTAAACGGCATAGTCAGGGCAATAAAGATACAGTCTTGGTTGGCTGTTAACCCTTGCTTTGTTAGTGGAAAAAATGGGTTAAAATGGAAAATTTGTAAAAAAAATGAAATTCTGAAACTTCATCTCCATTTGCCAATAACTCTTGTGGAGCACCTAAAGGGTTAACATAGCTTGTAAGAGGTCTCAAATAGATGATAAACAAGACTGGAGATAGTGCCGAGCCTTGAGGTACTCCACAGGACAATAGGAGGTTGGCAGAATGGAATACCCCCAGCTTCACTCGTTGTGTCCTGGAAAGTGTTGGCCAGGGACGATCTGGGCGCCTCCAGTTCCCGAGGTATTCCCCCCTGCTCTTTCCCAGTCAGAAAAGTTCTGGGTCTTGATGACTGCCTCATAGAACTGAAGGAATGTCCCTATGTTGCCAGCACTCTGGAACAGTACAAAAGAGTTTTACATGGCAACCTGCACCAAGTAGACCGCAACTATTTTGTACCATGTCTGGGTTTTGCGCATGGTGTTATATGGCTTGAGAACTTGATCAGAGAGATCAACTCCTCCCATATACCGATTGTAGTCGACGATACAATCGGGCTTGAGGACAGTTGCCGTGGTACCTCGCACAGGGACAGGGGAGATGCCGTTACCGTGAATTGTGGTCAGCATAAGGACATCCCTCTTGTCCTTATATATGACCAGCAACAGGTTTCCACTGGGAGCAGGGATTCCATGACCGCTCCGACCCCATGGTGTCGGGGGCATGATGACCGCTTCGGCCCCTTGGTATCAGGGTCTTGAGGACTAACTTGGCCTCACGGCTTGGGGACCTCATGACTGCTTTGGTCTCATGGCTCTGGGGGTCCCATGACTGCCTTGGGCTCATGGCTCTGGGGGTCCCATGACTGCCTTGGGCTCATGGCGCTAGGGGCCCCATGTCTGCTGGGCCGCATGCCTTGTGGGCCCCATGGCTGCTTGGCCTCATGACTTGAGGTCCTCGCGATTTCTGTGGCCTCATTGCTTTGGGGGCCCATGTTTGCTTTGGCCTCATGGCTATGGGGGCCCCCTATGGTGGCTCAGGTCTCATGGCTTGGGGGCCTATGATTACTTGGCCTCAGGATTTGGGGGGCCCCATGTTCGCTTTTGCTTCATGGCTTGGGGACCCCATGACTGCTTGGCCTCATGGCTTGGGGGCCCCTGACTGTTTCAGCCCTATGACTTTGAGGGCTCGCTGACTGCTTCGGCCCCATGACTTTGAGGGCTCGCTGACTGCTTCGGCCCCATGACTTTGAGGGCTCGCTGACTGCTTCGGCCCCATGGCTTTGAGGGCTCGCTGACTGCTTCGGCCCCATGGCTTTGAGGGTTCGCTGACTGCTTCGGCCCCATGGCTTTGAGGGCTCGCTGATTGCTTTGGCTCCATGGCTTCGGGGGCTCGAAGGCTGCTTCGCCCCATGGCTTGAGGGCTCGATGACTGCTTTGCCCCTATGGCTGGGGGCACGATGACTGCTTCGGCCCCATGGCTTAGGGAGCACGATGACTGCTTCGGCTCCATGGCTTCAGGAGCACAATGACCACTTCGGCTCCATGGCTTCAGGGGCATGATGACCGCTTCGGCTCCATGGCTTCGGGGGCACAATGACCGCTTCGGCTTCATGGCTTCAGGGGCACGATGACCGCTTCGGCTCCATGGCTTTGGGGGCACGATGACCGCTTCGGCTCCATGGCTTCGGGGGCACGATGACTGCTTCGGCCCCATGGCTTCGGGGGCACGATGACTGCTTCAGCCCCATGGCTTCGGGGGCACGATGACTGCTTCGGCCCCATGGCTTTGGGGGCACGATGACTGCTTTGGCCCCATGGCTTCGGGGGCACGATGACTGCTTCGGCCCCATGGTTTCGGGGGACCGATGACTGTTTTTCGTCCTGCCTGGTGATCTACCTGGTGGGTTGAACTTCTGTGCATCCAGGTTGATTTGGCCCAAATGTCTCACATCCATATCTGCTTCTTTGTTCATCCGGGCGCAGGCCACTTTTCCAAAGTCTGTTGGTGGTGCATCCATTGTCTGCCACGCTTCCCCAGGTGTACTCTTCTTTAACGGAGCTCAGCCTGATCAGGGTCACCTGCCATGCGGGTCAGGCGACTTTTTCAGTAACATTAGCCTGTCCGGTATTCAGTCTAGACCCTCGGTTTTAATTAGTACGCATATTATCGAGGCCATTTGTCATAATTATAACTTCCTGCGGTCTGCCAGTTAGGTATCGTATGTACATATGCATTCGTTCTGCATGTCACAGGAGGTATCGCTGTGCGGCTCCACCCGCCAGGCAGTCCTTTGCATTGCGCTCTCCTGTTCTTCTAGTCCCCTCGGCAAACAAAATTTATTATTCACCATTTTGTTCTGCTTCACAGTCGTAATTTCCTTGGCTGGTCTCTCCTTATCACCACATAGCTTTCCACCAGACTCTCCTCTTATGGCACCACTCTCCCTGCTGGTTCCTAGTGATGTCGCAAACATAAAATTTTCCGTTCGCGAAACAGCGAACGCGAACTTCCGCAAATGTTCGCGAACGGGCGAACCGCCATAGACTTCAACTGGCAGGCGAATTTTAAAACCCACAGGGACTCTTTCTGTCCACAATAGTGATGGGAAAGTTGTTTCGAGGGGTCTAACACCTGGACTGTGGCATGCCGGAGGGGGATCTATGTCAAAACTCCCATGGAAAATTACGTAGTGGACGCAGAGTCGGGTTTTAATCCGTAAAGGGCATAAATCAACTAACATTCCTAAATTGTTTGGAATAACATGCTTTAAAACATCCAGTGTGTGTATACGATCAGGTATGATGTTGTATCGATCAGGTAGTGTAAGGGTTACGCCCACTTTACAGACATTGACAGACCAAACTCCCCTTTTAATGCACCGCAAACAACCGCAAACAGTTCATTTGCACAACCGCAAACTCCCCATTTGCACAAGGTTGGATACCAAGCTAGCCACGTCCCGGTCATGTCATTGAAGGTTTCTTCCTCCACCCAGCCACGTACAACACCAAGGGTCCCCAAAAGGTGAATTGAATAGATTTTTCGAACGGGGAGATGGTTAAAAAAACGCTGGCTCCCTCCCCTTTGTTTTTATCCACAGTCACTGCGTCTGCGCCGTGCAATTTACCGTCACACCCGATATGAGTGGTATTTTCTGTAGTACTATTTTCATCAGTTTAATCCCTCTAACGTCCCCAATCTGGGGGCCATTTATTGAACAGATTTTTCGAACGGGGAGATGGTTAAAAAACGCTGGCTCCCTCCACTCTGTTTTAATCCACGGTGACTGCGTCTGCGCCGTGCAATTTACTGTCACACCCGATATGAGTGGTATTTTCTGTAGTACTATTCTCATCAGTTTAATCCCTCTAACGTCCCCAATCTGGGGGCCATTTATTAAATAGATTTTTCGAACGGGGAGATGGTTAAAAAAACGCTGGCTCCCTCCACTCTGTTTTAATCCACGGTGACTGCGTCTGCGCCGTGCAATTTACTGTCACACCCGATATGAGTGGTATTTTCTGTAGTACTATTCTCATCAGTTTAATCCCTCTAACGTCCCCAATCTGGGGGCCATTTATTGAATAGATTTTTCAAATGGGGAGATGGTTAAAAAAACGCTGGCTCCCTCCACTCTGTTTTAATCCGCGGTCACTGCGTCTGCGCCGTGCAATTTACTGTCACACCCGATATGAGTGGTATTATCTGTAGGACTATTCTCATCAGTTTAATCCCTCTAACGTCCCCAATCTGGGGGCCATTTATTAAATAGATTTTTCGAACGGGGAGATGGTTAAAAAAACGCTGGCTCCCTCCACTCTGTTTTAATCCACGGTCACTGCGTCTGCGCCGTGCAATTTACTGTCACACCAGATATGAGTGGTATTTTCTGTAGTACTATTCTCATCAGTTTAATCCCTCTAACGTCCCCAATCTGGGGGCCATTTATTGAATAGATTTTTCGAACGGAGAGATGGTTAAAAAAACGCTGGCTCCCTCCACTCTGTTTTAATCCACGGTGACTGCGTCTGCGCCATGCAATTTACTGTCACACCTGATATGAGTGGTATTTTCTGTAGTACTATTCTCATCAGTTTAATACCTCTAACGTCCCCAATCTGGGGGCCATTTATTGAATAGATTTTTCGAACGGGGAGATGGTTAAAAAAACGCTGGCTCCCTCCACTCTGTTTTAATCCACGGTGACTGCGTCTGCGCCATGCAATTTACTGTCACACCCGATATGAGTGGTATTTTCTGTAGTACTATTCTCATCAGTTTAATACCTCTAACGTCCCCAATCTGGGGGCCATTTATTGAATAGATTTTTCGAACGGGGAGATGGTTAAAAAAACGCTGTCTCCCTCCACTCTGTTTTAATACACGGTGACTGCGTCTGCGCCGTGCAATTTACTGTCACACCCGATATGAGTGGTATTTTCTGTAGTACTATTCTCATCAGTTTAATCCCTCTAACGTCCCCAATCTGGGGGCCATTTGTTAAATAGATTTTTCGAACGGGGAGATGGCTAAAAAAACGCTGGCTCCCTCCACTCTGTTTTAATCCACGGTGACTGCGTCTGCGCCGTGCAATTTACTGTCACACCCGATATGAGTGGTATTTTCTGTAGGACTATTCTCATCAGTTTAATACCTCTAACGTCCCCAATCTGGGGGCCATTTATTGAATAGATTTTTCGAACGGGGAGATGGTTAAAAAAACGCTGGCTCCCTCCACTCTGTTTTAATCCACGGTGACTGCGTCTGCGCCGTGCAATTTACTGTCACACCCGATATGAGTGGTATTTTCTGTAGTACTATTCTCATCAGTTTAATACCTCTAACGTCCCCAATCTGGGGGCCATTTATTAAATAGATATTTTGAACGGGGAGATGGTTAAAAAAACGCTGGCTCCCTCCACTCTGTTTTAATCCACGGTGACTGCGTCTGTGCCGTGCAATTTACTGTCACACCCGATATGAGTGGTATTTTCTGTAGTACTATTCTCATCAGTTTAATACCTCTAACGTCCCCAATCTGGGGGCCATTTATTAAATAGATATTTCGAACGGGGAGATGGTTAAAAAAATGCTGGCTCCCTCCACTCTGTTTTAATCCACGGTGACTGCGTCTGCGCCGTGCAATTTACTGTCACACCCGATATGAGTGGTATTTTCTGTAGTACTATTCTCATCAGTTTAATCCCTGTTACGTCCCATATCAGGGATTGCCTTTTGTGAAAAAAAATTTAGGCCAGGTACCTTCGACTGCCTTCACAGTGACAGACCAAACTCTCATACACCAAACTGAATTGATTTCAGGAACCGGGAGATGGAAAAAGCAGCTTGGTCGGTCCTCATACTCCCAAATTGGGGCACTGTGCGTGCACAGAGAAATGTGCTGTGACACCCTATATGAGTGGTGTCTTAACTAGTACTATTCCTATCAGTTTAATCCCTGTTACGTACCCTATCCGGTCGAATTAATTAACCATTGTCGAATTAGCGAACCATTACGACATCATGAAATAATTTAGTTCTGAGCTCTGTACTTGCTTTTTATTGGAATTGATGGGGATTTTTTTAATTGTCTGCATCATTTCTAATAAACTATTAAGAGACTTTATTATGATTTTTTATTTTATGTATTAAAAACCCATACAACATATAAAAGAAAAAGGTAAATTAATGTTTTTTCTATGAAATTTTATCCAGCCGTCCGATCGCTTTTGGTCTGACCATAATGAAGCAACGGCCTTATCATCTGGGGTGTGGCAACAGTGCCAACACACTCATGCAAGCCCCTTCACCACAACAAGGTAACGATCACGAAGGGGAATTGACACTTGTATGTGCCTTTATTTTTTTGGTTTGTTTTTGCAGCCACAGTGCTGCACCATAGGACAGAAACATTAGGCATGTACACATGCCTGAAAAATAACGGCATTGTTGCAGCCGCTATTGTAGCAGTGGCCGGAAAAATTGATGTTTTCCAGGCAGAGAAGTGACTAAAACATTGCGGCTTGAACCCTAGTTGGTGGTGGAGAATTCACGAAAGTCATCCGGTATGCAGACATTAAATACAGCAGCGTGGGGACCATTTTGAGGCCAAGGCATGGAATCAGGCCTTTTGTTAGTCAAACGTATCCCCCACTGTCAGTCCCTTCGGGATCCATGCCTCATTCATCTTTATGAAGGTGAGATAATCAACACTTTTTTGACCGAGGCGACTTCTCTTGTCAGTGACAATGCCTCCTGCTGCACTGAAGGTCCTTTCTGACAGGACACTTGAAGCAGGGCAGGCCAGAAGTTCTATCGCGAACTGGGATAGCTCAGGTCACAGGTCAAGCCTGCACACCCAGTAGTCAAGGGGTTCATTGCTCCTCAGAGTGTCGATATCTGCTGTTAAGGCGAGGTAGTCTGCTACCTGTCGGTCGAGTCGTTCTCTAAGGCTGGATCCCGAAGGGCTGTGGCGATGAGTAGGACTGAAAAAGCTCCGCATGTCCTCCATCAACAACACATCTGTAAATCGTCCAGTCCTTGCCGCCGTGGTAGGAGGAGGATTACACTCACCTCTTCCCCTGTTAGATTCCCGTTGTGCTGTGACATCCCCCTTATAAGCTGTGTAAAGCATATTTTTTAATTTGGTTTTGAACTGCTGCATCCTTTCCGACTTTCGGTAATTTGGTAACATTTCTGCCACTTTCTGCTTATACCGGGGGTCTAGTAGCGTTGCCACCCAGTACAGGTCGTTCTCCTTCATCCTTTTTATACGTGGGTCCCTCAACAGACATGACAGCATAAAAGACCCCATTTGAACAAGGTTGGATGCAGAGCTACTCATTTCCCGTTCCTCGTCCTCACTGATGTCATTGACGGTCTGTTCTTCCCCCCAGCCACGTACAACACCATGAGTCCCAGATAGGTGACAACAATGAGCACCCTGGGGTGCCTGCTGTGGTTGGTCTTCCTCCTCCTCAAAGCCGCCACATTCCTCCTCTGACTCCTCTTCCTCATACTCCACTTCCAGCATTGCCGCAGGTCCGGCAAGCGATGATGACAAGGCTGTTTCTGGTGGTGATGGTGACCACAACTCTTCCTCTTCACGCTCATCTACAGCCTGATCCAGCACTCTTCGCAGGGCACGCTCCAGGAAGAAAACAAAGGGGATGAGGTCGCTAATGGTGCCTTCGGTGCGACTGACTAGGTTTGTCACCTCCTCAAAAGGACGCATGAGCCTACAGGCATTGCGCATGAGTGTCCAGTAACGTGGCAAAAAGATTCCCAGCTCCGCAGAGGCTGTCCTAGCACCCCGATCATACAAATACTCGTTGATGGCTTTTTCTTGTTGGAGCAGGCAGTCGAACATTAGAAGTGTTGAATTCCAACATGTCGGGCTGTCGCATATCAAGCGCCTCACTGGCATGTTGTTTCGCCGCTGAATATCGGAAAAGTGTGCCATGGCCGTGTAGGAACGCCTGAAATGGCCACACACCTTCCTGGCCTGCTTGAGGACGTCCTGTAAGCCTGGGTACTTAGACACAAAGCGTTGTACGATGAGATTCAACACATGTGCCATGCACGGCACATGTGACAACTTGCCCAAATTCAATGCCGACAACAAATTTGTTCCATTGTCACACACCACTTTGCCAATCTCCAGTTGGTGCGGGGTCAGCCACTGATCCACCTGTGCGTTCAGGGCGGACAGGAGTGCTGGTCCTGTGTGGCTCTCTGCTTTCAGGCAAGTCAACCCCAAGACAGCATGACACTGTCGTATCTGGGATGTGGAATAACCCCTGGGGAGCTGAGGGGATTCAGTTGATGTGCAGCCAGACGCCGCAGCAGAAGAGGACTCAGCCGAGGAGGATATCGAAGAGGATGGAGTAGGAGTAGAGGAGGTGGCAGTAGGTCTGCCTGCAAGTCGTGTTGGAGTCACCAACTCCGCTGCGGAGCTACGCATTCCATGCTTGTCAGCCGTCAGCAGGTTGACCCAATGCGCAGTGTACGTGATATACCTGCCCTGACTGTGCTTTGCAGACCAGGTATCAGTGGTCAGATGGACCCTTGCCCCAACACTGTATGCCAGAGATGCCATGACTTCCTTTTCAATGACATGGTAGAGGTTTGGGATTGCCTTTTTTGAAAAAAAATTTCGTCCTGGTACCTTCCACTGTGTTGTCCCAATAGCGACAAATTTTTTGAAGGCCTCAGCCTCCACCAGCTGGTATGGTAAAAGCTGGCGGGCTAAGAGTTCCGTCAAGCCAGCTGTCAGTCGCCGGGCAAGGGGGTGATTCTGTGACATTGGCTTTTTACGCTCAAACATGTCCTTGACAGACACCTGACTGTGGGCAGATGAGCAGGAACTGCTGAAGGTGAGAGGAGGAGTGGCGGGTGGTTGAGAGGGGGCAGGGAGGACAGCAGTGGTTGACGTGGCTGAAGATGCTGGACCAGGAGGAGCATGGTGGCTTTGAGTTTGTGTGCTGCTTGTACTCATGTGTTGATCCCATAGGCGTTTGTGATGTGAGATCATGTGCCTTCGCAAAGCAGTTGTACGTGGATAAATAGAACCGTAAAAAAAGCCATAAATGACAAAAAGAAAGCATATAAATCACTAAAACAGGAGGGGAGCCAGGAAGCACTGATAAACTATAAGGAAAAAAATAGAATATGTAAAAAACTAATAAAAACTGCCAAACTAGAGACCGAGAGATTAATTGCCAAAGAGAGTAAAACTAACCCTAAAATGTTTTTCAATTATATAAATGGTAAAAAATATAAATCTGAAGGAGTCGGCCCTCTACATAGCAATGAGGGGGGAGTTGCAGAAAACGACGAGGATAAAGCTAAGCTATTAAATATTTTCTTCTCCACTGTTTTCACTGAAGAAAATAAACTGTCAGATGAAATGCAAAATGTAAAAGTAAATTCCCCTTTAAAAGTGCCCTGTCTGACCCAGGAAGAAGTACAGCTGCGACTTAAAAAGATTAAAATAGACAAATTGCCAGGACCGGATGGCATACACCCCCGTATCTTAAGGGAATTAAGTGATGTCCTAGCCAGACCCTTATTTTTGATATTCACGGACTCCATACTGACAGGGAATGTTCCACCAGACTGGCGTATAGCAAATGTGGTGCCAATATTCAAAAAGGGTCCAAAAACAGAGCCTGGAAATTATAGGCCGGTAAGTTTAACATCTGTTGTGGGTAAACTGTTTGAAGGTTTTGTAAGAGATGCTATCTTGGAGTATCTCAATGAAAATAAGCAAATTACACCATATCAGCATGGCTTCATGAGGGATCGGTCATGTCAAACTAATTTAATCAGTTTCTATGAGGAGGTAAGTTCTAGACTTGACCGGGTGAATCAGTGGATGTCATATATCTGGACTTCTCCAAAGCATTTGACACTGTACCACACAAAAGGTTAGTATATAAAATGAGAACACTTGGACTAGGAGAAAATATCTGTATGTGGGTAAGTAACTGGCTCAGTAATAGAAATCAGAGGGTGGTTATTAACGGTACACACTCAGATTGGGTCACTGTCACTAGTGGGGTACCTCAGGGGTCAGTATTGGGCCCTATTCTCTTCAATATATTTATTAATGATCTTGTAGAAGGCCTGCACAGTAAAATATCAATTTTTGCAGATGACACTAAACTGTGTAAAGTAATTAACACTGAAGAGGACAGTATACTGCTACAGATGGATCTGGATAGATTGGGGGCTTGGGCAGAGAAATGGCAGATGAGGTTTAACACTGACAAATGTAAAGTTATGCACATGGGAAGGAATAATGCAAGTCACCCGTACATACTAAATGGTAAAACACTCAATAACACTGACATGGAAAAGGATCTAGGAATTTTAATAAATAACAAACTAAGCTGTAAAAACCAGTGTCAGGCAGCTGCTGCTAAGGCCAATAAGATAATGGGTTGCATCAAAAGGGGCATAGATGCCCGTGATGAAAATATAGTCTTACCACTTTATAAATCACTAGTCAGACCACACATGGAGTACTGTGTACAGTTCTGGGCTCCTGTGAACAAGGCAGACATAGCAGAGCTGGAGAGCGTTCAGAGGAGGGCAACTAAAGTAATAACTGGAATGGGGCAACTACAGTACCCTGAAAGGGTATCAAAATTAGGGTTATTCACTTTAGAAAAAAGACGACTGAGGGGAGATCTAATAACTATGTATAAATATATCAGGGGTCAGTACAGAGATCTCTCCCATCATCTATTTATCCCCAGGACTGTGACTGTGAAGAGAGGACATCCTCTGCGTCTGGAGGAAAGAAGGTTTGTACACAAACATAGAAAAGGGTTCTTCACGGTAAGAGCAGTGAGACTATGGAACTCTCTGCCTGAGGAGGTGGTGATGGTGAGTACAATAAAAGAATTCAAGAGGGGCCTGGATGTATTTCTGGAGCGTAATAATATTTCAGGCTATAGCTACTAGAGATGGGTCATTGATCTAGGGAGTTGTTCTGACTGCCTGATTGGAGTCGGGAAGGAATTTTTTCCCCTTAAGTGGGGAAAATTGGCTTCTACCTCACAGGGGTTTTTTGCCTTCCTCTGGATCAACTTGCAGGAAACAGGTCGAACTGGATGGACAAATGTCTTTTTTCGGCCTTATATACTATGTTACTATGTTACCAAGGTGGGTGTTGGACTTCCCACGACTCAGTTTCTTTTGGCACAGGTTGCAAATGGCATTGCTGTTATCAGAGGCAGACACACAAAAAAAATGCCACACTGCTGAGCTTTGCAATGACGGCATTCTGGTGGTGGCAACAGCATGCGTTGACTGGCGTGCTGTCTGGCTGACCCCAGGTGCCGATACATGCTGTCTGACTGTGCCACTAACTCCTTGCGACGACCTCCCCCTGCTTCCAACTCGTCTCCTCATTCTCTCTGTCTCCCCTTCTGAACTTTCCCCCTCTTCTTCTCTTCGAGCAGGCACCCACGTGGCATCCGTGGACACATCGTCATCATCAACCGCTTCACTTGTATCTGACACCTCAGCAAACGAAGCAGAAGCGGGTACAACATCATTATCATCATCATCATCATCATCACACTGTACGTCCATGTGTGTAATCCTGCCTGACTGAGACATATCCCTGTAATCTACATCATCTGGCAATAATGGTTGCGCATCACTAATTGCATCCAACTCATGTGTAAATAACTCCTCTGACGGATCAAGTGAAGCGGCTGTGGTGGTAGTGGTGGTGGTGGCGGCGGGCGGGTGCGTGGTAACTTGAGAGCAGGTGACCGAAGCTGAGCTGGAGGAGGATGGTGCGTCAAGGTTCTTAGCGGAAGCTGTTGAAGATTGGGTGTCCTGTCTAAGCCAGTCAACTATCTCCTCAGAATTTTTCGGGTTCAGGGTACGTGGCCTCTGAACACTAGGCATTATTCCAGGGACAGTGGAAATCACAGCACCACGACCACGACGGCCCCTGCGGGGTGGCCTGCCTCTGCCTGTCATTTTTTTTTAGATAAGTGGTACTACGCGTACTAGGTACTGTGCCACCCGGTATCAGTGGTGGGCACTGGCAGTGGGCACACTACAGTCAGTGGAAGTGGGCCTGACACACACTGGCAGCAGGAAAGCAACTGAATTTAGACTACTGTCTAAAATGAAATGCCTTATTTATCGGCAAGCTACTGTGCCACCCGGTATCAGTGGTTGGCACTGGCAGTGGGCACACTACAGTCTGTGGAAGTGGGCCTGACACACACTGGCAGCAGGCAAGCAACTGAATTTAGACTACTGTCTAAAAATGAAATGCCTTATTTATCGGCAAGCTACTGTGCCACCCGGTATCAGTGGTTGGCACTGGCAGTGGGCACACTACAGTCTGTGGAAGTGGACCTGACACACACTGGCAGCAGGCAAGCAACTGAAATTAGACTGTGTAAAAATTAAATGCCTTATTTATCGGCAAGCTACTGTGCCACCCGGTATCAGTGGTTGGCACTGGCAGTGGGCACACTACAGTCTGTGGAAGTGGGCCTGACACACACTGGCAGCAGGCAAGCAACTGAAATTAGACTGTGTAAAAATTAAATGCCTTATTTATCGGCAAGCTACTGTGCCACCCGGTATCAGTGGTTGGCACTGGCAGTGGGCACACTACAGTCTGTGGAAGTGGACCTGACACACACTGGCAGCAGGCAAGCAACTGAAATTAGACTGTTTAAAAATTAAATGCCTTATTTATCGGCAAGCTACTGTGCCACCCAGTATCAGTGGTTGGCACTGGCAGTGGGCACACTACAGTCAGTGGAAGTGGGCCTGACACACACTGGCAGCAGGCTAGCAACTGAAATTAGACTGTGTAAAAATGAAATGCCTTATTTATCGGCAAGCTACTGTGCCACCCGGTATCAGTGGTTGGCACTGGCAGTGGGCACACTACAGTCTGTGGAAGTGGGCCTGACACACACTGGCAGCAGGCAAACAACTGAATTTAGACTACTGTCTAAAAATGAAATGCCTTATTTATCGGCAAGCTACTGTGCCACCCGGTATCAGTGGTTGGCACTGGCAGTGGGCACACTACAGTCTGTGGAAGTGGGCCTGACACACACTGGCAGCAGGCAAGCAACTGAAATTAGACTAAGTGTAAAAATGAAATGCCTTATTTGATCGACAAAGTCCTGTGCCACCCGGATGATCAGGGGTGGGCACTGGCAGTGGGCACACTACAGTCAGTGGAAGTCGGCCTGACACACACTAGCAGCAGGCAAGCAGCTGAAATTACACTAAAGTGTAAAAATGAAATGCCTTTTTTTGATAGAAAGTCCTGTGCCACACGGGATGACAGGGGTGGACACTGGCAGTAGGCACACTACAGTCAGTGGAAGTCGGCCTGACACACACTGGCAGCAGGCAAGCAACTGAAATTACACTAAAGTGTAAAAATGAAATGCCTTTTTTTGATGCAAAGTCCTGTGCCACACGGGATGACAGGGGTGGGCACTGGCAGTGGGCACACTACAGTCAGTGAAAGTCGGCCTGACACACACTAGCAGCAGGCAAGCAGCTGAAATTACACTAAAGTGTAAAAATGAAATGCCTTTTTGATACAAAGTCCTGTGCCACACGGGATGACAGGGGTGGGCACTGGCAGTGGGCACACTACAGTCAGTGGAAGTCGGCCTGACACACACTAGCAGCAGGCAAGCAACTGAAATTACACTAAAGTGTAAAAATTAAATGCCTTTTTTGATGCAAAGTCCTGTGCCACACGGGATGACAGGGGTGGGCACTGGCAGTGGGCACACTACAGTCAGTGGAAGTCGGCCTGACACACACTAGCAGCAGGCAAGCAGCTGAAATTACACTAAAGTGTAAAAATTAAAAGCCTTTTTTTATGCAAAGTCCTGTGCCAGCCAGTATGAGTGGTGGGCACTGGCAGTGGGCACACTACAGTCAGTGGAAGTCAGCCTGACACACACTGGCAGGCAACTAACCTTAGATTAAAGTGTAAAAATTAAATGCCTTTTTATGATGCAAAGTCCTGTGCCACATGGGATGACAGGGGTGGGCACTGGCAGTGTGCACACTACAGTCTGTGGGCCTGCAGCTCCTCACACACAGGCAGGCCAGACAACTGCAATATGTATATGGAGAAAAAAAAAGCAGACTAATGTTGCAGCCCTAAAAGGGCTTTTGGGGTGCTGTCAGGACGCTGTCCTTACAGCAGAGATCAGATGAGTCTTTCAGGACTGGAGTGGACACTGAATTCACTAGCCTAGCTATCGATTTCCCTATTAAATCAACAGCAACTACACTCTACCTCCTCTCACTAAGACTGCAAATTCCGAATGAATCTAAAATGGATGCTGTTCAGGAGATGGGAGGGTCTGGGAGGCAGGGTATGCTGCTGATTGGCTGGAATGTGTCTGCTGACTGTGAGGTACAGGGTCAAAGTTTGCTCAATGATGATGTATAGGGGGCGGACCGAACATCGCATGTGTTCGCCGGCTGCGGCGAACGCGAACAAGCTATGTTCGCCGGGAACTGTTCGCCGGCGGATAGTTCGGGCCATCTCTACTGGTTCCACCGTCGCTTTGCTCCCTCTGCCGGGCACTTGCTTTGCTGCACTGCTCCCTCGGCTGGAGAATCTTTAACTGCACGGCTACCTTCACCGGATAGTCGGATATGCTTACTCTCCGGGTTTAGTCTTTACTACACTGTCCCTCTTCTGGACAGGCTTCTTTACAACACGGCTTCTTCTGGCGGACTTTGGGTGCCGCATGGATTCTTTCCGTTTGCTCCTCATTTCTGCATTGCTTCCTTTGCTGGTCACTCCTTGTTACCATTCCGTTCTCTCTGCAGACAATTTAGTGCTTGGCAGGGATTATGGTAGGTCATTTGCTATGCTCGGCTGACAGGAAGCCGATTCCAGAAACATACTAATAGACTTAATCGTGGTACATACAGGATGGGCGTCGGCGCCACTGCCGCCACATACAACGTATAGTTATTGTCATTAGGAGCGTGGGCCACCCCCGGGTGTCATAGCTCTTGTTCATTTTGTTAGGCACTTGTTCTCTAACTACACATCCTTAGCCCATTACATTCCAATCATACACATTCAATTATTTATGTCACACTTAGGCTTCTGTTTTAAACCTATTGTCTGTACTTGTTGCATTCTTCATCCTACGTTTTCAATCACCATAGTTGGTTGCCCGCTTATGTTTTTCTTCACGTTCAATAATCAATGTGGCCAGCTCACCAACTCCTGCCTGGTCGACAGATCACCTGTCTGGCTATGCTCCCCCCCAAGGACCAGACTTTAATTTCCGGAGTTCAAGTCATTGGTGTCATCGGACACCTACCTTCAGGTACTCGTACCGAATGACACTCGTCATTAGGTGTCACCGGCCACGTTGGTCTGGTCTCGTGTTCACGATATTCGCCTGTCAGGTTTTTTCAGGAAATGTAGTTATTTTAAGTATCGCCTATCACATCGTTCAGGCGCATGGTGTAATCCCGTCTGTACTTTATTCAGGCCACTTTTTTAGTTTATTTTCTTGTAACCTCATATTTGTCATTTGTATTACCATGCCGGTTACGTTTTCAATCAGCCAGGTCTGCGAACTAAATCACCAGCAGCTTACCGCAATCGCACTCCTTCACTCGCAGGAGGGCATCGACAGGATTCCATATACTACGTTCTTAGCTTATTGCTTTACATCCTCTCCTGGCCTACATGGTATTCTACGGGCCCTTCTTTGCATAGTCTAGACAGTTAGGCTCTCAGTTCTCCAGTCTCATAAGACTAGGGGGAATTTGTCTGTGCTCGCACCACAACCGAGTCTTTAGGTTTAGTTAGTATCGTCCACGCTTCCATCTGAAGCGTTTCCCAGTTCCTCCCTCGTGCATTGGGGCAGTATCTGCAACATTCAGCATTCTGTCCTGGCTCTATCCGCAGGATGGATGCGGGCATCATTATGGTTGAAGTACGTACCCGAACTCTCGTGGGAGATATTGCTTCGCAGTTTGGATCAGGGGTTTCTTTGTACAGGCCATTCAAGTCTCTTTTCACCCTACATGGCTGGTTTTGCCCCCCTTTATATAGGCCTACCCACGGACATGGCTACAGGCACACCACTAGCCATTTAGTTAGGTATGATGCGTCTTGCAGTTGCGGTGGGTCTCGGTGTTTATCCCACTAGGGCTCTTCAGCTTTCGTGTCAGTAACCCTGACCACAAGTATGGCAGTCTGATTAGGCTGCATTTGTGGGAGGGGCGGAGGCTCTACTTAAACCAGGCACAGCCCCACCTAGGGGTGGGCGTTTTCTCAGTTGCCCCACCCTCCCTCCCTTTCTATTTTCACTTCTACAGGGTATGCCCCCCTTTTTATAGGCCTACCCATGGACATGGCTACAGGCACACCACTAGCCATTTAGTTAGGTAAGATGCGTCTTGCAGTTACGGTGGGTCTCGGTGTTTATACCACTAGGGCTCTTCGGCTTTCGTGGCCATAGCCCTGACCACAACTAAAATAAGAAAAAAAAAATCTAAACTGACCCTCACTATCCCTGCCTATACACCCCTAACTGTCCCTAAAGTAAAGTCAAGTGCCTGGGGGCACATAAGAAACGTACTAACTGCAGCAGGAATGGCAGCTCCTTCTCTCCTGGCTCCACGGACGGTTGTGAGCCGGGAGAGCAGGGTCGGCAATTCAATCCAATCAGAGGCGATCCTGAGAGGTGGCATGACCGGCACCTGTCAGGATCGCGGGACGGTGATTGGTGGTGTATTATCATACCACCGATCACCGTCCTTTCCGTGTTATTGGGTCATCAGAGACCCGAATAACCCGGAAATGCAGCAAACCGCAGGTCTAAATTGACCTGCGGTTTGCTGCGATCGCCGACATGGGGGGGGGGGGGGCCTCACAGGACATCCCCTGAGCATTGTGCCAAGGTTCCTGCTGATTGATTTCAGCAGACATCTTGTTCTGATCACCGCCACCTGCGCAACGGTGATCGGAAATTCTCAGGGTGTACATGTACGCCCTGCGTCCTTAAGGGGTGAGGGGGCTGTGAAGTTCACAGTTATGGGGATACTGTCGATATCTTTTAATGACATACACAAACATTAAGTGAAATAGATGAAATATACCCATGCTAAGCCGGGTCCTTCTGCTAGTGTATATTGCAATAAGGAAAAAATAAGTGCAAAAAAACAAACACAAAACATAAGTCAGTGTCCCCCAGATGTATTTTTATTACCTCTTGGGGGACATACTATGTGGCAGGAATATATTTAAAAAAAATATAAAATGCCCACGACAACCCACACTGTTGAAATTATAACAGTTACTCAAAATAAAACATATTATAGAACAAAACGACAGACACAAAATTATTTGTTTTGGTGTCAGCTTGCATATTTAAAGAATAAGGAGCTATAGTTTGAAGAAAATGACTTTTTAAAAATGCTTTGCATAGTTTATCCCAGATAAAACTAAAAAAAAAGAATGCTAAAAAAATATACATTAAAAGGCCCTATGTATCAGTTAAAAATTTTTTGCAAAATTATATTTTTAGTCCAATAAATAAGTTACAACCATTTGAACCACCAAGTGCACTAAATCT
This sequence comes from Bufotes viridis, assembly GCA_033119425.1. NCBI lineage: Eukaryota > Metazoa > Chordata > Amphibia > Anura > Bufonidae > Bufotes > Bufotes viridis. The sequence goes on from CM065592.1 coordinate 308,818,281, forward strand.
TGAAAAATGTATATGTCATTAAGGCCTTTTCCGCTTACGGGTTATTGCAAGGCTCCAATAACGGAGGGTGGCAGGAGGCAGTGAAACTGTGTCATCCTCTTCAGTGAAGGAAAATGTAGAGAGACCACAGCATGCAAAAGTCTTCAATATAAAGCTGTGATTTATTTACCAAAATAGGGCGACCTTTCGACTTTGGTCTTTTTCAAGCAACAAGTGAAATGTGACCATACATGTATATGTATCCACTCTTTACCATCACATGACCAACATTATTCAAATCTGCCCATACATATGTAAATCTGCTAATAAATAGTGTGACACAGTGAGAGGTTTGGTGGTAAAAAACAGGTATTTTCCTCTCAGCCTGTGCTGCTGGGTTGATTGCAGCCAGGTGAGGACAAATACTGGACCGGATTTTAGGTGCCGGTCCGGGTTTTTTTTGGGTTAATGCCTAGGTGCCTTTAAAAGACAGCTGGGTTTTATGCAAGGGCTCTCTCTGTGTTTGGGATCTGAGCCCTGTGCTGGGCTGAAAAGCTGAGACCTGTGTGTCGGAAGAGCAGGCCATTTAAAGATGGTCAGTGGACTTTTTGTGTTGCTGAGCATTCAGCCAGGTGTGAACTAACACCTAGGATTTGAGGTGATTTAACCTGGAAACTGCTGGTGTTCCGTGGAGCTCTCAGGGCTGGAAGCAAGAGCTTGCAAAGAGGCGTGCAGTCTGCCTGGAAGCCGGAGGTTGGACTTTCCTGCGGCTGGGCTGACAGCCAGGTGTGAACACGCACCTAAACCACACAGGTGAATTTGATTCAGTCTTGGACTTTTGTTTTGCCTCAAGTTTTTGCTATGTGTGTGAAGTAACACTAAGTGACTGTTTTGAGTTTTTGTTTGTGCAAGTGTGAAATAAAACACTGTTTGCTGCACTACCTGGACTCTCTTTGCCTCTATACTGCACCCGCACCGCTGTCTACCAGAGCAACTCCCCACATTTGGTGTCGGATGCGGGCAATTGCAGTGAGGCTGGTGGGAAGCCAAAACTTTTTGTAGCATTTTTTTTTTTGGGCACTGTTGTATGTCCTGGATTAAGCCTGCCAAGCTGCAACCACAAACACAGGACAAGATGGAGGAGATGATAAAGCAGCTTGTCCAGGCCAACTTAAAGCAACAGCAGGCCATGGATGTCCAACAGCAGGCCATCGCACAACAGCAAAAGAGACATGAAGAAGCCTTACTTGTCCAACAGCAGGCCGTCGCACAACAGCAAAAGAGACATGAAGAAGCCTTACTTGTCCAACAGCAGGCCGTCGCACAGCTGCTAGAGGCTAATCAGCGACAGCAGGACACGAACCAGCGGCTGCTGCAACACGTAATGGTGCTAGAAAAGTCAGGGATGCCTCAGGGAGTGCACGATGCCCGGAAAGCAGTCCGCATGGCCGTTCCCAAGATGACACCGACAGATGATGTTGAAACCTACTTGGCGATGTTCGAAAAGGTGGCCGTGAGAGAGAGACTACCCGAGACCAGTGGGCAGAGGTCATCGCTCCGTTTCTGGCGTCCGGACCCCAACAGGTTTACTTTGATTTACCGGACGACCAAGCCGCAGACTACTCTGTGGTTAAGGGTGAGATCCTGGCGAGACTGGGGGTGAATGTGTTGGTCAGGGCCCAGCGGGTACATCAGTGGGAGTTTAACCCAGCTGAGCCAGCACGACCCCAGTATTACAATTTGCTAAAACTCTTACAAAAATGGCTACTGACTGACGTACTTAGTCCCGCTGCTATGCTGGACCGTATTGTAGCTGACAAATTCTGGAGGGCATTGCCACTACCCCTCCAGCGCTGGGTTGGCCAGACTTCTCCTACTAGTGCCCTGGAGATGGTGGACCTGGTCGAACGTTATGGGGCTACTGAGGAACTTAAGGGGGACTCTGGGGAAGGAGTAATAAAACCCAGAAAATCCCTCCCCAGACCCTGCGGCCTGAGCTGAGAAAGACCGCACAGGATGTGCCCTTTGGGGATCAGGACTCTATAATCTGCTGGCGGTGCCAGGAGCCTGGCCATGTACGGGCCAACTGTCCCCTCCTGGGTGAGCCCATGGATGTGAACTTTGGGTATCGACAGTCATTGTATGCCAGAAGGGTCGATGTGTCAGAGGTTAACCATGATGAACATTTGTGTCGGGTGGAGGTGGGAGACACTCCAGTGGCAGCTCTGCTGGATTCGGGGAGTCAGGTGACCCTAGTGAGGGCTTCCCTGGTGCGACCCACAGAGTTTACAGGCCGGAGAGTCGGGGTTTTCAGCATTCATGGAGATTTAAAAGAATACCCCACTGCTCTGTTGTCTGTAAGCACGTGTGTCGGCAGCCAGGTCCATGAGGTGGCTGTAACCACGAGTATGCCCTATGATGTGATAATAGGAAGAGACTTTCCATTGTTCCCAGCCCTGTTGCCGGCCATTGTACGTACAGTTCCCAGACAGGTAGGAAAACTTCCAGTAGTGAGGCCTAGCCCAGGTAAGGTGTTAGAACCCCAGAAACCCAAGACAGAGGGACCCACAGTAGGTCCGGTGGGTGAGGGGAAGACAGTCCCCCTTAGTAAGATAGGTAGAAAACATAGGAAGGTGGCTCAGCCAGGCCAAAGCCGGACCTGCAATCGAGTGTCTGGGGTTCGTAGCCAAAAGGGCCCGGTTTTGGTTGTTGGGCCACCTATGGACAGTAAGGACAGCGCTAGGGGGAAGGGGACCTATAAAATAGCACCGAAAGTTAGAGACCCAAATTACAAGGTACACCAGCCAGGACTGCAAAAGCCGGAGCCGGTCTACCATGTATTTTTACGGAAACCTTGGAAGGTTAGAGAGACTTGTATTGAGAACAACCCGCGGCCGGTTTATCTAGGGAAAGAGACTCCGGTCCCTCTGTCTGCTAACAGGGAAGCGGCTGCCACAGATAAAATTACTGGCAGCCTTTCCACTGAACAGACTCAGAGAGCCAAGGAGTTGGTTAGTCGGAACACAGAGGTGTTCTGTGATTTCCCTGAATGCCCTTCCATAACTCGCCGTGATATTGTCACTGAGCCCCAGGCAAAAGTCTGGTTGGCCGCAGCCTGTCCCCATCTGGACAAAGAAGGAAAGTCCTGGGTCACCAGAGGGTTCGGGTGACTTCAGAACTTTAGATTTTCAGTGGAACACAGAGCAGGGCAGTTACAGGGAAAAGCGAGTGCCCGGTTCTGGGTATACTGTCTGGCGTGTGTTCACCCCCTCAGTGATCACTGAGTGTTTGTAAATAATTAAGAACCTAGCATGTTTACTTAGTCCCCGATTATGAATAAAAAGAAAGTGATCTACATCACCGTTAATTTCCGAAGTCCTAATTTTTTACTTTACATTTAGGCGCTTCAGGGAAATATTAGGGATCTAAACCGACCCCTAATATTTCCCTTTTAAAATGGAAAAAGAGATTGAGGACAGAGTACTCAGAGACACACAGAGTTCTCAATGTCTTTTTCTATAGCCCCTTTTACAAATGAACAGAAATCCTCTATACTGAGTGTTCCTGTTCATTTATAACATGAGAACAGAGCATGTTTATTAGAACCACAATCAGGAATGAACAGGAAGTGATGCAGGGACGGACTGAGAACCCTTAGGGCCCCCGGGCAAAATAAATTAGGGGCCCCCTTCCAGGCCCCACCCATGAACCACCTCAGGCACTGCAGTGGCCAGTCTGGCTGTGTGAGTCACAGTCACGTGACTCACTCACTCCCCATTCACCAGTCCCTGCTTTGTGGCGCCACTCGCTAGCCACTGGCCAGTTACCCCACATGACTGACCTATGTTGCTGTACAGCGCTGAACTGCTAAGTGATGAGGGCTGTGGCACGGGCCCGGCACACGCAGGCTGGTCTGGCGCAGCACAAGTTCAGTAAGTGAAAATAAAAGGTTCTTCTTTCAGCCGCCGCCCACCCCTTCCCAGCGCCGGGTGCGCCCTAAGGACTATTTCACATTTGCGTTGTGAGGATCCGGCAGGCACTTCTGTCGCCGGAAATGCCCGCTGGATCCCTCACAACGCAAGACACCTGAAAGCATTTGAAGACTGATCAGTCTTCAATATGCTTTCAGGTTACCATGGCAGCCAGGATGCTACTGAATTCCCGGCTGCCATGGAAAAGCAGTCGGCAGCAGCGTACTTACCATCGATGACGCGACTGGCCGCTCCTCAATGACCTCACAGGGTCCCTACGTCACATGGATCACACAGCAATGACCCTGTGAGGTCATTGAGGAGCATCTGGCTGCCACATCGATGGTAAGTACGCTGCTGCCGACTGCTTTTCCATGGCAGCCGGGACTTCAGTAGCGTCCTGGCTGCCATGGTAACCATTCTGAGAGCTAAACGTCGGATCCGGCGATGCTCCGAAATGACGTTTAGCTTAAAGTCGGATCCAGCTTGTCTTCAGGATTTTTGGCCTGAGGAAAATCCGCAGCATGTTGCGGATTTTTCAACGACAAAAAAAACGTGCCAATACTGAACTGAAGACATCCTGATGCATCCTGAACGGATTTCTCTCTATTCAGAATGCATTGGGATAATCCTGATCACTATTTTTCAGTCATAGAGCCCCGAGGACAGAACTCTATGTCGGAAAACAAAAACGCTGATGTGAAAGAGGCCTATGGCAGCCGCTTGTTCTGCCTTATGGTAGCACATACCTCTCATATCCAGGGTCTCCAGGTGACGTCTCCTCCTATGTAGATCTTCTTTGTCATCATCTTCTCCATTTAGTCCGGACAACTTCTCTCAGCCGCCTCGTTTCTGCAGAGTGTGACACACAGACATCTTAGCTTCCTCACATTTCTATCATCATCCCCCGACCTGGAGCCCCCAGTGTTATCCTGCTGCTCGCTGTGCTCCCCAATAGCCCCAAATACTATACTACAGAAATAATAGTGCCCCCATACTATGGGGCCCATAGTAATAGTTCTCTTTAATGTCCCACCAATAATAATTCCCTTCTAGAATGTCTCCATTAGTAATACTACCCCCTAAAGTGATCCCCAAGAATGCCTCCACTTTTAATAATGCCTTCACAAAGCCCCCCTATTGTTTCCCCAGTGGTAATAAAGCTCCCTACATACCCCTCAGTAGTAATAAGACTCCCAGACTCCCTTTTAGTAGAAATAAGGTGGATCCATAAGTTCCTCCTAGTAGTAATAAGAATGCCTATAGTGTCCCCTACAGTTCCCCCAGTATTTATACTGCCCCCTACTGTTATAAAGCTCACCCTGATATGCTGCCAGTATTTAAAGGGGTTCTACAGTTTTTAAAAACTGATGATCTATCCTCTCGATAGATCATCAGCATGTGTGGAGCTTAGCCCTGCCCAGGCCAGTGATATAAGTCGTGACGTCACTGGGCCTGCTGTAAACATTGAGAAGGAAGCGTGCTCCAGGAGTCCCGTTGCCTTCACAAACAGCTGATTGGCAGGGGTCCCGGGTGTCGGACCCCAGCCGATCACATACTGAAGAACTATCCAGAGGATAGATCATCAATTTTTAAAACCTGTAGAACCCCTTTAAACTAACCCCTGCAGTGCCCGCTGTACATATATTCCTCCCTCCACCATACAGTCCCATGTAAATAACATCACTCCCTCCCACAGCTGTCATCAACAACATGCAGTCCCATGTAAATAACATTGCCCTGCCCCAGCCCCCTCCAACATACAGTCCCATGTAAATCACATCAGTCCCTCCTACAGCCACCATTAACATACACTCCCATGTAAATAACAAACCTCCTCCCCAGCCACTTCCAACATACAGTCCCATGTAAATAATATCCCTCCCTTTAGCCCTAAAATACAGTCCCAGTTAAATAATTAAAAAATCATTTACCTTTGCTCATGTAAAAACCGTGGTAGATGCTAGCCAGCTAAAGGACCTTTGATGATGTCATTCCCGTGTGACCAGACAGTAGGCGGAGCCAGTCTGGAGTTCCTATGAGTGGTTGGCTGGTCTGGAGTATTCACATGACCTGTGACTCACCACAGGTCCTTCAGAATTTCTCCTGCATATCCTCCAGGCAGCGTGAGGCCGACAGGGGCCAATTATAGAGGCAACAGAGAGGCCCGGGGGGCCCAGTCCGCCCCTGCACAGTGCAGACTCACTCACAGACTGCATCTCTTCACACTGCTGCTCCAGCCGCTGCAGTCTCACTCCTTCTCAGGCAGCATGTCCTGCTCTGCTGAACGGAGTGAAGAGGAGACGTGTCTGAAGCTCTGTAGAACAGGAGCTTGTAAGGGGGACAGCAGCAGCCGGCCTCTGCATGCTGCTGAAATAGGCTCCCTCGCTTCAGTCTGATGCTGCGGCCCTGCTACTGTAGCATCCCCGATAGCTATGCCCCTGTAAGTATCTTACTAATGAATAGTTAGTACCCATATTACTTCCTTTACTGGCTTGATTCATTTTTCCATGAACGTACATCTTGCAATCCATGTCTGGCGGCCAAGACTGTTGGAGCAGACATAGGCCTGTGTTTTTTCCTATAGTGCGCAAGCAAGGCCACTGCTGCTGGACTGCAGGGTGGATGTAACCATGTAAATGAACAGAGTATAAAGTGATGTAAAAATTAATTCAGCCAGCAAAGGAAGCAATATGGCTAATAAAAATACATTCGATTTAGTACAGTAGGCTTGTATTAACTTTCTCCACATGATAAATGTTATTCGCTTTAGTGAGAAAACCCATTTAAGCGTGTAACCAAATAAAATAACCATTTCCTATCAGACATTTTGACCTTGTTGACAGAGTCTATTTTTACAAATCTGACATGTTACTTTATGCAGTAATTACTTTGTAATACTTTTACTTATCCAACTGATTCCGGGAATTTATTTTCTCGTGACATCTCATACTTCATGATAATAATAAATTTGAGTCAATATGTTTTACCTTATTAAAAAAAATAAATCCATGAAAAATATGAAAACATTTGTAATTTTTATTTCTCTGCTGTTAAGACTGATACTGACACCTCATAAAATAATTATTTTTTAACATTCACTGTATCCAATTAGGCAATCAGAATAACTCCCTGGATCAACGACCCTTCTCCAGAAATCCATAACCACCTCTTCCAAAAGACAGTTCCATAGTTTTACTGCTCTTACAGTAAAGAATCTTTCTCTATATTTGTGTAGAAACCTCTCTTTCCCCTCTTCACAGTGCTGGGAATAAAAAGATGATGAGAGAGATCTCCGTACTGACCTCTGATACATTGACCTCTGGTACTTCCATTGTGGAAGCACTCATTAGTAAAGGAGGCTGAAGGAACAGTGAGTACAGCGCTCCCAGCACTAGCTGTACTCGCCACTGGCCCTCTTCTCTATGGCTGCAGTATTTTTGGGGATAGAGCAGCCTGTGGAATGTGTGTGAGGGCGTCAGAAGGGCCTGTGGGAGCGAGTCAGGCAAGTAGGTGGGGCCATTGTGAAAAGAGGACAAGGCACTGAGGGCTGTGTGGAGCAGCATGAGGGAGGAAGAGGAACTTATCTGGGGAGGAGTCAGGCAGCTGACCTGTGAGGAACTTTCTTTACAGTGAGTACAAATGTAAATATGCTGGAGCCTGTGCATGAGGGATGTTCAGTGTATGGGGGGGGGGGTGCTCAGTACATGAGGGGAGATACTGGGGAGGAGGTGCTCAGAACATAAGAGGAGATGCTGAGGGGTTCTCAGTACATGAGGGGAGATGCCGAGGAGGGGGGGTGCTCAGTACATGACGGCAGATACTGGGGTAGATGGGGTTGTTCAGTGTATGAGGGGAGATGTTGTGGAGGATGGGGGTGTTCGGTGTATGAGGGGAGATACTGTGGAGGATGGGGGTGTTCAGTGTATGAGGGTATATGCTGTGGAGGATGAGGGTGCTCAGTGTATGAGGGGAGATACTGTGTGGAGGATGGGGGGGCTCAGTGTATGAGGGGAGATACTGTGGAGGATGGGGGTGCTCAGTGTATGAGGGGAGATACTGTGGAGGATGGGGGTGCTCAGTGTATGAGGGGAGATGCTGTCAAACGAGGTCATGCCGTTTAAAACAAGATAAGAAGCTTTAATTCTTATAAACTTCCTCTGGATCTTTTGCCCAAGTTAATTGTCAAGAGTTGAATTGGTGTTATTGCGATAGAATGGTTCAAATTATAGCTGATCTGTCCTTTAGAACGAAGGATGTTTGAATATTCCTTCTTTGTGTGGTAGAACGTGCTGAAACTGAGCGGAACGGAAGTTGTTAGACAACTGATGCATATCCTGTGACGTAGAATTGGATCCCAGCCAAGCTCTGACGAGAGTCTTGGAGAGTGACTAGTAGGATTAAAACCAATTCGATTTGCAGTTATTAAGATTGTGTATCCCTACAGAGAGTAGGATTAACACCAATTCGATTGGCAGTTATTAACATTGTGTATCCCTAAAGAGAGTAGGATTAACACCAATTCGATTGGCAGATATTAAGATTGTGTATCCCTAAGAGGTGAATTAGACCTGGGGTCTTCACCAAAGGTAGTGTGGGATCAGTAGCGGTTGTTAATAAAATCTGCATATTGTTGAGCTGTGGAGCCCCACAATAATGGGAAATTCTAATGATGCAGGATATAATGAGGAGATGTTAACAGCGGCTCAGCTAATGCAAAGAGGAAATGTTTCAGTTAAGAGTAAAAAAAAAAAGGTTGATAGCATTATATAATACTATGTAGCAGAGATTTCTGGTGTTATCCGGAAATACGTAGTATTGTGTAAGAGTTCCCCCTAGAGACTGTATATCAAAACAACAATAGAAAGAAAGTGCAGTAGGAGGTAGACTAAATGAAGGATTGTGGAAAGTGTATTGGATGAAAAGAGAATTTGGTTGAAGGATAATAATGGGCTGGTACAGTTATGGTGAAAATTGTCTATGAAAGTGATTGATAGAAATTGAAAGCAGTGGAGAAATGAAATTAGCAGCATGTCTATGCAAGATGGAGGATTTTGAATCCTATAGAGAACAAAGAGTCTGCCATGTGGCATCTCTTCCCCCACCACATCTGCTGTAACCCACACAGTGTTTTTCTGTGCCTTGTAGTTCTACCAAAAAAAAACTTGCTTCTGTCTAGCATGGACTACTCTAGAGGCACCCCTCTGCTGAAACCCCCTTCTCAGGAATTTAACCCCCTTATGGTGGGGGCTGGTAATTTGTAATGCATCTGTGAAGTTACCAAGTGTTTATATTATAGGTTGCAGTGTGTCCCAATTGTATGTGTCACTAGTTAAAAATGTGCATGCAGAGATTATCCCTATGATGCCAATTGGAAGTGTCCACTCCTATCAATATAGGGATTCTTATTCCTTATTCAGATATAACTAGAATAAAATAACAGGAAAATGTGAGATTTCTAGCATCATTTTATGATGTATGAAATCTGCTGCCCCCTTGATCACCAGTAGTAACATCAATTTTACTGATGAGTAGAACTCCCAATTTAGAAGACTAACCTATGCTGGTTTGTAGTAAAAAAAAAAATGGAGAATTTTCTCATGTTGTTAGTGGGTGGGGGAGGAAGCATTTAAGTGATTAGCCTGTCACATTGTCTGAATGTGCATCAGTGCAGGGCAGAGAGTGTGGAGAAAGTTTTCATTAGACTTCAGGAAAGTTGGGTAGATTTGGGCTTTGAACAAACCTTAGAGATAAATGAGAAAATCATAAGTGCTGCCTTTGTGGATGGTTTTGAGGATCATCTGGAAAGGTCTAGTATTAGCTAGGCCTGAGTACAGTTCACTATAGTCCTCCATGTTGTAGAAGTTCAATTGAACAAAAGCCTAAGGCGGGCGTGTCTGCCTATAAGTCCTCACCACAAGAAGGGGGGAAGGAACACTCTGTATGTAATTGCCCACTTCCTCACCCGTGGGAGGAGCTACAAATGTTCAGCCCTTCAAGTGTAACGCCCATAGGGAATCAACAATCCAGAAACAAATGCTGGATCCGTAGTATCTATACAATCCTTAGGATTTGTTTCGATTGCCTCATGTCCCATTATCTTTCATCATGGCTAAGGGTAGTATCACATGTGTAGGAGTAGATAGTAATACAATTCCTACTCCTCTTACCAACTGTTCACCGCCTCAAAGGTGCACAAAATTAGATCTAACTACTCTGCTGCCTCTGGAAGTAGTACTGAACTACCTCTAAAAATAAAAATTCAAATTCACATGATTGTCTCCAATTAATAACCAATATTTTTGAATTTCTGATAGATAATTTCAGGTTCTTGGAAGATGGATCATCTCAGACAGGATATGCTGTTCCTACTTAATCTAAAGTTGTCAAGAAAGAACCACTCCCTCCAGCAATGTTAGTGCAGTAGACAGAGCTGAAAACACTCCCTGAGGTTTGTAAGATGGCTGAGGGTAAGACTACTAACATCAATATTAATCCAGGTATGCCTTCAGTATCACTCATTATTATGGTCTAATCTGGCGAAGCAGAGATTGTTTAATCCATGGGTAAGCCGATCAATAATGAATGCAGAGTGTATAAAAGATGTTTGATGCCCTGATGCTGCCTGAGAAGATAAAGGCTGAACTATTATCTAAAGTCTACGCTACATGGAAGTCTGTGTGATACGGGATGGCTTAGGGCCAGTATACTTTCAAAAAGTTTGTCGTTTTCAGATACAGGCTACAGGAAAGGAAACATCAAAGGATAAAGGTAGAAGTGATGATTGAGAATGGACTCTGGAGAGTTGGTAAGAAACTCTTCCTTCAGAGGGCACTCTACTTAAAGAGGATGGATTTAGAACATGGGCAAATCAAGAGAGAGAAGGTGTGATTGAGTTCTGTGGTGGATGGCTCTTGGGTTCAACAATGCTGCCACTAGGTTAGATGAAAGTGAATGCTGTAATAATTAGGGGAGAACTATGGGAGTTCCAGGAAGGCATATGCAAGGTCATCTTACCATTTCAGAGACTGCGGATTGACTACATTCAGGACAAAGGTGGAACAATTTGAATATGTCTGTGTCTATATTGATCTCTTTCCAGGATATTAGGAGATTTGACCTGTAGCAAAGGATACAGATAAAAGGTACTGACTGAGGTGAGAGTACCTACCCCTGGGGCCTTTCTCCATCCGGTACACCCCTAACCGGAACAAAGGCCTAAGTCCTTATGAAGTTCTCTTTGGGAATGCTCGTAGATTAGGTCTCTATTTTCCCCAACGGCTCCAGATGCAGCATAGTCGTTTTCCAAATTATGTTGTCTGTTGCACAAATTGAATGATGAATGTGTATTTCCAGGTTTTAGTTGTTTTCTAGAATCCAAACTGTATAGAAGATATTCATTCTTTACAATCAGGAAATTGGGGAGGTGATGAAACGAGACATGTGCGGAAAGTCCTAGAGCTACGGTTTGAATATCTACATCAAGTCCTGATAACCACCGCCACTGCTGTCGAATTGGAAGGAGAGCCTGATTGGATCATGTTGCAATCAAGTGCCAGGACTATAAGAGCCATAATGTTTTGTTTCATGTTGTATTATTTGGTTCATATTGTACAAAGGGGGAAATCACAGTCAAATCAAATTCCAACGGTGTTATATTAACAA